>ML790925.1:100399-169637 GCA_009831015.1 Picea engelmannii | reverse complement strand
TATGATCACATTCCTGCAAACCTTCCTTAACCTTAAAAACAAGAGACTAGCATTTTCATCAAACTTTTCTTTAGTCTCACATGCCTAGTTTTGGATTAGTCAACAACCCTAACTTGAAGTAATCATAACTTTGAACCTGTAATATATAAAGATATGAAACTGATACATAATTTTCTTCAGTGTGTTTTGTGTGATTCCTACAAGTGGCACTACTTGGAACTTTTCCTAAAAGGAGTTATAGCAAAAATGGCATACCTTGTTGAATTCTGGCTTATTCTAGAGAGCAACCTTTTAGAGCGTGCCCCGCACAATTTTTTTTATGAAATGATCTGCAAATGTTGAAACGAATACTACATATGGTACCCTAACCAACACAATTGGTATCACTGAATTGGGATCTGTTATGAAGAAGTTATGACGTTTTTACCCGAAACTCCTGATTTTGACTAGTTTCAGGAATGGCCACAAACCCTATTTTCCACAGCATGTAACTCCCAAAATACAACGACCCACAAGCTTAATTTTTAACCATAGATACTTGGATATGTTTTATCTCTTGCATAGAAATTCAAGGATCTGAAGCATTATAGAAAACAATTTATAGCGAAAATGGTGAGATGACCTGAAAATAACATACCTTAGAAAGCACCATCAAAAGAATTTATCCTTCCTTGCATTTCGGCCTTCTTTTCTTCACTTTATTCATAATTTAGGCTTATATATCATTTTTATACCTCAGAAACATATAGATATTCAATATTCTCAAGTGTTTTTCAAATGAGATAGCCTTGCCTCTTATTTATACTCTCCAAGTAGCTTCCTTAAAAACCTCTTCTAGGTCACTTGGCCCCACTTTCCTTATTTTAGGGTTGGGTCCACTTCTAATTTCTCCATTAAAATTATTATTGAAATAATTTATTTTGTATTCACTTTGAATTATAATACACTCATCACTTCACTTTATTATTTACCTTTTAAAATCTCTTAAACCACTTTGATTACTTTGACCTTTTGGGGATTCTAGATCACATATGAGGGTCCTCCAACTTCGTAAGGCCATAACTCTCAAACCGTGAGGAGTTATGTGGCATTATACATACCACCAGAAATGGCATGGCATGTACTATCCATATAGTATATTATTATCTGAAAATATATCATAACTCATACCAATACCCATCAAACAAACTTGGGTCCATTACCCAAACCTGGGGTCTCCAACTTCTCATGTCCATAACTCTCTAATCGTGAGGAATTATGTGATGTTCCACATACCACCAGAAATGACATGACAAGAACTATCCATCTAGGATATTTGCCCTGAAAAATTCACTTTCCTTCATCTCATTATTCCACAATTAAGCATGGGTTCTCTTACTCCACAAAGCATCTTCATGTGAGGGATTTCACCATAAGGGGACCACTTTGGAGTTCGTCCATATTTACTTCTTATCAACCATGAAAAAAAAAATAATGAGTCATAATTGCATCAAACACTATTGGGTCCATTACCCAAACCCTTGTGCTATGGGTCTTTCTTCAAGGGTTGACATCAATGACAACCAACCTTAATCAACATCTACTCCTCCTATTGCATGGGCTAGTGTATTCCTTTTTTCCACTCTCCTCCTCCTCAGAGACCAAATTACTCCTCTGGTTCTCCCTCTGTGCATCTCTAGGTCACATGCCCCCTTCCATGTTAATTTATTTCATGCATGACTTAGGAAATTGCTCGACCTATCCTCATATTTATTATGTCATAAGGAAACTCATGGGTCAAACATGGGGACTCGTGGTGATATTTCATATCTCCCTCTAGCTGGTTGCTTCATGTCCCTTATGAAAACCCTCCATACTTTCATTCATTTGGGTGGCTAGTTGTTAAACTACCAACCCCTCCTCATTAACTGAATTGTCTTGTTATCCAAGCTAAGGGTAAATAATTTGAATGTTCCCAATTAATATTTCTGCAAGGTGGCTTGGGTCTCTTTAACTTAATAAAACTTCCCCTCATTCCTATAGTGATATCATGGCCAATACTTTAAGGCTTCACCCCCACGGTCAATTGTCATCATTTACAATTGAACAATAATACATTTACAATACTTTCAATCCATTGCATGGAAATCATAAATTACAATTAATTACAAGTTGGGGGAAACACATGTATTACAATCCGCCCCCCCTTCAAAGGAACATTGTCATCGGTGTACTTTCTTAGTAAAAATTTTCATGCCTTTGTCATTCAGCTACTTCAGCATTAACTTCTTATTTTCCCTCGTAGTCTGGTCCTTTTCCAGACCCTTGGCCTTCATCACCTTTCTACAATAATTTTGGACAACAAGTATATTAATCACAATTTCATGTGAAAATATCTTATTGTTGTTCAAAATTAAAGAGGAAATTTTCATAATCTAGCACAATACTTATCTATGTAGTTCATGGATCTCCATCCATATGCTTGTTTCATTAACTTGACACATTTTTTTTCCTTGACATGCCCATTGTGTGCATCATCCCAATCAATAGTTTAGAAGAATTATCAAAGTCTTATCTTCCTTGTGATCACTCACCCTCTAGGCTCAGGCTCAAGCATCCCCTTCTTTGTTATACAATCCCTCGGGTGATCCATCTTTCCTTTCCAAGGATTTCTCACACAATAAGATTTCTAGAGACTTCATCGGGTGTTACAGTCGAGGCATCCTCACAATTTCTTTGTCGAGGCATCCCTTTGGCTTGTGCTCCCACAACACATCATATTCTAGGGAGATCATGACTTATCATTGGGTTCTCATGCTACAACATTAGCCCTTTTTCATGTTTTCCATCTTAAAATCCATTCTCTATCTCTCCAGGACAGACTTTTCTCATCTTACATGTATCACATGTACACAGAAATTTGAGAGATGTTATCATCAATTCCAATTAAGAATTTTCTTGCAAATCTGTCACTCACATATTTCCAATTCCCACATTTTATTTTTAGGTTTGTTCCACACATGAACTAGATTCACAAGTATGGGATTTTCCTTCTCATAATAGTTTGGCTCAACAAGAAAATTGGTCTTCCTTGTGGGCTTACAACATTTCCATATCCAAGACCCTTTTTCTTGCAATTTCAACTTCAATCAACCAAACAAATTGTTAGTTCTCATGCACATTAGATTTTTATTGTACACTTACAATGGTTCACAAACAATTTCAGAACTGTGCATACTAACAATTAAATTCATTTACTCAAAAAGGAAATACCATTCCTTTCTCATATTTTACTTTAGCATACCAATCCTTTTAACATGCAATTAGATATCAATTGAATTTAATCAATGTTTCATTTTTCATGGTCACATTTACACACGATGCACCCTTGCATTGGTTTTCAGATTACCATATTTCATATTGGGCACTCTTTCCATGGTGTGTTGGAACTCATCCAAACTCTCACCACATGGCTCCTTTATGCTCATTTATTTCTACATCAAGACTATGTGTTCCTTGTTTTAGCTAATCATGATCTCAAATCAGCATATATGAAAGTAAAAGTTTCACATGAATGAATTCAAGCATTCTTCCTACATTGGTAACTGGGGTGCTGACATTTATGGCCACCCAAATTTCCTCTTTACCATTCTTTAACTCTAGTAAAGTATTGGAAGATCCTTCCTCCATAATGGGCATCCCATTGCATGTCTTCTCTTGCAAACATGTATTTCCTCAATACATTAATTTCAATGTGCCATTTATGGGTATTCTTGTTCCCAATCCTTCTTGATTGGTCAATATATTCATGACACTTGGTTCATGAATTTTAATTTTAGGATTCCAATCATCCTTGGCTATCATATATTCCTTTCTCTAATCCATACCCTACTTGGGTATCAATGGCATACAAAAACCATTCAAAATTATTTTCATATCATAAAGATAATGAAACCTTTTCAAAAGGGATTCTTGCTAGATCCCTTTTCATTATCATGTCACATGAGCATGAAATATTTTATACATGTTCTTGATTTCTAGCACCCTCTCTGATATTACCTCATCAGTGTTTCTTCATGGGCCCCCAAATTCCCTTCAACAATATTTTAACAAAAAACTTCTCGTAGTCATCCTCTGTTTGAGGTTGTCCATCACTGGTAACTATATTTCCCAACAACTCCAATTTATTTCTACAGATGACATACATCACAAATATATTAGTCGTCATGTAAAATAAAAATTCATGTATCATAGCATTTAAATCAATAAAACATTTCCAGATATTCCCCAACATATCTCTATGCACTCTACCACATTACTCCTTAAAGTGTTAGCTAGTGCAATCACAATCCAATTTTCAGTTGTATTCTATAATGATACAACTATCAACATTATTATGCCAAAACACTCCTACATCAATAAATCAGACTCTCATTCATGCATTACGTTTTAGAATGTAATCCAATATTCTTATATGTGTGTGTGTGTGTACACACACACACACACACACACACACACACACATATATATATATACACACACACACACATATAGGCTTGCATCCCACTACCCAATTCTCAGCATTCATTAAGATTGTGACTCTATTCTCCTAACCGAGTCCTTACGCGGTTCCTCCACATGGAACTCCTTCACCATCGAACTTCCTTATTTCATATCCATCACTATTTTTGATGGAATCAACCTTGATTCAACTTCATCTTTATCATTTCAGTTGTTTACCAAATATTCCATAGGGAATATAAACTTGCATCCTTATGATGCATTATGAATTACATATGCACATATGCTTCAACATATTGTGTGTCTAATATAGGCAAAATTATAGTTTTTTTTTTTTCTGTATCTATCAAAATTTAGTTAGTTCATGATTGTTCGTGACCATTTACATCCAACCTTTAAAAGTCTAATCATGTTTCCTTTTATCATGATTGTTGGTCCTAATTTTATACTTTAAGGCTCTAAAGTATACCGTCAAGACATCCAAAAAATAAAGAGAATTAAGGAGTAAGAATCAATTGCGAAGGTTAAATCAGAGTTGGTTTCTCAACTATCTTTGTCTAGCTTCCCATTGTTCTTGGATGTTGATTTCTCTCTCAATAACTGCCCATGAACATTCTAATTCGACTCGGGTAGTTGTCGTTTGCAGTATGTTATTAAACAAGTTCAAAGAAATGCTAGCTTGATCCTGTAGGTCGGGTTCTATGTTAGGTTGTCTATTACTTGGGACAGTCATGAGGATTAAAATTTTATTAAATTATAAAAAAAAATTAGAAATTGTTGCTTCAGTTTTGTGGGATGAAATAGAAAAGGAATTTTGGAGTTCAAAATAATAACATAATAACAGTAAAGGTCGTTTCATGTACTTGAAGTAATTTGAGAATATTAAAATAAAAACAAAGAAACATTGTTGAAGAGTATGAGGCTTTAATATTGAAAGAATCTCATATCATAATAGAAGAAGCGGAGAAAAACAAAATTTCTAATGGAGTATAAGATATAACCATCCAACAGACCTACAGGTCTTGAAACTGCTGATAGCAATCACAGAGGAAAAACCGTAAATAATTAGATGATCAAATAAATTCAAACTACAGTAGAATTTTGAATTAAATTATAGATGATCATTCATTAGAAAGACATGGAATAAAAGATATTGAAAGATATTGAAAACATAGTGAAGGAACACATAGCTTCAAGGTGACAGAATTCAGAATCTCTTCTGCATTATCTATATCATTGTAAATCAGAAAACTTCTTATACACTCGGCTCTCAAAAAATGAAAATCCCTTTCTTAGTCTTGTGAAATTATATTTATACATGATCACCAAACATTTTTCTCATTGGTTGTTATCACTGAAATTTTGTCTGCAAATGGTTACAGGAATTCAGCATCGCCAAACAGTTCTGAGGTCACCCATGGACCAAGAATATCACAAAATCATTCTGAAAGGGTCAAAACTATACAACTAGTGGAAAAATTAAAGGGCGCTATGTAGACACAGGGTGCGCACGCACATGCACAAAACATAAATGTAAGATTCACGCACATGCGCAAGATGCACGACTATTGTCGCAAAAATCCGTGCACCTCAGAAACGATGCATTTATAAGAGTGTTCGGCCTCCCACCCACTTCTGGTTCAGCTTCCAAGTTGATTTGACACTCAAACCTAGACTGGATTCGACTGGGTGGCTAGTCAAAGGCCTATAAATTCCCTAATTAGCCTCTTTACACACTACAAACTAGTTGAATAATACCTCAAAGGAATGTTATAAAAAGGCCATGGATACACTTCATTTTCCAAGGAATTCATAGCAAAAATATGCTTCCATTATTCTCTTGAGGGATCCCCTATCCTTACCAAGAGTATACTTGCATCATTGCATTGGGCAATCCATCTCACCCCTTGAGTGGATTAGCAAAGAATTCTTTCACCATTTTCATTTTCATTTTCAAAGTTGTAAGAAGAGATTATTTGTGGGGGTCCAAGAGCCCTTCCTTGGAGGAAGAAGGGACTCATAGTCCTCTTGCTTCTCGGTGTTTTCTTTCACTAATATCAGCCTTATCATTGGTGACATGGGTATCATTGTTTCCTTTGTCCTTATGTCCCTATGTTCATTAATTTAGTTGTTGTTTTATTTTAGTTTAATTATTATTTGTTGTTTTATATTTCTTTCTCTAACCCTTTTCCTTGCAGTTGTCCTGCTTATCAAGCCCAACTAAGCTTGCAAGCACCTCTATTTTTCTCACTAAGGTGACAAAAGAGGCACAACAGATTGGTGACTCCACCGGGGAGAGGTATCAATTTCCTACCCGATTTGGGTTTTTCTAGCTCTTCTTTTGGTTTATTTAACTTGCAGGTGCATTAACCAGCCTAAGCCGACCTGCCAATCATCCAATTCCAAGGTGAGTTGAGAGAATTCCATACAGAATTTTCATTCACGGTCGTGTGTCACCTGTGCATGGGTTTTGTGGCCCACAGACATGCATCGTGCACACATGCGCCCAAGTCACAGTTATGTTATGTGCACATGCGCTCATTAACTCTTTTCAGTCTGTGCACATGTGCTTTGTGTGCCTCTGTCTCCACTGAGACCCGCGCACCTATGCAAAAAATTCACATTGTAAGGTTCTTGAGATTTGGGAAAGGCCCTTAGCCTTCTTAAAAGTGATTTTATACTTACTTAGTCCCCTCTTCATATAAATGGGTTAGTCAAAACACATAGGCACTTAGGAGGTTAAAATCATTATTTCCTCTTTTGCTTT
This sequence comes from Picea engelmannii, assembly GCA_009831015.1. Classification (NCBI taxonomy): domain Eukaryota; kingdom Viridiplantae; phylum Streptophyta; class Pinopsida; order Pinales; family Pinaceae; genus Picea; species Picea engelmannii. The sequence continues at coordinate 162,370 of ML790925.1, read as the reverse complement.
CATTTTCGCCACATGGATGGCTTGTTTTGACTAAAAATATAAGTTGGAAATAATTTTTAATCACATTTAACTTTCATTGGGACTAGAAGTTGGATAACAATCACTTAGTATGATCTTCTCTCACACCTTCAAGTGACCTTGAGAATCAGAAAAATATTGTGAAACAATTTCATCTCCCTTAAGAATATTAAAACCTTTAGGAGAGGACAACAACCCTTCTTGGGACTCCTCTTAGTTTATTTTTTTCAAAAACATCTTAATATTGTAATGGGCCCATACATGCCCACATGTCACAAAGATAGGATAGTTCTTGAAAGTTACTTTCTTAGATCAACTCACTAGGGAAGTTTAAAGGTTTTGTAATGTGCCCATACATGCCCACATGATCACAATCTAGGATAGTTTCAAATATTTTCCTAGATTAAATCACAATAGGGAGTTAAAGGAATAGTAACGGACCCACATGTCCACATGCTAGCTTCCTAGGGACTTTTGAATTATGCAAGGTTGTACCAAAGGCACTTAGTTAGTTAGGTAATCAACACTTGTAAGGACCAAGCGAAGTCCACATGCAGCAAGGTAACACCTAATTCATTAAAAATTGGCACACTTTCACTCATTCACACACAAAATTCACTTATCACTCACATAGCTTCTTCTTGAAACGTGGAGGTCAAAGTAAGTTTCCTCCAAAGGGATTCTGAAACACCCCACCCTTTTCTTGATGAAACTATCCACTCCCATTTAAATTCAATGATGTTGGTTCACACCCCCAACCTCTCAAAACAACTACATCTACATTTTTTCTAAAAAATCACTAAGTTTTCCTCCACAGGAGGTGCCAAAAGAAATTTTTTAGTCTAGGTAGGATTGCAGGGATAGGCATCCAAATAACTCCCCGTTATCTGGTTCTCACATTGTCAAAACCATAGAAGTTGTCAAATAAAGAACTGAAAATCCTCCAAGTCAAGTGTTCCTAACACCATAAGGCAGGGAGATACTCGTGAAGGGTTGAAGGTCAAGGTCTGATTGTTCTTTTCATCCCCCCTTGAGGAAACCACCTCTTGGACGGGATCCAACCCATGACCCATTTCTGAGGATGAAAATCTAAATGTCGCACTTTGACCGAGGTACCTAGTGACCAAATTTTAGGACATCTACCCAGGTGGAAATTGTGGGCTGCAATTGCACCTTGATTGGATTTTGTGTGGCTATTGGGAAATATCACCATCTCTTTCGGGATATGCCCCCTTTACCCCTCATTATAACCTATTATTTCATCCTTCACTAGTTTCTCTTCCAATGACTTCAGACCCCACTGTTGAGTACTATTGGAAGGTCTAGTGCTATTTGAGAGGAAGGACGTTACGTCTTTTAGGACACGAGCATTTGTTTTATTTGATTCCCCAAATGGAAAAAACCCACTTATCCACACATATGCCTCTTTTTAAAACCACTTTATGTATGATGCACTTCTTATTACATTTTGATTTGGATATATATATTGTGTAAAGTTCAAAATTTGCAGCAAAGGCTCTTGTTTCTTTATTACTCTCACCACCATTTTCACACATTCACTCCACCAATTGGACATCATAGGGGACCCACAGAATCCCCGTCATTCCCGACGCTTGCTAAAATTCCCTCCTATCTTAGGGGGAGTGTCTGGTATTGCCCACTCATCGACACCACCGTCTCACACTCCTGTGAGTGCTACTGTCTTAGGATCAGCTTTTATTGGTTCCACATTACTTGGGTCCACTTCCCAGGTCCCGTCGTCCACTCTCTCTCCTTTACATGGAAGCGGAGGACAAACTTCCTCTGAAGGGGGAAGTACCAACCCACCTAGCCCCCCTCAAGGGTCAGGTTCACAACACACTCCTACCATGGCGGGAGCTAATCCTCAACCAACACTCCTGATACCATATTTGGCCTCTCTTAACATACCATATCTAAGAAAACTCACCAATGATCTTATATTGCATGACCCCACATGGCCTGCAATGCCCACCAAACTACCTTCAGACATCCCCAAGTTTGAAGGAAAGGCAGGCGATGACCCTACCAACCATGTCATGAATTTCAACCTATGGTGCTCTTCGAACAACATCATGGATGAATCCATTAGACTACGATTATTTCAATGCACACTCACTAACCCATCAACCAAATGGCATGTAGATGAAAAATCAGGGTCCCATGTGACTTTCAAGTCCTTGGCCAAATCATTTTTGACCTTCTTCCAATTACCAATCCACCATGACAATGGTCTGGAACTACTCTCCAATTTCAAACAAACCTTAGCCACACATATCACTAATCACATTCACGAGTGGCATAGGCAACGTAGTTTGTGCAAAGCAGAAACCACCAAACAACACTGTCTTGACTGGTTTCTTAGATCACTTGTCTCTCTCCTCGGTAAGGATGTAGCTTCCACCTTTCCTCAATCAGAAGAAGAATCCATCAGTAAGGCTCAATAATACGACCTCATCTATTCACAGTCAGGGTACTTATACATTGTACTCCCTGATCTCCCAAAACCTATGTCATTTGGCCAAGACAAACTTGGGATGTCTCACTTAGCAAATGGACTGATTGGTAATACCACTCACCACATTCCACAACCCCAACAACCACCAATGTGTGGAACACCTCAATACCCATCGGCATATGGGGGCACCTCTTATTACCCCCCACCCCCTTATCAACAACCATACCTTGTTGCTATGCCTCTACCCATCAGTGGGCCATCGCCGACACCCCCCATACAACCACCTATTCCAACAAGTTCTGGTACCCCCTCTACCTCAGCTTATAGTACTAGCGAGAGTGCCACACCTTCCTATGTACCTTACAGATCATTACCCCCACAGAATCCGTACTTTCCATTTCCTGGTCCCCCACAACTCATGGCTCCCCCACATCCTCATGCTTGGGTGAATTTTGTTCAACCCTCTCCTATTCATCAATATCAAAATTTCGAATAGCTGAATACGAAAAATCGAACCCACCCATCGAATAATGCCAAAAAGAAAGGAATAAAAATGAACAACAACAACCCAGGTCAAGGCGAAAATCAACCCCAGTAGAACCAACCTACTGGGGGAAACTAGAACTAAGGGAATCAGAACCCCCAGGGGGGCAATAACAATAGGTGTCAAGGGAGAAATAATAATAATGTTAAAACCAACTTCCCTTGTGCCCTTTGCGGTGATTTCAGTCATTATACTCATCATTTCCCCCAAATAATTGATTTCAAATTGCTGAAAGACTCAGGCAGTCTACCCCATCCTCCAACATCGCCTTCCCCTCAACAGGCCCCACAAAAATACGTGCAACAACCCCACCCCTTCCATGCTATAGAATCCTATTCCACACCAAGGTGTGATAAACACCCAACAAGACACGCAGCCTCCCCCACCTCAGGTGGGACAGTACCTCAATCCAAACAATCCAGCAGATAGCACGATCATCCTCACTAGTGAGGAAAAAATCCTTCTGCAAACACGAAATCGTCAGTATCATGCAGCTGCTGAGTCTCCTCCCATTCCTCCAGAGAAAATCCCCACACCAATGAGACCCCCGTTGGTGATCCCTCGCCCTAACACATAACCACCTCTTCGCATCCCTTGCATCCCATTGCGTAGGAATGTCCACAAACCACAGGCTAGGGCAACTCATAATTATAGTTTGGTTGATGACTTAGCACAATCCCCGGCTGCCATGTTAGTCTTAGAAGTCCTTCAGACTTGTCCCACTCAGCGAAAATCATTACTTTCCGTCTTAGGAGCATTCAAACCCACAAATACTCAACTCATTACATTTGATCTCGATAGCGGAGAACCTTGCCTTCCCGCCTTGATCGCTTTTCAAATCCTAGTGAAAATACCAAACATCATAGTTCATTGGTGTATCATCAATGAACGTGCATCTACATGCATTATGTCCAAATCTATATGGTAGAAACTTGGTTCCCCCGAACTCATACCCTCTACCATTACCTTATGAGCTTATGATGGACGACCATCATCTCCTAAAGGGCTCTTCCAAAATGTTCCCGTAGAACTCGGGGGCAAGACTATTCTCATCGACATCGAAGTTATCAACGCCCCACTCGATTATAATATCTTGTTTGGTCGTAGCTACATGTACGCTATGTAGGCAGTTGCCTCAACCATCTTTCAAACAATGATGTTTCCCCATAACGGGAAGATCATTACCATTGACCAAGTATCACATTACGAACCTAACCCGTCTTCCAACATTGATAACATTCTTCCTCTCATCCACACAAGTCATGACACATACCCACCAGGGATGATTTTAAGGATGTAAATTTATTTTAAAATGTAGAAACCTTGGCGAATCTTACTTATCCTTCATATGCCAACTATAAATGTTTGGCGATATTTTTGTAAAAATATTCAAGTTTCTAAGGATTTTATATAGTTTTTATAAAATTTTCGTGATTTTTAAGGTAAAATAATTTTATCCTATAGAATTTGGGTGAATCATTTTTAAAATAGAGAATCTCATTTTTTGAAAAACCATGGAAAATTAGCCCATGAGCGAAATTTAGCCCCTAAAATTGAAATGGGTCCCAGAATTTTCAAAGATCCATCATTGTTAGGAACTTACCATGGAGCACCACCGCTCCTTCATCCTTCCAATCAAGTATGCACCGTATCATCTAACGGAACTGACATAGAGGATACCCTTCCTCCTATGGAGGCTTATATCATATATGATGTCCCAATAGTCACAAAGCTTCCCCCTCACAAGCCTCCTGCGAACTCGTCGATCCCGCCCGTCCACGATTTCACCCCTCCCCAAGGCCATATCCCAGTGTGGGAGACAGTTCCCCAAGCCATCACTCAAATCCCCTTCTTTTACCCTCCACCTAGCGTCAAATATTTCCAAGTAGCCGCAACACTTACCCTCCCTAATATGGTGTTAGCAATTCCATTTTGGTATTTACATCCACTAGATATGGTCCCTCGACCATCCCTTCCCCCCCAAATGGAAGGAATCCCAATGACGATTCCCATAATCACTCCTACCATACCCTCTCCACCCCCACTCACTACTCTCCCTAATATAGCTGGGGGCAGAAGAAAGAAGAAGGAGACCACAACTCCACTTCCCCCATACGTCCAACCCCCTTACATGCTATGTGAGAAAGATGGACACCAAACCAACAACTGCCCATCTCTACCAGAGTTATGGAACTTAATTCCACTCAATCAAACTCCATCAACACTCGCCACCGTAGCGAGTACTGTCATTACCGCCCCTCACTCAAATAGTAAAGGGTTGTGAACCAAATTTACTTATGCTATATGTTCAAAATATAGCCATTATACACACCATTGCCCAACACTGCCACGCTTTTGGCAGACGTTAGCTGCAGTATGCAAAATCTTCCAAAGAGAACCCAGTCTAGCTACGTCATCCCTACCAAAAATCACTGACATCCATTATGTCACAACTTCAGTCAATGAACGTATGAGATGCCCTTGCTCTCTATCTGAATCCTTATATAATTTTACATACCAGTGTCCTATGATCATTTAATATAGGCAATGCCAATTGACCCTGCTTCAATGACCCACATAATCGATGGTTGACCTTACCTCGTCACTAGAGATTCTTCATCTCATTTATCCCGAACCCGAGGCCCTCCCCACGCCTCCATGGTTCTTGGATGACTTATCCGAGGATTCACCCCCAAATCCCCCCAATTCTCCCGCTCATTTCCCTATGGAAATTTTACATCCCACTACCATGGGTACTCATCAGTACTTCGATATTCGGTTCATGTCGAGTGAACCATCTCAATCTCCTTGCATCATCCCCCATTCTTCTTCATCACCAGGGGGAATCCACATGACAACAGTCACCGATATCACTCTTCATGACCCCTTGTATTCTCGCCAATTCCACTGTGACAAGGAAATACTCGAAGAGTTAAACAACCCTGACTACCCATGGGATGTGCTACACCACCGAGCACTTTTCTTTCCACCAAAAGCCTCCACGCCTCCTAACCAATACCCCATGTACACAGTCGAAACCAAGGATTTTATCCCATCAGGGCATATCGACTAGTTCAACAACCCCATTCCTACCCCAAATGCTTTTGAAGAAGGCAATATGGCCAACATTTCCCCGACCATCAAAATCGACATTTCCATCAAAAATGGCGTCATCGAGGAAATCACCATTGGATTCGCTTGCACTCCTCAAGAAATCACCGCCTATAAAACCCTCTTCCAGGAATATCGGGATATTTTTTCTTGGTCATACACAAAAATGTCTGGCCTTGATCCCTTGATCATCGAACATCGCATCGACACTTGGCCTGACATAACCCCAGTTCGTCAAAAATAGTGACCACTACACCCATCCAAAGCAATGACCATCAAAGATGAAATTGACAAATTACACGCAGTTGGGCTCATCTACCCCATCGCCTATACCTCATGGGTTTCCAACCCTGTACTCGTTAATAAAAAATAGGGCATTATCCGTATCTGCACGAATTTCATGATCTCAATCATGCATGTTCCAAAGACAACTTTCCAATGCCTTTCATCGATCAAATTATAAATGACTGCGCAGGCCACGAGGCTCTATCCTTCATGGATGGTTTCACTAGTTATAATCAAATTCAACTTCATCGAGACGATCAGTACAAAACCGCATTTACTACCCCTTGGGGTACTTTTTCTTATCGTGTCATGTCGTTTGGACTAAAGAATGCTGGCGCAACTTTCCAATGGGCTATGACATACATTTTTCATGATCTATCTCATATCATTCTCTCATACTTGGGAGGCCTCACAACTCGATCCAAGAAACTCACCCAACATCTTGATGAGTTACAGATCATCTTCCAACGGTTCCGTCAGTACAACATCCGCTTGAATCCCCTCAAGTGCATATTTTGTGTCACCGCGGGGTGCCTCCTCAGATTCATATATTCCCAAAGCGGTATCACCATGGACCCCCTCAAAGTCCAAGCTATCACCAAAATTCCACCTCCCCAAAATTTACGTCAACTCCAGAGCCTACAAGGAAAATCTAACTTCCTGCGGTGATTTGTTCCGGACTATGCCACTCAAGCACACAATTTCCTTCGCTTACTACGCCACGATATCCCATTTCACTAGGATGAACATGCCCAACAGTCATTTGACGATCTTAAAATGGTGCTCTCCAATGCCCCTTTAATTAGTGCACCCGACTACAATCACGACTATATCCTCTACATATCAGCATCAGTTGTTTCAGTAGCAGGAGTTCTCATTCAGATCGATGATGACAATCATGAATATGTCATTTATTACATTAGTAAAAACCTCTCAGGGCCACCCTTGAAGTATAAAGACGAAGAGAAACTAGCCCTTGTAGTCGACCACGCAGTCTAGAAACTGCGTCGTTACATTCTGCTTCGCATGACTAAGTTCATAGCAGATTCCAAACCTATGCAATACTTTCTCATTCGTCTGCAAATTAATGGCAAATTTGCCCGATGGATCATTATCCTTCAGTAGTACGATCTTGAATTCTCAACACCCAAGAGTAAGAAATCCCTCGTCCTTGTCTAACTTGTCACGGCTTTCCCCTCTGACACCACCATTGCCCCCATCAATACTGATTTTCCCGACAAACAGCTCTTTTACATCACTTCGAAAGATCCTTTGTACACCGACCTCCTTGTCTACCTCCGAACTCAAAAGTTCGGAAACCACCTTTCATGAAATGATCATCATCATATTCGCCACCAAGCCCCCCGCTACCTCCTCATCAGAGACATTTTATATCGATGAGGGGTTGACACCATCCTTCGTCGGTGCTTGACCATTGACGAGGCCGATAAATTATTGAATGACTGCCATAGCGGCACATGTGGGGGCCATATTTTGGGAATATCCACTGCTCAGAAGTTTATCCGAGCAGGTTACTTTTGGCCTACCTTGTTTCAAGATTGCATTCACAGCGTGAAACGATGCGAGAAGTGTCAGCTTTATGCCAACAAAGCCCTAGCACCACCTGCTCTTCTTCATCCAGTCATCACTGCTAACCCTTTTTGTAAATGGGGCATCGACTTCATGACTTGTAATCCTCCCTCTAGCAATGGACACAAATACATTGTTGTCGCAGTTAATTACTTCACCAAATGGGTGGAAGCTATGACCACCTTCAATAATACCGCTAACACTGCAGCATGTTTTTTCTTTAACCACGTCATATCTCGCTTTGGAGTACCACTCCAACTAGCTTCCGATCACAGGAAACACTTCGAGAATGAGATTTTCGTCGAACTCTCATCTCGGTTAGGATTATCCCACGAGTTTGCCTCACCATATTACCCTCATTCTAATGGACAGGTCGAAGTAGTCAACAAGGTCCTCAAGACCATGTTACAACACACGGTTAATAAACATAAGACCAATTGGCATCATATGTTATTTTCCACGCTATGGGCTTACCGTACAGCTGTGAAAATAGCTATTGGTTTCACACCATTTCATCTAGTCCATGAGGTTGAGGCCACTCTTCCCATCGAGTGTGAAATTCCCACCTTATGCACCACAATTGAGCTATTACCCGACACTTCTCCGATGGAGAAACACTTGCTGAACTTAGAGTCCCTGGATGAAGATTTTCGATCTTCATTATAGAACAATGAGGCAGCTAAAAAATGATCAAAGGCCACTTTTGATCGACCTGTCAACCTTCTCTCATTTCACGAAGGTGACCTCGTCCTTTCTTATGATATCTCTCATGATACCTTTGTCCATGGAAAATTCGAGTCACTATGGCATGGCCCATACATCATCCAACATTGCCTCACCAAAGGCGCATACATCCTGGCCTCTCCTGAAGGCCTCTCTCTCAAAGAACCTATCAATGGGTTATACTTAAAGAAATTTTATGATTAAACGTAGTCATTCTACTTTAGGTTATTTATTTTATAGTGTTTTTAATCTTTTTTCCATCCCTCACGTCTAAACTATCATTTTTTCTATTGACAGATGCTTCCTCCATCGGCCTACCACATCGGTTACACTAACGATGTTGGCTGTTGGACACAAAATCTTGCTTCAGTCGCTTGGGCTCCCTACACCCCCTCACATGAAATGCTCCATTCGAGCGGCATATGTTTGGGTTCAACGACCAACAACCAAGCCGAATACACTACCGTCATTGGCGTACTGGCCAATGTCCATCATCATCATATTCATCACCTTAGCATATTTCTCGACTCTCAACTAGTCGTTCTCCAGCTCAACAACGTGTACCATGTACGCAATCCTTGCCTCTTTCGAAAATACCTGTAGGTTAAACTTTTATCTCGACATTTTGATTCCATTACATTTACATATATTCCAAGAAAATTGAATCAAATTACAGATAACTTAGCTAATATTGTGTTAGACTGGCATATATCACATCAAGATAACTCTACACACAGATAAACATATCAACAACCTATCACAACATATATAGATTATACATCATCAACACATTAACAAAACACATGTAAACACCACATAGATCTCAAAATGTATACTCATGTATATATAAAATGGTCCACAGTGCCAACCAAATGTTTACATACAAAAATACAAGTATCCACAGGCCAGTGAAGCACCTCGGTACAAAATGGGCTCACCAGCCTATATACAAAAATACAAAAATATATAGAGCACCACTCAAGGTTCCTCTAGAGCACCACCTCCTACCCCTCCCTCAGGCGGTGGTCCCCCACCCAGTACTAGTCCTTCCTGACCAAGAGGTAACCGTTCGGTCATAGCAGCACCTTCTACTACTTCTCATCGTACCACGGCCCGCCATGGCGGTAGAATCCCCACACACTACTCCAAGATTCCCTCATCCTAGATACGTGACCACATGCCCTAAGGCACACATTGTAGAACCGCCTCCAGGCGATGACATATGTCCTCAAAATCTGCTCCAGCATCCACTAGAGGAGCATGTGATGGACCGACACCTAGGTCATCAAACCGACGTCTCCTCGCTGCTCTCTTAGGATCATCTTGTCTCTCCCTGGCGTCCTCATGCTGACGTCTCTCTCCTACCCGCGGCCCTCCCCACGACGGTCTCTCCGACTCTTGGTGAGCCAGCACCCTCAACAACTCCACCTCGTTCCTGCGAGGTGCCACATCTGCACATACAAACAAGAAACATATAGTATCAACATCTATATCATATACATATGTCATTCTATCTCAAGAAACATATATATAAAACTCATCAACATACCTCGATGGTCAAAAACCTCCCCTGGAGGTAACACCATGTACGGATCCTCCCGGAAGTCAACACCAGCATAGGGGAACTGCAATATCACCTGCGACATCTGCCGCCACACTTGCGTTGCCTCAGCTATGAAGAAATGGCTGCCCTCGCCACCACCATGGTGAAGCAAAATAGTCGACCACCACTTTAGTCGCTGCTCTCGTGCCCCAGGCACACCCAATAAAATCCTAGGGTGAAACATACGCAGTCTCTCCAAAAACCAGGCCACTAGGATGGACCCAAAGGCAAACTCTCCTGTATCCGTGGACCGACATTGGTCCAACTGCCCTACCATCCTAGCATGCATCTTAAGCCCCTAGGCATAGTGCTCACTGGAAAGTACCCTCTCCATCACACACAACTAACCCCCACTGATCCGCTGCGTCGCAAGGGACCCATACACTCTCACAATCATCACTGTTGTACAAGGATGTGCTAGAGAATCCATCGCCCCAATGCTCACAACAGTGCCCGACATAAAGTTCATCCCTGAATAGTACCTCTGGCCCACTGTCAATAGTGCCACATCCCTCAATAACACCGGCTCCGCCGGTAGGGGCGTTCCCCGAAACAGGAGTCGAGTCAAAAAGTATATGTCCTCCACCACAGTGAAGGCAATATGCTCTCCCTGTACTAAGAAACAATGCTAGTCTAGACTCCAAATCCAAATAAGGAACTGCAGGAGATACTCCAATGCCCGTATCAATGGGCACTCAAAGAACTTCAACAGCCCATAGGTTGCCAAAGTAGCACGTACCCTCGGATCCTCAATCACCACAACATCTCTCAGCTAGGACCAATCCCGCTCTCACCAACCAACGGGCATCATGCAAAATGATCGCCTACAGCCACATAAAATAGTCCTAAGTCAGTCAAATGGACCATAAACAACATTAAAAAGATAAGTTTTACACCCGTCAACCTTGCCTCCAAGCCGCGGTTGTTTAAACCACATATGCGCACACATACGCGCCTGTTCACTCCACAGGCATGCACGTATGTGTGCCTATCCACTCCATAGGTGCACACTTAGGCACGCATGTCCATCCTTCAGGCGCGCATGAGTGCATGCCTGCTTAGCATACAAGGGCGCCTTCATGCACCCCTGTCATGAACACAGGAACGCATTAAAGTGTACCTATCCAATACACAGTCGCGCACACATGCGCGACTGTGCAGCCAACAGGTGCACACATAGTGTGCACCTTTGTCCCCCTTACAGGTGCCCCCATGTGTGCTTATCTGGTGGGCAGGCGCGCACTTGTGTGCGCATACTTCTGGATCGCCCGTACACGTGGGCGCCCACACCCAGAAAACCCCCTGTATGGCCCTCCGTATAGCCCCTGCCCAAAAATGGAAACCCTAATTCTATGCAGGATGATCATACCACTAACTTGAAGCTCGTTGGTCCTCGATCGGATGCCTCATCCTCCCAGAATCTCCAAATCTCCTCTAAATAGTTCTCGTCTAGTCACTATAGCAGCAAGTACAAATGAGGTGGCGATGTGGGCCCTACAGCTATATATAGTCCTTTTCGCCAAACTTCCACTAACCATTCCAAGAGCTCCAGGTGTCCGTTTCTCAATCTGTCTTTAGCCACGGGATTAGCATCCGTTTCTCTTTTCATCCTAAGCCCCTGGAATGCCATTTTTTCATACCCCGACAAGGTACGCATGCGCATATTCAAAATTATCAAATAAATGATCATATGTTCGATTCTCTTAAGATATTGTTAACGCCGGGTATTTTGTTTTCAGGTGTGCAGGTACTTGGTCATCATACATCAACGCAACCCCTTCAGGTATATACTCAACACTGGTCATTCCCTCTTAATCTCACTTGCATCTCCAGTCACACCCTCTGATATTTGCCTCTAGTATCCCCATTTTCGGCTCTGCAATACCAACACCTCCATTTTCATCTTCAGTACTGTCACCCGGTAGCACTCTTACTCACATGATTTGTCCCATTCATAACCCCCTTTTGCACATTAACACTCATGCTATTTTTCAAACCTTTAGGGATGGGAGTCCCAATAGTCTTACATTCTGTCACCAATCAGCCACATACTCATTCTCCTCATTTTTCTAGCTTTCCCACTGGATTCCCAGATTATCTCTTCAAGGTCCTATTTTTTACTACACCTACGGAGTATCATGAACCCTCCATTTCATCCATAATCAGTTTGCCCATCTGCAAATTTCCCTTCATTTCACCTACCTCATACAGAAACCGACCCATGGGGCCCCCACCAGTTCTCCAAGCAAATTGTGCCCTACCTGGGCCAACCATGTTATGTTGGGACACCCGTTTCTATATTTTTACACTTATCCCAAATTATTCTTTATTTATTGTACAAACTCCTTTGTTTCCATCATTTACATTACCTTTTTTTCGTCACCTTTGGCGACCTTCTTCCCTTTTTAGGAAAACGCAACCCATGTCACCCTTGGTTGGGGCACTCTTTATTATATACCCTTATTGACATCGTCCATATCCTCTGAGTATCCCACAGGCCACTTACCTCTTCCCTCTGATTTTGTTCACTTTGTCCCGCCTCTGGCACAACTTATCCCACGTCTTGTTGTCCCCCAGACACTCGACTTAGTTGAACAGTTGCGGCCACTTATACTTCGCATATACCCCCAACCAAGGGCAGTCTTGAGTCTCCATACATCTTGACTTTGACCATGTACCTCTTCCAAATTCCTAAGCTCACCTAGTAGATTTCATGAAGCCCTTTGCTTCTGGGAGTCGCATCCCCCTTTTGTCGACATCAACACAGTTTTCCATAAGGGCGACAGTATCTTGACTCTCATTACCTTACCAATGAGAGCTCTCATATGGCATAGGGAGCACCACAATTGCTCCATGTTGTCGTTGACCCCCATAACATTTGACGCCAACACTCTCTCATGTTACGGTGGGTCTTACTTTGCGACTATTGCAGTTATTTCTTATATTCGCCAAATACCTCTGAACTTGGCTAGGGTATCAATGCCTACAGAATCCATGATACTTCTTACAGATCTTACTACTTCCTGTTCAGAGTATGTTTCTCCATAGAATTGTCTTCTTCCTTTATCACAACCACCCCTGAGAGCACTATAGTTGTCTACATCAACACTTCATTCCTTTTTTTTGAGTTACATGACATGAGCATGGGGCATGCCCTCCTCGTTTGTACACAGTTTATTTATACACACCTTATGGAAGGTCGGGTTCTACAAGTTCCTTTCTCCCTCCAATAGGTAGCTTTGGACAATCCCACTATTGCTCTCTCTTACAATAGCACTCTCATTATAAGAAACATTGATGTATTTCGGTTATACGTATGCTCCTAACCTCATCCATCAGGGGTCATTTCTTATCACTGAAATTTCATCCGCAAATGGTTACAGGAATTCAACATCGCCAAATAGTTATGAGGTCACCCATGGACCAAGAATATCACAAAATCATTCCCAAAGGGTCAAAACTATACAACTAGTGAAAAAATTAAAAGGCTCTATGCAGACATAGGGCGCGCGTGCACATGGGAAAAACAGAAACGCAAGATTCGTGCACATGCGCATGATGTGCGACTGTTGTCGCAAAAATCCACACACCTGAGAAATGACGCATTTATGAGAGTGGTTGGCCTCCCACCCACTTCTAGTTCAGCTTCCAAGTTGATTTGACACTTAAATCTAGACTGGATTCGACTGGGTGGCTATTCAAAGACCTAGAAATTCCTTAATTAGTCTCTTTACTCACTACAAACTAGTTGAACAATACCTCAAAGGAATGCTATAAAAAGGCCATGGATACACTTCATTTTTCAAGGAATTCATAGAAAAGTTATGCTGCCATTATTCTCTTGAGGGATCCCCTATCCTTACCAAGAGTATACTTGTATCATTGCATTGGGAAATCCATCTCACCCCTTGAGTGTATTAGCAAAGAATTCTTTCACCATTTTCATTTTCATTTTCAAAGTTGTAAGAAGAGCTTATTTGTGGGGGTCCAAGAGCCCTCCCTTGGAGGAAGAAGGGACTCATAGTCCTCTTGCTTCTCGGTGTTTTCTTTCACTAATATCATCCTTATCATTGGTGACATGGGTCTCATTGTTTTTAGCAAACCCAACTAAGCTTGCAAGCACCTCTATTTTTCTCACTAAGGTGATGAAAGAGGCGCAACATTGGTGATTAACTAACTTCCTAAGACTGACGGTTACATGAATGAGCAATGTCAAACCATTTACATTTCTATTCTAACTGCTTTATTATTCCAATAATGAAAATCTTCAAAATAGTATTCCATGTCTGCATTGATGAACCTCCTCCTTCTGCTTTAAGACAACGAATACATTTTCCCAAAAACTGCACTAAAACTCTGGGAACTTCTAGAATATCCTTTGCTTCAAATAAGAAAAACTTTCTCTGCAGTTCTGGAAGACGTTCTTCGATTATCTTTGTCATGAACTTAATAGTTTGTAGCTTTAAGTTAGGCATTACTATCCATTTGTCAATTTGAGTGACATTGATTACCTTTATTTGTGGAAACTCTACCTGAATTTCTTATAGATCCTCTTTGAATCTTAATTGATGCTTGACAATGTTAATTTCTCCTAACAACCTTGGATAGTCATTTTTTCCAATGTTCAATGAAGTTTTCTCTAAAAGGTCGAAAATTCCTTGACAGTTGTCATTAACTTCTCTGGTTACTTTTTTGTTTTCTGCGAGGTTTGCCTCCCATACCTTGAGTATTATATCACCTTTAATCTTCTCTGAAACATATAGCTTTTGAATCTCTTCGACCTCTTCTTTTGTTGAAAAAGACACTGCCTTTTGAAAGGTTGTTCTGGCTGCTTTCATTTCTCTCTCCTTCAGGAGAATATTCTACAAATATTTACTTGCTCCCAAAAAGTAATTCTGAATAAACTCAAGCTTAAATAACACTCCCTGTTGCCCTTTTTCTTTGTTTGTATGTATTTCCAGTGCCAGGGCTTGGAAGATTTCAAGCTCTACCACTTGATTTTGAATGGAATTAATCTTATCTTGTAATTGTTTATTCATTTCCTCTTGTTGTAGGAATTGTGCTTGAGTGTCCTGTATTTTCTAATTTGCTTCCACTAATCTTGTTTTCAGTTTTTGAATCTCTTTAATGTCATTTAATCTTGCCCGTTCTAGACCCTTTTTTATCTCCCAAATGATATTTCTTTTAGTCTCCTTTAATTGACCCTATAGTTGAGCTATCATCTGATCTTTCTGCTCCAACATAGTTGTCAGACTACCCACAGAGTATAAATTTGTTGATGCTAAGGCTCCCATTGTGCCTGCTATTTCTGTAGAGAATTCTCCCTCTTTAAGTTTTTTTCCATCTATAATGATCTTGTGCTTTTTAATCATCATATATCCTCTTGGATGCATTTCCTATTTTAGGATAGCCTTTCTCTTTTTACTGAAAAAATAATTGGAGGAAGGAATCTCATATCTAGAAATAGGCTCAAGATCAGTAATGTATAGAAATCCCTCTTGGGGATTTCCATAAGTAGACTGCAATGGAGTCAAAGAAGTAATGGGACTTCCAAGTTCTGTTGATGTTGTTCCTCCTACTCTTTTGCAAAAATTCTCAGGGATTTCTAAGGGTGTTTCCAACAACTTTCCTTTCCCTACCTCTGATTTTCCTGTCTGAGGAACTTCTGTTTCTTGTGAAGGCATTTCAATCTCCTTCATTTTTCCCTTTGTAGTTGCTTTATCCTGTACATCTGTTTCAAAGCCTGGGGGAGGCCCTTCCTTCTATGAAGGAGGGGTCGTGGATTCACCCTGCAAAATGTTTGGCAAACAACTTCGCCTGTGACTTTTGAGGGACATGAAACCAGTCTGTAAGTCGGGTGATAAGGCCTGTACCCTGTTCAATAACTCCTCATAAGTTTTAACCTCCTTGAATATATCATCATAAACAGATTTTTCGTGTTCATAAGATTTCATATTATAGTGCATCAAATGTCTGCTTACTAACTGATAAGGGTCATGCTTTCTATGCTCAATATCTACCAATTTTATTTCTTCTAGTGCTTTGGCTTCCACTTTAGAATGGCCTAGATTTAGTTATGAAAATTTTCCGACATATACAGGGAAGATTGGCCAGGATTTCTTTTGAGCTACCTTTAGCTCTATTCCAATACCACCTTTCACTATTTGATATGCTACCTCCCTCAATACCAGTTTGTCCGAGAGGAATTTCGGAAGTGCATGAGGGCGGATAGAGAACCCATAAACCCTAATGTAAGAGAAGTTTTCATGAACAAACTAGTTGGTTATTACTTTGAGATTTCATGAGACTGACTCAGAAATGTGAGGGGGTTCACAGCCATAAAACATTTTATGCATTGGAATTACTATGAAATGACAAATTTTGTAAAACACATTCTTAGCATTTTCTTCCCATAGCACAGAGTGATACTCGTGAATGGGTTTGGGGCAGGTTATGTTCCAACTCCAATTCATCAGGGAAAAAGGAGTCACAAAGCAGATTGCGTCCATAATGTACGCTGACATGTAAAAGGCCACTAGCTGACTTTTAGATCTTGCAGCTCTATAATTTGAAACTTTTTGAGCTAGGTTATTAGACAAAATCTTACTCCAGTTAAAAGTGTATCCTTCTGAAGCTTCTTCTAAAAAGGGCACCCATTCTGCAGGAAAATGGCAGGGATTCTTTTTCCTGAAAAGTCTACACAGCATAATGGCTACATAGACCATGTATTCGTTCAAAGATGTTGTGGCATAAACCCCATGAGTATCGGCCCTAAATTTCGATGGACATCTCCACCATTCTCTGATTAAATCGGGATAAGTTTGATCTGCCTCGGTACACTCCTTCCTTTGAAATTCAGCTAAAAACTCGGCATTATAAATGTACTTAGGATTTGGTGAGAGTTTATACATTACATGTATATGTTCTGGCCTGAATGAGACGACAACGACCCCTTGATCATTTAAAATTCTTCTTGTCGGGATATCAACCTTCTCCAAAGCCTAATTGATCATGTCGTTGTATTCCATAAGCCGAGGGTGCGTTTGTATCTTATGAATCTCTGATTATGCTATATCCCGAAAGTGATTCTCGGAATCAGTAGGAGAATTCTTGATTTCGTAATCTAGGAATTCAAAGATTTGTGTCCAGGATTTAATTGAGTCGATGTCATGCGACGTAGTGTCGGATATGATATCTCCTTCTAGGTTACGCATCTCCTCTTTATCTTCACTCTTCTTCGGTGCCATGACTTCATGTTAGATGGAAAAACTGTCATAGAAAAGGAGTGTATGAGCTCTACTGAATGCGTCTTATGCTTGATAGTATGAAACAAAATATGTTGTGAAACACAGACCTTTAAACTCTCTTTTAATTCATTTAACGATGTAGGTACTGACACAACTGACAAGAATTATATACATTGAATGCAGTGGATATTTACTAAGATACACATTAGTGTCACATATCATCAGTTATCCTTTATTAAAGTGGCTGCAATTTTGGTGCTTTCGAACTCAAAATTCAGAAAATTTCATTCGATCGGAAACCGAAACGTGAACAAACCTAAAAAGTTTGATTGTCATTAATCATTCTTCTAAAACAAAATTAATTTAGACTAAACACAGATTAAGAGTCAAGACTTCGCGTTTCGAGATTTCGAGGATCGTGTTGACAAGAGGTATGTTATCGATGAATCCCGATTTCTGAAATTGCGAAATCGCGAAAAGTTTAAATTAGGAGTTAAGTTGTTTTAGTAAATTAATTAATCAGTATTAAACCCACTTTGATTCTTTCGGGGTTTCGTGGATCGTGTTGACAAAAGGTATGACATCGATGGACCCCGAAATCCCAAAATCGCGATATGATTAACTTAAGCCTTAAATTTTCATATTAGTGAATTAATTATTCAAGACTAAGGACTAACTTCCAAAATGTATTAATTCAATTTAAACACATATTATGAGTCGGGACTCCGCATTTCAGGATTTCGGGGATCGTGTTGACAAGAGGTATGTTATCGTTGAACCCCGTATCCCAAAATTGTGATACAATTAACATAGTCTTTAATAATTAGTAACTTCCATATTTCTGGAAATCGGGGATCGAGATTCCACGATTGGAAATGCATTAAAAAATATGTTCTCAGTAAACCCTGAACCTCAAAAAAATTTTAAAAGTTAGTCTTAACTTCTTTAGGGTTTAAGCTTTTCATGATTTAAAAAAATTACTTTACAGAAAGCACGTCGGGACTTTTATAACATTTTTGGTTTTTTTCCTTTTATTATTTGAAGAATAAATCTTGTCAGGATTTCGGTACCAGCCTTTTGTAAATGATAGTGAGGTTTATGCTTTATGAAAATCCAAAACCCGAAAAAGGAAGGTTTTAGTTTTGAAGATAAAAAAATAAAAAAATTAATAAATGTTTCAACATAGGGTCCAATTGAGGACCTCGTCTCCTTGTGGGATGAGGAGAACAGGTAGACTTAGTGCCTTTATTGGGTAAGTGGAGTCAATGGATTCTTTCTGTAGAACTTGCTTAGGAAGGGGATACAGAGGGAAAAAGAGATTTTGTGTTTACTTCTGAAAAGCTTTTCAAAACTCTCAACGTTGTAAACTCAGCTGCAACCCCATTCTTGATCTTCTCCTTCTCTCTAATGAATTTAAGTCTTCTTTAATATGATCAAAACAACCCTAGGGAATCTAACATATCTTGTGGCTTTTGGCTTGCATCAAACGAAGTAAATTTCATGTTTTTAATTGGGGAGCCCTGTTTGGAATTGGGATGCAGATCCGGTTTCGAAAAGGCTGGTAGCCAGAGTAGAGTGAAAACTACGTATGACAACCTTACAGATACCTCATATATTTCCTCACTGCCAGTGAGCCTGTTCAGTACCCCGGTGAAGTTATCTGTCCCTTTTTACTGAATTTCCTTTCACCACTTCGAATCATAGTTATGCATTTAAATGTTGAGATGAGGGAAATCATTTAAATGAATTTTCTTTCATCGTCTTCTTGGACTAGATGGGGGCAATCAAATATGAATTTCCTTTCACCATCTGTCTTATATTTTACTTTTTGAACATGAAGTAGGGGAAATCAGTGGTAGTAAGTATACCAGAGATGGAATCTATGTAAAATTTCCAGTGTAGGTCTGTCAACTTTCTTTGATTACCCTGGACCAACCCTTTTTTAACTTTCAAAGCACCTTAGTCCACAGGAAAAAAGGGGAGGATTAATTCCAGGGGTCTTCCGTCGAGCAAACCTAAATCCTTAGAAAACTATTAAGAAACCTAGGAGATTCAGGATTGGCCTCAGCATAACTTTGTTTAGTCAGAGAGTGAGGAGTTATGAGGACTGGTCTACCTTTTAAAAACTATTTTTCATCTTTCAAAGCTAAGACGTAATCTCGTCTCCCTCTGTGGAAAACCTGGAAATATATTTGGTCTTTTAATAAGGCAAAACCGAGGGTAGAAAGGGGCGATGGAGAAAAACTTGGAAATCAAAAAACAGGAATCATGAATTAAACCCAACTCTTGGAACTCTTTCTCGAAGATGCTTTTCTCTCTTTGTTTATTTTAATTACCTCTTGTCTTATTTTAGGTGGAACTCTTAGGGCCTAGATTTTGAAATCATTCTTTTAGTGACATATCATACTTACGATCCAATCACTGCACTTTAGAGACTTTCATTTGAAAAATAGATTACTCTGAATTTTGCACCTTTGCCTTACCATTTTTGTTTTCTTTTAAAATAACGAAAAATCTTTTCTATCACCTATTTTCAGCGAATTTATCTTCCGATATATGGCTTTCTGTTTTTTAGCTTTTGCTTGTTTGGGTTGTGAGGAAAGTTCTTGTAAGGGAACAATACGAAGAGTATCAGGGTTTTTTAAAAGAATTGAATACATTGAAAATTGTGTATCCCTACTTCTAGAAAAACATTAACCTATTTTATTTTTAATTTTTTAATTTTTTAATTTTTAATTTTTATTTTTATTTTTTATTGACAGAATGAAAGTAGACTTACCAAAGAAAATTGTGAAATAAAAAGAATAAACAAAACGATATATACAGTGGGAATTCTGGAAACCGATTATTCCATATAATGTTTTAAATAACACCCATTGACAGGGGCGTTGAGGATTTTACCATCCAAATTCTCTAACATAAATGAATTTTTTCCTTCAGGAGTTGTTACCTTGAACGGTCCGTACCAAATGTGATCAAATTTACCATGTTTTGTCGAGTCCTCCTTCCTCGCATCCCATTTTAAAACCAAATCTCCTGGGAGAAAATCTTTGTCTTTGGCTTTATGATCGAATAGCGCTTTCATGTCATCCTGGTATTTCTGCAACCTTTCGTCTACTTCGGCTCTGTGTTGTTAGACTTCAATCGGCTGATTTATCCTTCTTGTGACATGATTTGGTTCTTCCTTCTCATCTTTCCAAAGTTTCATTACGGGAAGCACTAGATTTATAGGTAATACTACATCGATCCCGTACACCATTTGGAAAGGAGAAGTATCGATAGACTTTTTCATGCCTATCTGATTTGCCCACAGAGTGTATTTCAAATGCACATGCCAAGATTTTTTTATTTTCTCTCAACACTTTCCTAATTATATTGATTAGTCTCTTGTTTGAAGCCTCGGCTAGACCATTTACCCGAGGGTAGTATGTCGTGGAATGACCAAGCACAATATTATATTTTTGGAAAAAACTGACCATAGCCATAGATTTAAAAGCCTGTGTGTTATCTGTGACTATCTTTCAGGGGCAGCCAAATCTAGACAAAATATTCTCTTCTAAGAAATCTATTACCACCGAATCAGTAGCCCTTCTTGTTGGAATAGCTTCCACCCATTTGGTGAAGTAATCTGTAGCAGTCAGGATCCATCTATGTTGAGTGTTAGAATGAGGATTAATTTCGCCTATGAAATATAATCCCCATTGCTGAAAAGGAGCTTTTGTTTTGACCAGAACCAATGGCATTGCTGGGAGTTTATGTTTGCCTGAGAACAATTGGAAAGGGTTGCAAGTTCAGACCTTGGCATTGACATATGAGAAGAGTTTGGGCCAATAATACCTTGCCCTCAGGATCTTATAAGCCGTTTCCCTCCCGGCGTGGTGTCCTCCACACACTCCTTTGTGAAATTGGCTTATGACCTTTTCTGTTTCTGATTCGACCAAACAAACCAATAGAAAGCCAAGTGGGTCCTTCCAATACAATTGTCTTTCGGATATACAGTACTTGACCGCATGCAACTTCAATTTTTTGGATTTGGATGGGGGAAAGTCACTTGGGCACTTCAAGGTCAATAGGTAGGACATTATGTCTTTGTACCAATCTGATGAAACAACCTTCTCTTTGATTTTGACTTCAGTTATTTTTTCATCGAGATCGTTCATGTCCACACACTCTTCACCTCCCTATAAGCCATTTATTCCAAGAGATCTGAAATTTTATTCAGCTAAGAGTTTAGTTAAACCTTTCCCCTTTACTAGTTTCGTTGGTTTTATCTCCAAGTCGAATTCTTGGATTTTGGCAAGCCACCATCCTCTTTTTCCATCATTGTCGGACTGAACCAAAATATCTTTTATGGAGCTTGTGGGTACATACGCAATCACCTTAGAATGCAACACATAGGTTCTGAAAGCCTTTAACGCCTTCACCATAGCATATTCTTGTTTTTCCATTATATTATATCTAAGTTCGACATCTCTAAGACTTTTGCTAAAAAAGGCTATCGGTTGCTCGAAACCTTCTTCATTTTTTTGGAGGAAAACCGCAGGGAGTGTGTGTTCGGAGGTGAATGAGAAAATAAGAAAATCATTTAGATAATCAGGGCTTGCTAGTACAGGTGCCTCGCTTATAACCTTTTTGACGCATGCAAATGATGCTTTAGTTTATGCTGTCCATTTCACTTCACTGTTTTTCTTTAGCATATCTGTGATCAATTTCACGATTTCAACAAATTTTGGAATAAATCTCCTCAAAAAAAGTATTTTTCCTAAGAATGATTGAATCTCTTTTACAGTCCTAGGAATATTTATTGTTTCTATAGCTTCAATTCTTTTAGGGTCAATTCTAATTCCATCTCGAGACACAATATGGCCCAAGAATTTACCGTCTTGCATAGAAAAGTGAGACGTTTTGGGGTTTAAAGACAAACCAAACTTGCGGCATTTCTCAAACGTCTGCTTGAGATGTGTCAGATGATCTTCATTAGATTTAGAAAAAATGGTTAGATCATCAAAATAAATAACCACAAATTTGTCTCTTTCACCAATGAACGTGATATCCATAGCCCGTTGGAAATTAGCACCTACATTTGTTAAACCAAAAGGCATCTTGTCATACATAAATGTACCCCAAGGGGTGGTAAAGGTTGTCTTTTCTTTATCGTGTTCGCAGATGACGATTTGATTGTACCCGGAAAAACCATCGATCATTGACATCCTATTTGCCCCAACTACTTTTTCTAAAACATGATCCATTTTGGGTAGCGGGTAATTATCTTTGAGGGATGACTTATTTAGATTTCTGAAATCGAAACACATTCTAATTTCCCTGTTTTTCTTTCTAACCGAGACCAGGTTTTCTACCCAATCAGAGTATCTCAATGGTACAATTATTTTTGCATCCAGGAGTTTGTTGACTTCCCTTTCAATCACGGGCAATAAAATAGGATTGATTTGTCTGAGTTTTTGTCTAAAGGGTTTGACACCAGGCTTCAGGGGTATCTTATGTTCGATCACAGAGGTGTCATAGGTTCTTAGCTCTTCATATGACCAAGCGGAAACATATTTTTACTTTCTAAGCAACTCCACGTAATTATTTTTGGTTTTTGGGGACAGATATTTGGATAGCTTCAACAACCGAGGGTTTTCTGTAGTACCTATGTCACAGTCCTCAACCTCTTCAGGTTGAGGCTGTAGGGTGGATTTTGAAGGGATATCATCTTGATTGAATAATGTTTCCAAGGGAATCAGGCCCTTGGGTATCTGGTTATTTTTAAGAACAAGCATTCAGTGATTCACGATTTTATCATGAAACTCTTGAGGATCCTCTCCTTCCTGCATGATCCAAATGGGCTCATTTTGGTTTTCTTGGTCAGTGTGCATTTCGACAAACTAGTCTATTGATTCCAAAATTTTGCAAAGTTGTTCATCATCCTCAAAGACTTGCCAATGTTGTATGTTATTCGGTATAGAAGGCTGGTTCCTCATTTGTATGTGATACTTTAGTTTAAACACAGTGGGAGGTGTGAACGTTGAGGCTGCTTTGGCTAACGCATCAACCTGTTGGTTTTCAGTTCTTGGAATGAAAAGAACCTTGACAGAGGAGAAGAAATTGTCAATCAGATCCTAGACACAATTAATATAGGACCTCAACCTAGGATGGTTGGCCTGGTACTATCGATTTACTTATTTTATGATTAGCTCGGTGTCACCAAAGACTTCGAGGTTTTTTATTTTCATTCTCCTAGAGACTTCTAATCCTATCACTAAGGCTTTATACTCGCATACATTATTTGTGCAGTCCACATTCCATTGTAGCCTATAGGAAAAGGGGATTACAAATTTATCATCAAGAGCCACAAGGATTTCCCCAGCTCTAGCTCCAAGGTAAGATGAAGCATCATAAAAAAACATCTTCCATACACTAGTGCTATATACATTTTTTTTAATTTTTTCTTCTTCTGTTTTTTCTTCTGTACAACTTTCATCTATACCTACCTCAAAATTATCATCAATAGATAAGATACAATTTCCTAAATCTTGATCAACAATATATATAGGGTAGTTATTTGGGTTATGTGGATCACCTACCATGAATGCAAACCTAGTTTCTCTGTAAAGACGTGTGTATTGTCCTCCAAAAAATAGAATCGTAGTGTATGTCATGTCAAGCTGGAGACATCCTCCAAGCTTGGCACCCAATGACCTATATAAAAGCATACCATACTTCAGAGGGATGTCGGCAACCACTACGTCCATAAGAATTCTTTTTGCGGGTATTTTTGCCAGATTGACCACCAGGTCTTTAATCATACCTATGCATTTGACCTTTCTTGAATCAAATGAATATAATTCTCCATATGGCCTGGTGATTTCGAGACCTAGTTTCTCCATAATGGATTTTGGAATCACATTGTGGGATGCTCCAGAATCTAGCATGCAGTTATGAAGTAGGTGGTCGAACAAGGTCAACGTGATATAGAAGGGGGAAATAGTGTCTCTCGCACCTTCGAAATGCGGACCAAAAACTATGTTCAATTTCTCATCTTCTAAGTTGATGACATCGGCTTGACTTTCGTCTTCTGAAAAGATAATCATCTTGGCAATTTGTTTTCTATATATGGGATTCTTAGCCAGTTCGACAAGTGGGATAGGGATTTTGATTTTTTTTATTTCATTTTTGAGACTAAAATTTCCCAAAGCCTTTTTGCTCTCTATGTTTGGGGCCTCCATTCCTTTCTTTTCATATTTTCTTTGTGGTGCATATTTGATTTCACTCACAGGGACCTGTGTTTTTGTGGCAGGTGTTCCTACTGACTTTCTCTTGACAGGTTACATGTCAGCGGTGTGAGTTTTTGCAGTCTATTTGTTAGCAACCTTTGGAGATGCTTCATCAGTTTCGCCCCTAGGCAAGATCTTTTTTGTTGAGACAGTTGGAAGACTCTTGTTCCTAGGTCTTAAATTATATTTCTCATGTAGTTCGACTATAATATCATCTGCGATACCTTGATAGGACAAATATTCAAACGTATTGTTGTTAACATTGTCTTCCGATCTAATTTTCTTATTTAAGGATTTTTCGTAATCTTGTCTCGATAAATAAAGTGATTTATTATCAACGCCAAGATTATTAATATCCTCATCTAACTCTTGAAAATCTTCTAGATCTTCCTCTCCAATGAAGTTTTCACTTTTCAAGGGGGTTGGGATTTTTTGATCTTCATTTTTAATTGTTTTCTGTGGGGCCTAAGGATCAGGATTCATTCTAAAATCCTTCCTAGGAAAATTGTCCCTTTTTTATTTATCTAGGTCCAATTTTGAGATCTTATTTCAAAGTTCTCTAATTACCCTTTCCATATCGTCTATTTTATCTCCCGAGGATTTACCCGATCCTGAGGATCCACCTTGTTCTTTGAATTTCCTATTTTCTTTGTTCTCGATTTCTATTTTTTATTTTAATTTCCCTGATGCCATCATGTTCGATTCGATTTCTAGAGCATCATCTTGCATTTTCATGAGATCTACTGATCTCCTTTCTCTCAATAATACAGAAAAATTAGGATCAAAGGCTCCAGCGAAAGTCACCTTTGTTGTGGGTTGAGAAGGTTTGACCTCGACTAGGATTTTATTATACAACTTGTTAAACCTTTGCATGAATTCTAGAACTGATTATGAATTTTTCTTTCTAAGGGCTCCAAATTTAGTTAGGTAATAGAGGTGGTCCCTCCTCTCCCATCATTGTCTAATAAAAGTGTTTTCAAGTTCTTCATAAGATATTAGAGATCCAGTTGCTAAGGCTCAGAACCAGGTCCTCACCTGACCTTCGAAAGTCTTAACGAGGATTCTAGAATAGACATCTTTGTGTTCTATTATGAGGATGTTGGCAAATTGGTCAAAAATATTTATGTGCTCTTGAGCGGTCAAATCTCCTTCCCCTGTAAATTTGGGAAGGTTTTTCATATAATTTTCGGGAAGGTCATTAGGGGAACTGGGAGGACAAGGAGGGCATATCTAGCAACTACTTTAGCGAAAATTCCAGGAAGTGGTGCTTGGCCGCCTGTTGGTCCTCCTGGGGCACCACCCCTAGCTCCATCACCTTCGTGTGTGACCATTGATAGATTTGAGGCTGAAGCTTGGAATGTGTGAGCAGAAGGCTCATGGAAATCTGGGGAAAATGCCTTAGGAAAAGAGAACATATCGTATGAGAGGGGAAGCAAGACGGATCTCTCAAGTGTTTCTGTAACATTCAACTGCATAAAATCAGGCTAACAAATAGTATGTATGGGTGAAATGATTTTTCTAAGGGATCTTCGTAATTTTAAAATATTTTTCAGATCAGAGACTGGCGAGGTCTACTTATCATCCAGGTTCTTTTTGGTGTTCTTTCGACTAATAGCCAGTTTACTTATTGTGGAGTCGCCAAGTGAAAAATAAAGGTAGCCTTAGAAGGTTTTCTATCTTTGTTCACTATCAAGGAAAGAAAGTGTCAATGTCGTTCTTCCCAGGGAAAAGTTTTGTTTCTTCGTTCCTCGGCAACGATGCCAAAAAGATGTTGGTCCTAAGTTTATACTTTAAGGCTCTAAAGTATATCGTCAAGGCATCCGAAAAATAACGAGAATTAAGGAGTAAGAATCAATTGCGAAGGGTAAATCATAGTTGGTTTCTCAACTATCTTTGTCTAGCTTCCCATTGTTCTTGGATGCTGATTTCTCTCTCAATAATTTCCCATGAACGTTCTAATTCAACTCGGGTAGTTGTTGTTTGCAGTATGGTATTAAACAAGTTCAAAGCAATGCTAGTTTGATCCTGTAGGCCGAGTTCTATGTTAGGTTGTCTATTACTTGGGGCAATCATGAGGATTAAAATTATATTAAATTATAAAAAAAAATTAGAAATTGTTGCTTCAGTTTTGTGGGATGAAATAGAAAAGGAATTTTGGAACTCAAAATAATAACATAATAATAGTAAAGGTCGTTTCTTGTACTTGAAGTAATTTTATTACCTTTATTTGTGGAATATCTACCTGAATTTCTTCTAGATCCTCTATGAATCTTAACTGATGCTCGACAATATTAATTTCTCCTAACAATCCTGGACAGTCATTTTTTCCAATGTTCAATGAAGTTTTCTCTAAAAGGTCAAAAATTCCTTGACAGTTGTCATTAACTTCTTTGGTTATTTTTTTTGTTTTCTGTGAGGTTTGTCTCGCATACCTTGAGTATTATATCACCTTTAATCTACTCTAAAACAGATAGCTTTTGAATCTCTTAGACCTCTTCTTTTGTTGAAAGAGCCACTTCGTTTTGAAAGTTTGTTCTGGCTGCTTTCACTTCTCTCTCCTTTAGGAGAATATTCTCCAAATATTTACTGACTCCCAGAAAGTAATTCTGAATAAACTCAATCTTAAATAACACTCCATGTTGCTCTTTTTCTATCTTTGTATGTATTTCCAGTTCTTGGGATTGGAAGATTTCAAGCTCTACCACTTGATTTTGAATGGAATTAATCTTATCTTGTAATTTTTTATTCATTTCCTCTTGTTGTAGGACCTATGCTTGAGTGACCTATATTTTATGATTTGCTTCCTCTAACCTTGCTTTCAGTTTTTGATTCTCTTGAATGTCATTTAATCTAGCTCGTTCTAGACCCTTTTTTATCTTCCAACTGATATTTCTTTCAGTCTCCTTTAATTGACCCTGTAGCTGAGTTATCATCTGATCTTTCTGCTCCAACATAGTTGTCAAACTACCCACAAAGTATAAATTTGTTGATTCTAAGGCTCCCATTATGCCTGCTATTTCTATAGCAAATTCTTCCTCTTTATGTTTTTGTCCATCTATAATGATATTGTGCCTTTTAATCATCATAACTCCTCTTGGATGCATTTCCTATTTTAGGATAGCCTTTCTCTTTTTACTGAAAAAATAATCGAAGGAAGGAATCTCATCTCTATAAATAGCCTCAAGATCACTAACATATAGAAATCTCTCTTGGGGATTTCCATAAGTAGATTGCAAAGGAGTCAAATAAGTAATGGGACTTCCAAGTTCTGTCGATGTTGTTCCTCCTACTTTTTTGGGAAAATTCTCAGGGATTTCTGAGAGTGTTTCCAACTCCTTTCCTTTCCCTGCCTCTGATTTTCCTGTCTGAGGAACTTCTGTTTCTTGTGAAGGCATTTCAATCTCCTTCATTTTTTCCTTTGTATTTTCTTTATCCTATACATTTGTTTCAAAGCCTGGGGGAGGCCCTTCCTACTCTAGAGGAGGGTTCATGGATTCACCCTGCAAAATTTTTGGCAAACAACTTCGCCTGTGACTTTTGAAGGACATGCAACCAGTCTGTAAGTTGGGTGATAAGGCTCATACCCTATTCAATACCTCATGTCTGCTTACTAACTGATAAGGGTCATGATTTATGTGCTCAATATCTACCAGTTTTATTTCTTCTAGTTCTTCGGCTTCCACTTTAGAATGGCCTAGATTTAGTAATGAAAATTTTCTGATATATACAGGGAAGATTGGCCAGGATTTCTTTTGAGCTGCCTTTAGCTCTATTCCAATACCACCTTTCACTATTCGATGTGCTACCTCCCTCAATACCAGTCTGTCCGGGAGGAATTTCGAAAGTGCGTGAGGAGGGATAGAGCACCCATAAACCCTAATGTAAGAGAAGTTTTCATCAACAAACCAGTCGGCTATTGCTTTGAGATTTCCTGAGACTGACTCAGAAATGCGAGGGGGTTCACAACCATAAAACATTTTATGCATTGGAATTACTATGAAATGACAAATTTCATAAAATTCATTCTTAGCATTTTCTTCCCATAGCACAAAGCAATACTCGTGAATGGGTTCAGGGCAGGTTATGTTCCAACTCTAATTCATTAGGGGAAAAGGAGTCACAAACCAGATTGCGTCCATAATGTACACTGACATGTAAAAGGCCACTGGCTCACTTTTAGATCTTGCAGCTCTGTAATTTGAAATTTATTGAGCTAGGTTATCATACAAAATCTTACTCCAGTTAAAAGTGTATCCTTCTGAATCTTGTTCTAGAAAGGGCACCCATTTTGCAGGAAAATGGCAGGGATTCTTTTTCTTGAAAAGTCTACACAACATAATGGCTACATAGACCATGTATTCGTTCAAAGCTGATGTGGCATAAACCCCATGAGTATCAGCCCTAAATGTAGATGGACATATCCAACATTCTCTGATTAAATCGGGATAAGTTTGGTCTGCCTCAGTACACTCCTTCCTTTGAAATTCAGCTAAAAACTCATCATTATAAATGTACTTAGGATTTGGTGAGAGTTTATACATTACTTGTATATGTTCTGGCCTAAATGAGCCGACAACGACCCCTTGATCATTTAAAATTCTTCTTGTTGGGATATCAACCTTCTCCAAAGCTGAATTGATCATGTCGTTGTATTCCATAAGATGAGGAAGCACTGCAATCTTATGAAGCTCTGATTCTGCTATATCCCGAAAGTGATTCTCGGAATCAGTAGGAGAATTCTTGATTTTGTAATCCAGGAATTCAGAGATTTGTGTCCAGGATTTAATTGAGTCGATGGCATGCCACATAGTATTGGATATGATATCTCCTTCTAGGTTACACATCTCCTCTAAATATTCACTCTTCTTCGGTGCTTTCTTTGGTGCCATGACTTTATGTTAGATGGAAAACCTGTCATAGAAAAGGAGTGTATGAGCTCGGTTAAATCCGTCTTACGCTTGATAGTATGAAACAGAATATGTTGCGAAACACAGACCTTTAAACTCTCTTTTAATTCATTTAACAATGTAGGTATTGACATAGCTAACAAGAATTATATACACTGAATGCAGTGGATATTTACTAAGATACGCATTAGTGTCACATATCATCATTTATCCTTTATTAAAGTGGCCGCATTTTGGTGCTTTTGAATTCAAAATTCAGAAAATTTCATTCGATCGGAAATTGAAACGTGAACAAACCTAAAAAGTTTGATTTTCATTAATCATGCTTCCAAAACAGAATTAATTTAGACTAAACACAGATTAAGAGTCAAGACTTCATGTTTCAAGATTTCAGGGATCGCGTTGACAAGAGGTATGTTATCGATGAATCCCGATTTTCGAAATTGCGAAATCGTGACAAGTTTAAATTAGGACTTAACTTGTTTTAAAAAATTAATTAATCAGTATTAAACCCACTTTGATTCTTTCAAGTTTTTGGGGATCGTGTTGACAAAAGGTATGTCATCGATGAACCCTGAATCCAGAAATCGCGATATGATTAACTTAAGCCTTAAATTTTCATATTAGTGAATTAATTAATCAGGATTAAGGACTAACTTCCAAAACGGATTAATTTAGTTTAAACACAGATTATGAGTTGGGACGTTTCATTTCAGGGTTTTGGGGATCGTGTTGACAAGAGGTATGTTATCGTTGAACCTTGTATCCCAAAATTGTGATACGATTAACATAGTCGTTAATAATTAGTAACTTCCATATTTCGAGAAATCGGGGATCGGGATTCCACGATTGGAAATGAATTAAAAAATATGTTCTCAATAAACCCCGAACCCTGAAAAACTTTTAAAATTTAGTCTTAACTTATTTAGGGTTTAATCTTTTCAGGATTTAAAAAAATAACTTTACAGAAAGCGCGTCGGGACTTTTATAACATTTTTGGTCTTTTGCCTTTTATTATTTGAAGAATAAATCTTGTCGGGATTTCGATACCGGTATTTTGGAAATGATATTGAGGTTTATGCTTTATGAAAAGCCGAAACCCGAAAAAGGAAGTTTTTAGTTTCGAAGAAAAAAAAAAAAAAAAAAAAAAACTTAATAAATGTTTCAACAATGACAATGGAGAATCCCTGCTCATCTACTCTTTCATCAATTTATACTAGCCTTTCCTGAGGGAATGGAATACATCCTCCTCAAGTCATTAATCAAAACAAAACTTTCATGACTCTTCAAAATAGAGTCATCCATGCATCCATAGTATTCATTCAATCTTGGTAATTGCAATTATTTCCTTACATTTAACTCATTCAGGAAGTCACATCATGTCATTAGTATACATATACTCATACATCATACATGTGCATCACTTGTAAATTTAATATCATTCATTCATATCTATTTGGTCTTAATATCAGTCTTCATATAAAGAAACCTTACAATGCATTAAATCCATGCACTCAAGAATATACAAACATGGCTAAACATTTGTCATGCAAGCTCATTGCTTGCACCTTTTTCCATCTCGTTCATAAGCATGGAAATATCAGGATTCTAGATCCTTCTCCCAAGGATTTTATTGCCATTTTTATGACAAGTCTCATAGGGTTACTCAACACCATGTTTCCCTTTTTCTTGAGAGTTTACATTCATTCATAACTATGTCCCCACTTTCCATATGACAGCAACCATCAAGAAGGAATTTTTGCCTTAGCTACTATAAAATTATTCAACAACCCATAAATACGATCTGATCAATTCCAACAATGCCCACGGAAACACGACAACTTATTCAGCTTCGTGTTCATGCCTCAAACCATTTTTGGTTAACAAACCTTTTTATCAAGGGAATGATTTTCTAAATTCTCTCTCACTACTTCATGAGCACACTAATCCATACCTTATATGGATTTCATCCACCTCTAGATGTCAACCTAGCCCATTGGTCATCTAGAAGTGCCCCAACACTTCCTTTACCACATTTGGTATCAACATTTCACTAACCCTTCTATTTTATTCTCATACAATAATATGCAATCACTCTCATCAACATATTACTTATGCTTCTATACTTAGATCATCATTAACCATATGATCCATGAAATCACCATATTTCACATCCAATAAAAAACTATACTAATCCTATATGCATGTTATACGCATGCTCAATATTTTCCACATGCATTTTGACATACCCTCATGCCCCAAGCACTTTACCCATGATTATAGTTCAAATGTGTTTCAGCTATCTTCCATTTGTATCTGCATGCAAATGTATGTCCTTAGATTAATAGGTATATACTTTATATTATTATAGTTGCGAGTATCATAAGTTGCTCATGTTTTTATATCTCTTTACCTCTCCCGAGATATCTAGCAACAATCCTCATGACTCTTTTTTTATTACTTAACTGGGTTCTTCTCCAACCACCATGTTCATTCACTGTAGGTCAAACAAACTGACCTTACACATTTTCCATCATTCCTCTTATTGTGAGGGATCTTACATATATACAAGGTTTAATCTTTTATTAAAGAAGTAACTATTACTGCTACAGATTCTTTCAATCCATCCCAATTTCCTTTAAGCATGAGGAATTCTCCATAAGGGTCTTGATCCTTATATTATCAGCCATATTTCATTGCAATATACTCTACCTGACCTAGTAGATAGATGTTAGTATAATTGATGCAGGAGAATCTCTCCACGTCATCCAGCCAGCCAGCCAGCCCACGTCAGCGCACACATTCAATGGGAAGAGGTGCAGCCTCATTTCAAATTTTAAATTTGAATGTAATTAATGTTGTAGGTTTTTGAGACATGGAGCCGTGCCTTTGCGAAGGCATTAGAGTAGATAGCCTTGAATGTTTGTAAGTCTAAGATCTAGATCCAATTCTGGACTAGACAACCGATTCAATGTAATTGAATAGGGTAGGTGAGTTTGGAGGGAAGAGCTCAAAGAGCCCCCTCATGTAAAATATCAAGAGATATTATTTGTATTATCACATCACAGAGAGTGAGAGAGAGTAGAGAAGATCCAAGACTTTGTTACAGTCCGCGCTCAGAACACCTTTGTAAAGAGGCATTTTATTAATACAAACAGAAGCAGTTTTTCCTACAAGTATTTTTGTGTTGAATGAATGTCTTTGTGTGTTCTTTATATGTTGTAGTTGTATGTTAGGTATGAATTTGTAGGGGTTTTGTTTGATTTTAGGGTTATAGGTCTTTGAGGCTTCACACCAGGAGGGTGTGACAGAACGATGTGGGTTCTGATAGTTGTGCACAGAGGGTGCATTTCTGAACTCTGTGGATTCAGACAAAGGCGTGCCAGGAGGGAACAGTAGTTGAAATCATCAACTCAGAGGAAGACCTCAAGGTTGTTGAACACCTTAGAGGAAGGGCCGTGTAGGAGAGACACAGTTGCAGATAGGAACTCTGGTGTGAGTTCCGTAGAGCTCTTCCAAGTGGGCATTGAGCATATGCATAGGTTGCATTGAAGAAGAACTATGTTGTGAGTTCAACAGAAGTCAAAATCACTGAAGATTATAGACACTCTGCTAGGAGGGCATTGAGTAGGTTCCAGAGAGCACAGGAAGAACTCTTTGAGTCCTGGATTTGAAGAAGAGTCCAAGGAGAAGGATCTTCACAGGGTTCTTGAATACCCTGAAAGACTCAGCAATAGGTTGCTTGAGTTAAGGATTTCCAGGAGGGCATTAGAAATTCTCCATCTGAAGGAGAAGAAAAAAAAATATTGAGTTCCTTAGAAATCGAAGCTACAGGAAAATCTCAGAAGAGGTAGCACCTTTGTGCGTGCAGAGACTCTGCTGAGAAGCGCAAGAGTCAAAGAGTCCTTTGAGGATTCAAGTAGAGAAGCTCAGGAGGAGTATCATTTTTATGCACGCATGTGAGAACTCAAAGTTGTGGAGCTCGAAGGAGAGAGAAAATTTTGAGGCCACTTATCTTGCATTGTGCTTGGTTTCCAGATGTCGGAGTCTTCACCACCCCACATTGGCTTCGTCGCTGGCACTAGCCATAGTACTCAAAATCTTGCTTCTATTGAATGGACAATTTACACCCCTACAAACGAACTTATCAGTATACGAGGTGTGTGCCTCAGTCGTGCGACCAACAATATTGCAGAATATAGCACCGTCATCGAATTGTTGATTGATGCTATTTTGCTTGATATCCACCACCTAGTTATACGACTCGATTCGTAGCTAGTAGTACTAAAGTTAAGTAGTGTCTATGCTATTTGAAGTCCTACTTTATTATGGGTATATTTATGAATTTGCCTCTTGGAATGTTATTTTGATTATATCGAATATCATCACATTCCTAGATGTCTAAATACATTGAATGATGCATTAGCTAACTATGTGTTAGACAGGCATTTGGGGCATTTATAAACCAATCACACATCACATGTATAACACAACACAAAATAAGCTGGTAGAATCCGTATATATGTATATAACGATCAAATTTTTTTAGAAAAAGTTTATTTCCAAGGATCAAAATCTCAAAATATGAAGCCCATATCTTCTACAAAGTAGGGTCACAAATGACGCTCATGATAACAAACAACTTCTCTGGACACCCTACAAAGCAATCAACTGAGAGACTCCAACATGCCCACAGTATGGCATTGTTAACGTCTTGGAATCTCCCCAATAGCAATATCTGGGATGTCCGCAGTCAACCCCTCCAAGTTCTACTCCACTACCTCGTAGTCTTCGGCATCCCATCTCGCCACTAGAGCTGCTTCTCCTTGCCTTTGAATGGGAGACGTTCCTAGAGGTCGATATGGCCCCACATCTATGTCATCAAAAAGAAATTTTTTTATTAGTTCTTGGATAAACATAAAAACATTTCATATTATAAAATTTGCAAAAACATTTAAAAAGAATAAAATGTGTACTTCTTACCTAAGTCCCCCCACTGAGCATCCTCAGGCAGGGCCAAATTCAGATCCCCTCAGAAATCCAAACCAACATATGCAAAGTCGTCAATCATTAGTATCTGGGGCCTCAACCAGTCAAAAAATGAATCATTATACTTGATTATGGGCCCTGCTACGTGTTGAGTCATGAGGTTGCACCACCTCAGCATCCTCGGATCCTGTGGGGCCAGTAAACCCCAATCAACCTGTAATCGCAGCAGTGGGACCCTCTCGAGGAAGAATGACACCAAAAGTGATCCATACCCAAACTGCTTCAAGTCACCCTTTCTGCAGTTCGTCAATTATCTCTTCATACTGCGGAGAACTGCATCCGACCAGTTGAAGACCCGAGGCTCTATGCACTATATGGCATATTGGAAATAGCTCTGGAGAGCCATGTGCGGAGCCACACTCCCAGCCATGCATGAAATAGTAAACAAGAGGTCCATAGGGTCAGATCTTGGACCCCCCAAATGGAAACCTTACCCTTTCTTCTCTCTGCCTCAGGAACACAATATTGGTGACAATACTCGCTCATAGGGAGTCTGCCGCCTCTACCTCCAGTCAAAGTAGCATGGTATCCACACCGTGATAACCCCATTAGAAAATAGATATCCTCAATATCTAGGGTTAGCATATGGAATCCCACATGAAATAACTGTTCGTCCACATCCCACATGTAGACCAGGTATTCCAACACCCTGAGTTGGGATTTCATGCCTGGAATCCTGAAAAATTTCAATAGCCCACAGTCCCGGAGAGAAGCGACTATACCCAGGTCATTCCCGACAATGGCATCATCCTCCTCATGTTCCCTTTCTCTCCATTCCAATATTTTGATGGTCAAACACCTGCAAAAGAGCCATGAGAGGGAAGTTAACAACTTCTTTTAAACTCTTGCATAATTTTTATTGAGCAAAACCTTACTTCAAAATCCATTTTTCGGCCCCCGTAGGTGAGCCTTTTGCATAGTGTGAGATTATCGTAGGTACCGCATGGCCCACCTACAAAAATTCTTGGGCGCATGTTCCAACCCTAAAATGGACTCAAAACCTAAAAAATTGCCAATAAAAACCAAAAATAAACCATGGAAAAGTTAGAGAATCAAGAGATTACCTCGTTGGCTGAAACGGTTCACCAAATGATCGCTTGTGCCTCTCGCACTCGAGAAAATAAATTTAGGGGAAAATGAGGTATGTTCGACAAGTTTTTGGCAAAATCACAATGAAATGATAAAAATCCCTTTTTAGCTATATTTATTCACTTTTTACTATTTTTTTTTTATTTTTTATATTATTTTTATTACTTTGTCTATAAAATCTAATACCCTAATAGTCTTGTGTGTGTGTTTTTGTAGGTATCACAACATCGAAGTCCGAACGAGGGGGTACAGGTGTTTTTTCTTTTGTCGCATGTACGACTACTTTTTAGGGTTTTTTAGAAAAAACCTCGAGCTCAATCTTAGTTCATTCTCGCACTCGAGAATACATGAGAACATAACAGAGTATACTTTTTCTCATCTGTTCATACTCGTCATGGTAACACGAAAATGATGAAAGCAAAGGAGTATCCTTTAAGCTCTTTTCACACTTCGTAAAAATGAAAACATTGTCCAGTGATCGTGTTCTTTTCACACTCGTTAAAGCATTTGAAAAAACGTTCGATGGGTGATAGTTTATCACTTTTTCGGTCTCTTTGAACTCTTTTATGAAAAAGGAACTAGGAGAGATATCTTTAAGTGTTTTTCAGACTCTCGAAATAGGAAAAACCCCCAAGTTTTTTGTCCTTGGACTCGTTAAACAAACATCGAAAGACCCACAATGGGAATAAACCACTCCTTCCTAGGGTTCGTTAAACATACTCTGAGGGACTCATACAAAGGATGAGATTACATCGACAAGCATATGTTATCCTCCTCAATATTGTGTAAAAGTAAAGAGGTACTCGCCAGAAATGGTCAGGGAAATTTTGGGAAAGGGATGTGTTTTCATATTCATATTAATGGCAGTAAGCGCCGCTCTTGAACATGACACCCCCTATTCATCATTTGAATCTGGGTTAGCAAATACATTTGTCTCTCGTTCGACTTGCTACAAGGTCATATCTTGGGTCATATTTGAGTCAGTGTTGCCAAGTCCTTGGTCATGTGATTCATATGTTCAAGAGAAGTTCACACGAGCCCTCTATTGATTTGACCATCTGCAGTTGTCCATTCTTACTATGTCGTCCTTCCCTATGTCCGTTTTGACCCATATTCATACTTTGTTTCATCCTCAAAATCTATTACTTATTTCATGTGATTGATGGGGGATACATCAAGGCCCTCCTGGGACGAATCTTGTTCCGTCGACTCCAACTCATTATCCAGATTGTTGAACAACTGAGAGGGGGGGTGAATCAGTTGTTCCCCTTCTTAAACAATTATGATTCTTTTAAATTCTTTACAAGGCACTCAATGATGATCACAATAATGCAGGGAAATAAGTAATGGCACATTCAACATCAGTCACATATATGAGAAACACAGAGGCAGACATTTTCCCGAGGAAACCCATACAAAGTAAAAACCTCTTTTTCTTTATATGATAAGTATTATTTACATTCTTTACATTATCATACATATGAGCACCAACTCATTGTGAGGCTACAATATCTGTTTTTCAAGATACAACTTGCTAAGAGCACCAACTCTCTATTTTTCTCTAGCACCCACTAGAAGGAAGCACCAACTCCCTAGATTCTCTATCACCAACTCCCTAGTTTCTCTAGCACCGACTAGAAGGAAGCACCAACTCCCTAGTTTATATAGCACCAACTAGAAGGAAGCACCAACTCCCTGTGTTCAAGATCCCACTTGAACCTCTGAGGACACTAGTCCTCCCTTGCACCTCCCTACCACCCAAAAATATAAATCTTTGCTAATGAAACTTATCACAGTGATACAATATTTATCATTGGCTTACCAGAATTATCATTGTTCTGCTATAATGCGCTGCTCTTTCTGCATCAGTGTCTTCTACACACTCCTCTATGCTTTATGTTCTTCTCACGTTACGCACTATGTGCCATCTCCATTTTGATCCACCATTCTTCTTCTCTACATTTCAGCTATTGTACTCTCCTCCTTCTGCCCTCTTTAATCCCACATTTCCACTGCAACTCTTCTCTATACCGTGTACTTATAGCTTCTGTGCACCTTGTGCATGAAATGTGTGCAATGCCTCTGCATCCTCACACTGCATCGATCTCCTCCACATCTCGAGTGCTCTCCCTGATCATCACAACTCTTCAGCTTCTCTGTTGGTTCCCACTACGCATCCAACATCACTAGGTGTTCAACTAAGATTCCTCAGCCTCTCTGGTAGTTGATACTCCTCATATTCTCCGACACAGTCGAGATTATCCTTTCTGTTTTAGTTACAGACTTCAATGCTCATCCATCTGTCAATGCCCTCTAAGAATAGTCTTCATTCACTGGAAGAAGCTTGGAGACTCTTCAGCTCCTCTAGCAATCACACAGAGGTCTCTTCAAATCTTCTGGCAGAAACCATCAATGGTTTCTAGCAGTTACACTGTGAAGAGAAACATTAACACTCCGATCATACTCAAATTCACCTGCACCGTTGGATTGGCTCCATGGGATCTTTCATTCATTTTGGCATGTTGACATTCGGAAATTCAACATTCGTGTGACCAAGTGTCTCGACACTCCCAGTTGCGATCCCCGAAACTCTGAAAAGGAGCTTGTCTGCACTAGCTCCTTCCCCCATATTCCATCGAAGTGACCACAGGCTACATCCATTTCACCTTTTCAGTATTTTCGCAAACTTATGACCTTCATCAACCCTGATCGACGATCCATGATCTCGATGAATTGATGGTCCAAATCTCATCGTGAATTTGCATTTGGTTGTTCCTTAGATGGAGGTTCTCGTCACTCCAAGTTGTGATAGGTGAGACTCTGAGATGGGGCTTAGATCAATGGTCCAAAATCTTGGTGCATTGACGGTCCAAATCTCATTGTGAATTCACATCTCACAATTCCTTAGATGGAGGTTCTTGTCACTCCAAGTCGCGATAGGCGAGACTCTGAGATGGAGCTTAGATCAATGGTCTAGAATCTTAGTGTATTGATTGTCTACATCTCATTGTGAATTTTCATCTCGCAATTCCTGTGATGAAGGGTCTCATCACTCGAAGTCATGATAGTCGATACTCTGAGATTGTTTCGCGATTTCGACATTTGTGTGGTATTGTTTCTTGACTCTCCAAGTCACGATTAACGAATCCCCGAAGTGATGTAAACCTATTGACGTCACACGTGGATTGACATGTGTCGAATAATTTCCATGTGTCAATTTGATTCATGATTTACACATGCCTGAAATGTTGAACCAGCTTGACACTTGTCATTGCCTGGTTGTGCCACATGGTCTTAGCTAACATGGTTTGCTGACATGTCTATTTTTGGATTTCACATTTCACGATTTCGGGACTCATGTTGTAAAGAACCTTGACATTTCCATCTCCCGATATCCGAAATCCCAATAGCCAAAACTCCAAAATGGATTTGGACCATTGCTTCGATCGTGCACTTTAAAGAACGTGCAGGTTCTTCCTGATCCAGCGATGGTCGGAACTTATGCTCATATCTGATGCCTGAGATCTGTCCTTCTCTTATGTGCATTCTTCTTGACTACAATCTGATCTGATGGTCCTCCTTCTTTTAGGAAATTAAATGGGATCCAACGATCACTGATGCTTCTCCTCCCAAGCTTAAGCACTGCATTTGACTCTGTTCTAATTCCTCCTGAGGATTCATCTTTGAGTCAGTGTTGCCAAGTCATTGGTCATGTCGTTCATATGTTCAAGATAAGTTCACACAAGCCCTCTATTGAGTCGACCATCTGTAGTTGTCCATTCTTACTATGTCGGCCTTCCCGATGTCTATTTTGACTCGTATTCATACTTTATTTCATCCTCAAAATCTGTTACTTATTTCATGTGATTGATAGGGGATACATCAAGGCCCTCCTGGGATGAGTATTGTTCCGTCGACTCCAACTCATTATCTGGATTGTTGAACAACTGAGAGGGGGGTTGAATCAGTTGTGCCCGTGCTTAAACAATTATGCTTCTTTTAAATTCTTTACAAGGCACTCAATGATGATCACAATAATGCAGGGAAATAAGTAATGACACATTCAGCATCAGTCACATATATGAGAAACACAGAGACAAATATTTTCCCGAGGAAACCCATATAGGGTAAAAACCTCATTTTCTTTATATGATAAGTATTATTTACATTCTTTACATTATCATACATATGCGCACCAACTCATTGTGAGGCTACAACCTCTGTTTTTCAAGTTGCAACTTGTTGAGAGCACCAACTCTATGTTTTTCTCTAGCACCCACTAGAAGGAAGCACCAACTCCCTGGATTCTCTAGCACCAACTAGAAGGAAGCACCAACTCCCTCGTTCCTCTAGCACCAACTAGAAGGAAGCACCAACTCCCTAGTTTCTCTAGCACCAACTAGAAGGAAGCACCAACTCCATATGATCAAGCTCCCACTTGAACCTCTGAGGACACCAATCCTCCCTTGCACCTCCCTACCACCCAGAAATATAAATCTTTGCTAATGAAACTTATCACAGTGATACAATATTTATCATTGGCTTACCAGACTTATCATTGTTTTGCTATACTGCACTACTCTATCTACATCAGTGTCTTATGCACACTCCTCTATGCTTTATATTCTTCTCACGTTATGCACTGTGTGCCATCTCCATTTTAATCCACCATTCTTCTGCTCTACATTTCAGCTGTTGTACTCTCCTCCTTCTGCCCTCTTTAATCCCACATTTCCACCACAACTCTTCAATGTACCATGTACTTATAGATTTTGTGCACCTTGTGCATGCAATGTGCGCAATGCCTCTGCATCCTCACATTGCGCCGATCTCCTCCAGATCTCGAGTGCTCTCCTTGATCATAGCAACTCTTTAGCTTCTCTGGTGGTTCCCACTATGCGTCCAACATCACTAGGTTTTCAACTGAGATTCCTCAGCCTCTCTAGCAGTTGAGAATCCTCGTCTTCTCTGACACAGTCGAGCTTATCCTTTTTGTTTCAGTTACAAACTTCAACGCTCATCCATCTATCAATCCCCTCTAAGAATAGTCTTCATTCACTGGAAGAAGCTTGGAGACTCTTCAGCTCCTCTAGCGATCACACAGAGGTCTCTTCAAATCTTCTGGCAGAAACCATCAATGGTTTCTAGAAGTTACACTGTGAAGAGAAACATTAGCCCTCCGATCATACTCAAATTCACCTGCACAATTGGATTGGCTCCATGGGATATTGCATTCATTTCAACATTTCGGCATTCGAAAATTTGGCATTCGTGTGACCAAGTGTCTCGACACTCCCAGTTGCGATCCCTAAAACTCTGAAAAGGAGCTTGTCTGCACTAGCTCCTTCCCCCATCTTCCACCGATGTGACCACAGGCTACATCCATTTCACCTTTTCAGTATTTTCGTGAACTTATGACCTTCATCGACCCTGATCGACGGTCCACAATCTCGATGAATTGATGGTCCAGATCTCATCGTGAATTCACATTTCAGTGTTCCTTAGATGGAGGTTCTCATCACTCCAAGTCATGATAGGAGAGACTCTGAGATGGGGCTTACATTAACGGTCCAAAATCTTGGTGTATTGACGGTCGAGATCTCATCGTGAATTCACATCTTGCAATTCCTTAGATGGAGGTTCTCGTTACTCCAAGTCGTGATAGGCAACACTCCGAGATGGACCTTAGATCAATGGTCTAGAATCTTGGTGTATTGATGGTCCAAATCTCATCATGAATTCACATCTCTCAATTCCTGTGATGAAGGGTCTCATCACTCCAAGTCACGATAGCCGAGACTCCGAGATTGTTTCGCGATTTCGACATTCCTGTGGTATTGTTTCTTGACTCTCCAAGTCGCGATTTGCGAAACCCCGAAGTGATGTAAACATACTGACGTCACACGTGGATTGACATGTGTCAAATAAATGCCACGTGTCACTTTGATTTGTGACTTACAAATGCCTGAAATGTTGAACCATCTTGACACTTGTCATTGCTTGGTTGTGCCATGTGTTCTTAGCTGACGTGGTTTGCTGATGTGTTTGTTTCAGGATTTTGCATTTCATGATTTTGGGACTCATGTTGTAAAGAACCTTGACATTTCCATCTCCCGATATCCGAAATCCCAATAGCCAAAACTCTGAAATGGAGTTGGACCACCGCTTCGATCGTGCACTTTAAAGAACGTTCAGGTTTTTCCTGATCCAACTATGGTCAGAACTTATGCTCAGATCTGACGCCTGAGATCTGTCCTTCTCTTTTGTGCATTCTTATTGTCTACAATCTGATCTGACGGTCCTCCTTATTTTGGGAAATTAAATGGGATCCAACGATCATTCATGCTTCTCCTCCCGAGCTTAGGCACTGCGTTAAACTCTACGTTAATTCCTCTTGAGCATACTTTGTCCTTGTTTTTCCTTTGATGCATACTTTGATCTTGCGATCAGTGACAAGCACATACTGCCTGTAAATCATGCCAACCATCCTCTGTGCTATCTCTTCTGATCTTATTGAGCTTTCTCTGTAGTGTCTTCCCAAAATACTTCTGGTGCCTGTATGTTACATTCTTCCTGTACTCAAGCCACCATCATTGTTGTACTTGACATCAATGACAAGCATATGTTGCCTGTAAAACATGCCAACATGGATATGAGACTTAGAAATCATTTAGTACCTTGGAACCTGCATGTCTTAATGGCAGGTCTCTTCGCTTTCGACAGGGGTTTCACATCATTGATCCCTGATCGAGAAATTTCGTCGAGTGCTCGACTTCAGCTCATGCATTCGCATTCGTTTGGATTGTACTTTGGTACCTTGGGATTCATTGACATCAATGGTGGTTTCCCTTGCACTTGTTAACAATTTTCATTAATGACCGGTAATCAAGTGGTTTCTACCATGTTTGACTTTAGCACATGTAATCACATAGCTAGATTCATACTTTCAAGTGACGAGATTGAAGACCCTGGGTCTCATCTTTTTGATCCAAGCTGCGATAAAGTATGTATGATTTGTATCAGCACATAGATCCACTTTGTATGTCATGTAGCTATGTCATCTTAATTCACGTCTTCTCGCATAGATCCACAGTGTATTCCTGGTGGATATGTAGCATTTTGACAACATGGATCCATGGTGTATGATTGGTGGCCATGACCTATGTTTATGATTCCATTCATTTGTGATCTAAGCATGGGAATGCCTACCTCATAACTGGTATTATATTCTACAGATGCTTGATTGTTTACAGGTCTCCGATTAGGTGTGCTCCTTGTTTCTGACACACACACGTAGTTTACAAAGTACTTCGGTTGTCACAAGTTCCTACATCATACTCTTGGGGGCATTCTGTTACACATGATTTTGGTCACTCTGGTGATGTCTCTACAAGTGATGTATTTAGGCTCCCACAAGGACTTTTTGCCTGAGACAAGTGACTATTGTCTTCTTCCAAAAAACACATTTTTAAGATGAGTTTGTAGGCTACCTATATCACAGGGTGCAAAAATCCTCCATTCTCATAGGCAACCCAAACTTAGGGTGCGAAATGTTCCCAGACTGCTCT
The DNA here is from genome assembly GCA_009831015.1 of Picea engelmannii. Classification (NCBI taxonomy): domain Eukaryota; kingdom Viridiplantae; phylum Streptophyta; class Pinopsida; order Pinales; family Pinaceae; genus Picea; species Picea engelmannii. The sequence continues at coordinate 118,886 of ML790925.1, read as the reverse complement.
ATAGGTAGGGTACAAACTTGTTTCAAAGCTTGGAAAAGAGAAGAGGTCACGAAGGTTCTAGAAGGGAATCTTTTAGAGAATGAGTTGGCATTCGCATGGTTGGCATCTTACTGACTTTTCAAATTTAGTGGGATCATCCTCATCCATTTAACCACCTCTCCTTCTCCTATATATTGAAAGGTTTCTCATGGAAAAGGTTAAGCAAGATTGAATGAAGAATTGTGTGAAGAACTCTGTCTGGATAGAAGCTTGAAGATTTTATTTGGTCTATCAAGTTGTATTGGATTTTCTTCATGCAAGTGCAGAGGAAGTGTGTGTGTTGGAACCAAGGTTCACTGAAAGGAATCTTGCGACATCAAGGCGATCCGGTTGTATATTCTACTTTCATTTAATATAATACAGTGACATGTCCCTTTCCCATAAAATCACTCTTATTTTATTGCATAACTCCTTGATCATATGCATAGGTTGACATTGAATATACTTTTCCATGGTTGGTTTGTGTTGTCTTGGACCTGATTTCAAAAGAGCACTGGAGCGAAGTGGGAAAAACAGAGACCTAAGGAAGCGATAAAAAGGTATGTCACCCATTCCTTCTTAGTAGTAGATTCAATGATTGCAACTTAGGGAAAGAGTCGTGTCCTGTCCTGTTTTGTTCTAGATCCAGGTGGATTTAGGGAGATCTGTTACTGTCTGCACCTACCGATTTATCGGATAAAAAAGTTTCGATGCCATAGTTTCATTTTCTATTCCTTCTTTTTTTGTTCAGTGTTTTCAGTTTGCAAGTAAGAATGCTTGCTTATTTCTACTAGCATGCTCGCCATATGTTTCTGGTTCTTTTTGTGCTTTGGATGTAGTTTGGTATTCGTTGGAGATACATATGTTGTTTGTTGGTTTGATGGTTTTCACTTGTTCGTTGGTTTGTTGGTTTCTAGTTGGTGTTGTTCGGCTCAATTTTACGATCTTAGGGAACTGTTGTTGCGGTCGGGCATGTTTGTGCTTTATCGTTGTTTTGGTGCTTGTTATTTTCCTTTGTTTTCTTCATCTTTGCAGGGTTGGGGTCCTCTGCCAGTGGTTGGAGTTGTCTTTTTTTTTTCTTTTTTTCTTTTTTTTTTTTNGGGGGGGTGCTTTGCGGTGTTCAGACCCTGCACACGCAATTTGATTTGTGTTTGTGTTGTTTGTTGTGTCTAGTGAAGCCAAGATCTGGCACATGTTCTGTGCCTGCCTATTCTACTGTGAAATTTTGTTGATACTTCAGTTTTGACATGAAACAAAAAGGTCGCATAAGAAATAATTAGGCAACTACATGTGCAATTGCAGTGTCTATTTTTTGTTTGTTAAGATAAAACATGTGAAAAAACACACTTATTAACCATATATGGTGAAATGTGCCCATATTACAATACAACTTATGTATCCTTTACACAGACTCATGTGACCATCATACAATTTGTCTTATACCTGAGAAAAGATACGTACACGAAAGATATAAAAAATATATATTTCCATGTCTGGAAGCATATCTGGATACTTTTCCATAGAAAATCAAAATCATTTATCTATGTCCATGCAATTTCTTAATATTTTGTGGCTTGTAATATATTTTGGGAAAGGAAAAACTTTATATATTAACAACCATGGATGGAGAAAAGCAAAGGTTCATGTTTCTGACTATATTTTATTCTATTCGTTGATTCTCATTTACTGTATGTACATATTACTTGTTCTCCACTGCATACCATCTTCCATTCATGTTCATTGTATTTTGTGTGTTCCGAAGTTCAAACAAACAGAATTGCTGGAGAAAACAAAGTAGTCTTAAGTACAACAGTGGAAGACAAGATGCAAGCATACATGCTTTTATTGTTGTTTCATATTTCATTGTTTTGCATTTCATTTATTGTCTGTATATGTGTTCACCTTGTTTGTTGTATGTATATATTTTGTTCCTTCCTTCATAGTAACTTATTGTTATAACCCTAAATTTCACCAGACATGCATACCTGGCATCAGGCCATCTAGCTTGCTATCTTTTCCAAGCCATCATTGAACAAGCTCTTATAAAAATCATTGTTTTGAAGGTGTACATGTCATGCACCATTACTACCCACGTACACATGTCTGTTGACCCACTACAACCCGCATACAGTCACAAAATATCACAAAAAATGAAAATTCCATAGGATACTGGTTTTTGGGCCATTACTTAACTGTTTGACTTCCCGTAGCCCATCACCCCAACCATTACTATCTCCTTTAGCCTATAAAAGAAGGGGTTTGGGTCCTATTTCAACAAGAAGCACGAGAGCATAGAAATTGAGCCCATTTTTTCCCCCTTTCCCCATTTGTTTGCAGAGACATTGTGAGTTTGAGCCAGAATTCCCTTCTCCTTCATCACAAGTCATTGCAATTTCCCTAGAGAAAACTGAAGAGGAGAAGGATATGTGGAAGCAGTTGGTGCATTGTGAAGAGGATCCTAGGACCGAGTTCAAGGAGAAGTGTCGGTCTCATATTGTAAATGACTTTTGTGAGATTAATATAAAAAAGTACTTTTTCCATCCCACCAAATGATGTCTTAAACTTATATGATTTGTTTACATCTCTTATTTATGATGTCTAACCCATTAATCCATATGTAGAATGCATGCTTGTAGTTTCTTGTTTGTCTTTTGGTGAATGCAGGTTAGCCTTGGGAGGAGACTTGCAGTCAGGAAACAACTAAGCACAAGGGGATCGACACCGGACACAAAGTTTAAGGTATGCCTATCAGATCCCTATATCTTGTATTTTATGTATGATTGTGGGGTAATGTTGGGATAGTTGATAAAAAGTAGGAGACTTTAGACGTTTATCTCTTCCTACATTTTATAACCCTTGTGTAGTCCGTAGAGGGGTATTCCCGCTATAGCAGAATTGGCGACTATACTGGGGATGCCTCTAGGGTCTTTAGGGATATTTATGTTTGGGTGCTTTGAATCAATTTATTCACTGTTTTATGAGTTTTTGTAAGCTTCTATGTCTTTAAGGGATTTCAGTCTTCCATACTAGTACTCCCTACCTGTGCTGGACTGTTGGTTTTCATTTTTTTGAGGAGTTACAGAGGTGTACACAGCCTGTAGTGGGCTTGCACGCGTTCATATGTGCCCTGCCCTTCGATAGTCCACATACATACGCTGGATGTTGAAGTGTCAATAGTGTGCCTGTTGAGAATTTTTTTTAAAAAGAAGAGGCATCCATCCTATTCCCTGTCAGGGGTCACACTTCTCAGCGGTTTTCTTCACCTAGTCTTGGTCTCTGTTATAGCAGTCTGTAGCCTAGATCTGAATTCATGTTTAGCTTTCTTTTTACCAAATATTTCTTGTGTTTTATTTAATAGGGTTTTTAGACAAGTTGGTGAGTCTACTTTGATCTGCCTGCTTGGTATTGTCAGTGACTCCTTGCGATCTGTGATTGGGCCTGAAGCCATTTATTGGTCCTGTATTGTCGTCATTTTTCCCTTTTTTGCTTTGGAAGAAAAGAAAAGAATTAATTTTCAAATTTCTTGTTTTGAAGCATAAAACAATAAAAAAAAATATTTCACTTCTTTGTTTGGTAAAGTAGTTTAGCTTAGTTGTTTCATTTAGCAAGGAAAAATAATTTTTTCTTAAGTTCTTTACTTGAATACTTAGGACATTAAGTAGCTCATAGTCGAGAGAAATCTTGTTTTGAGATTTTCTTTTCAAGGATATAAGAGAAGTAGTTACGAAAAGTTTGGTTAAAGAGTTTAAATTGGAAAATCTTTATTTGTGAAGAAAGAAGTAGTTTGTTTCAGTTTCATCTTATGCTCTTCTCTTTCGTCTCTTGAGAAAATCACTGGTTTCATTTTCGTTCCTTTTGACTTAATACAACCACTAAAATTAACACTTAATTAAAAGTTACTAGACTTTGTGTTTGTAGGGTCCATCAATTTAGTCTAGGCTAGAGCCTTGATTTAGGATTAGAGAGGAAATTATTCAAGGCTACAAAAACAAACATAAGATTTTGTGCTAGGGAGTGCTTGAAATTCCAGTAACCATGAAATTTATCCGATACCCCCCTCTAACACAGGGGATAAACATGAGGTCGCATGTGGAAAGGTAGCAGAGATAACCCCTCCAAAGACGTACCAAGCATAGTGGGGAATGCATATAGAGGAATTATCTTGGGATTCCATTGATCACATTTTCCACAGAGCTTCATGGGTCTCAAATCTATTCAAGGCCTTCAGTCGTCTTCCAGAACACTTTATTTTGATACCCTACTCATTGTGGTCCACCCGACTATCGAATGTACCCACCTGGTGACTATTCACGCATTGGAAACCTAGTTGCCTTTATCTTAGTGACTTACACAGGTGACTGTGGGGGTATACCATAGTACCTAGGGTAGGCATTGGGCCACTCTTTGCAGAGTATACCCAGAGGGTGCTTCCATATTCGAGTTTCACTTGCACCGGTAAGTTTCTCTAGTGTTGGTTGTTGTAACTATTCTTCCAACTAGCTAGTGATCTGCTTGCCTTATCTCATAGGAAATTTTTCTAGTGTGTGATGGTTTTTAAAATGATTATAGAAAGCCCTAGTGTGTCATTTATCTTCTCACACAGTGGAGGATAATGAGCTATGTCGGTCACGAAGGCTTTTGGGCTTGTTGCCAGTTGATCTCGAGCCAACCCCACCACCACTAAAGAGAAAACTAGACTAACAAGGGTCTTTTGAGGCAATTGGGTTACATGAAACTATGCCCGACTCATATATGAGAGGATAACATTTGATTCCGGAGGAACCAATCATTTTTTACCTCGGAGTGGAAGCTCTTGGTCTGTATAACCCTCCAATCACTGATCTATCGATGCCCATCATAGTACAGGTTCAACCTTTTGAGCGTTAGGTAGTGTCACAAGAAGCAATGGAAACAAACGCTGCTACTTCTTTAGGGAATACTCATATTTCCTCTATGACTGTCACTATAGGGGTTGTTCCACCTCCTAACCAATTGTCGTTGGTCCCAGCCACTATGGTCTTGACTGCCTCTACCTAGGATAATGGTCTGATTCTATCTATGGCGGCGATCACTGCTCCTTTCACCTAGAGTGAGATAGGCCCTCCGTTCTCATATGGGATTCCTAGCTTCAATACAAGCACTGTACTTTCCTACTCCACTCTATAGAATTTAGGTCTTGGGGCAGGGAACTCTGACGCTCCTCTGCAAGGATCTATGGGGAGAACTTCAGCTCTCTATAACGCTTTCCCTTATGGAGGGGGTCATATACCTCCTTCGTCCCCTTCACTCGATAGTTCTCACTAGCATTCCACTGGGCCAAACGTAAACTACAGTTCGTTTGGAGCAAGGAATCAAGGAATACCTTCTTATAGCATGTCGATAGGTTCAACATCATTCTCTTTATTCGATGCATTTGGTAACAACCCTTTATCGTTAGTTGTCATCTCAACCGGGGGCAACCCCGTTTATGGACAAAAAAATCCTGTACAGGGTACTATTCCTACAAAGGGGGAAAACTTAGGAATTCCTTCCTCAAAAGGACCTTGGAATCCTTGGCAAACGCCAGTTCCCTTGAAAGGGATGTCGACTAGAGGGAACCACTTCCATAGTCAATGGAACCCTAGGCAAGGCTCAACACCTATGCACGTCGGATCGGTAGGGGGAAACCCTTCCCAAAATCCTTGGAATGTGACGCAAGCCCCACTCTTTATGCCTTATTACAGGAGTCATCCAATGACATCTCAACAAGCGTGGAATCCATACGTTAGTCATGGCCATGGTTATTACTAGAACCCTGGCCAATAACCTAACTTTTCCTGGAAACCTGGTGCCAGCTAAACTCCAGGCTCCTTTTTTCCTATGTCAACCAAGTTTCCTTTAGACATCCCAAAGTTTGAGGCCAAGAGTAACGAACATCCAGGCAATCATGTGACTGCCTTCCATTTACAGTGCTCATCCAACTCTTTGAGAGATGACTATGTCCAGTTGTGATTGTTTCAGAGCACTCTCATCGGGAGTGTTGCGAAATGGTACACCGAGCTCGACCACTCAAGATACTCTTCCTTCAGCGAATTGGCAATGGCTTTCCTAAACCATTTCCAATTACGTGTGAGATACAACGTCGGCACAAAATTGTTGGGAAACTTTGAGTAGACAAAAGTGGACCATATCTCAACTCACATAAGAGAATGGAGATGCCAGAAGAGTTTTTTAAAAGTGCCAGTCCCACCAGCATTCCTTCTTGAGTGGTTTTTTAAGTATTTGGTACCTCAGTTGTCTAAATATGTCACAACCTAGGGGGTCTTTTCAGAAGAAGAAACGATAATGAGAGCTCAACAGCTAGAGTTTATTTACTCCCAGTCTGGTTTACTTTACGAAGTTTTGCCATATGCACAAACGTCGATACTTGACAATACCAAATAGAGGTTTGGGCCAGATGCCAATGGTATTGTCGGTTCCACGCAAATGAGGCCGACTGATTAGTTATCAAATCAATTTCAATAATTGTCGATACAACATACAACGGCTAGCCAAACCACTGGTTCAACTATTCCCCCTACCCAAAAGTTGGATGTACACATTGTGAAATCGACAAACCTGAAGGCCACCCAATAGCCTGATGGAAAGAAGAAACAACGAAAGAAGGGTAAGGGGGATAAGAAACCTACCGGTAATATTGGCGGGGTCAACACTGAAAAGAAGAAGTCGAAGTATCCATGTAATCTTTGCAAGGAAGACCATTCGAATCACCAGTGCCCTCAGCTTGCGGAGGCCTAGAAGTTATTGGCACAGCAGCAGCATGTTGTGTTAACAAATCCATTTCCACATGGAAAAAATCTAACTCAAGCCTCTTCAAGCGTGGAATTGGGAATTCAGGGACCCCCTCCATCTTCAAGTAATCATGCGTCCGCTAATGTGTATATCATGAAAAGTAGCGTTGACATAACAACTAGGACACATGACTATAGAATTCCAAACACCTCTGAGATGGGTAAAGAAGCCGAAAACCCATCTCTTCCTCTCAATATTGAGAAGACGTTGGGAAAAACAATGACACGCATCCCGAAAGGAGCATTCAAGAAAGCTTCTCACAACCCAAACGCAAGGGCCACCTAGAATTACTCTATGGTGGAGAATCTGTCACAAACCCCTTGTGCAATGTCTAATTTGGAAGTCCTCTAGAGTTTCCCTTCCCAGAGAAAGGCCTCCGGGAACGATCATGCTTGATACGACTGAATTAAAACCTCATCTTCCTTCCCACATGGTGTTTTAGATAGTAGTGGCTTACACCATGAAAAATTTTACTCCGAACATTTTCCACGGGGTGGTTGATGAGGGCGCCTCGATATGCATGATGTTTTTGGCGTGTTGGAAGGCCATTGTCCAACCCATTTTGTTTCCATCACCTACTCTTCTTACCTCTTTCGACGATTGCTCATTTCAACCACATGGAATCATCCCCACTTTTCCCATGCAGTTAGGAGGGAATACCATGTGCATCGAAGTTGAAGTGGTCGATGCATCTTTTGACTACAATCTCTTGTTAGGAAGGAGTTTGACCTACACTATGAAAGCAGTGGTCATGACGGTTTTCCGGGTCTTGTTGTTTCGACACGAAGGTCGGATCGTGTCCATTGATCAATTATCCTTCTCTCGTCCTGACCCTTCATCGGGGTTATCCACGGTCCTGATGATTGATAACCCTAAACCCAACATCATCAATGTAGGGGTTCATTTGTGACCACCTTTGATGGTTACCTTTGATTACCTGCCTCTAACCGGCAATTTCCATCACATGGCAGCTTCCCCCGACCAGCCTAGGGCTAAAATATTTCAAATCTCATCATTTCGCACGACTTACTTTAATGATCTATGGAATCTTCCTTCCCCATTAGCCATGATGGAAGGGATAGGGCACCATGGCATGTCCATGCCTTTTTCTGCGGAAAAAGTTGCATACTCTATAGTTCATCAAGCTTCCGCCAACCCAAATATGACTCCCACATAGGAGTTAGATCTAGTTCTCGAGACTACATGGGCTCAATGTTCCCTCACTAATATTGATTCTTTAGACTTATTCTTTCCCTTAGACGAGGTGATTATTGAGGCAATGAATAGTCTAGACAGACCCTGGGATGATCTTCATCACAGATCTTACTTCATCCCAGAGTTAAGAAGAATTGAAGAAGGTGAATTCAATCTGACTATGACTGGAGATAAGGCTTGTCCTATCAATCCTTTGGCTATGCATGTTTTTTATGCTGAAGGAAATATGGAAACCATTGCTCAAATGATACCTATAGATATCTCCATAATCCCTGGCATCATGGAGAATATCTTCGTCGAAGCAGATTGCTCCTCCGAAGAGATTCAAATCTACACAGATTTTTTTAAAGAATTCTACAACGTGTTTTCCTGGTCTTACGAGAAAATACTAGGCATAGATCCAAGAATCGTTGAACATGAAATCACGACATATCCTGATGCTAAGCGGGTCTAGCAAAAGTTTCATCCAGTCAATCCTAGGAAAGCAGCAGCTATTAAGGCTAAAGTAGAGAAACTTCTTCAAGACGATTTCATCTACCCCGTCCAATTGACTCAATGGGTGTCAAATCCCTTTCCATTCAACAAAAAAGAGGGTACAATTTGCATATGTACGGACTTCCATGATTTGAACAAAGCCTATCCAAAGGACAATTTCCCCATGCCATTTATTGACCAAATAGTCGATGAATGTGTAGTTTGTGAAGCCTTTTCTTTCATGGATGGTTTTTTGGGATACAATTAGATACAGATCAAGCCCAACAACCAACAAAAAATATCTTTCATCTATCTATCGGGTACATTTGCTTATCGGAAGATGCCTTTTGGTCTAAAAAATGTTGGAGCTACATTTCAATGGTCCATGTATTTTTCTTTCCACGATCTCAAACACATAGTTGAGGCTTATCTCGATGATTTAGCATCATGATCTCGCAAAAGGGTTGATCATCCCACACACCTCCGACTTATCTTTGAGTGATGTCGCTACTACTGGATCCACTTGAATCCAAACAAATGAAGCTTTTGTGTAAGATCAGGTCCTTTGTTAGGTTTCATATTTTCAACAACAGGGATCATGGTCGATCCTCTAAAGGTTGAGGTGATAGTTCAATTGCCTCCCCCATGCACAATCCCTCATCTTCCGAGTCTACAGGGAAAGGCCAACTTTTTACGGAGTTTCATCGCAAACTATACCGAGATCACAAAGGGTTTGATGCGTTTACTGAAGAAGGACATTTCTTTTCTTTGGGACGAAACCGCTCAACGCTCCTTTGAAGTGTTGAAACACGCCCTTACCTCTACCCCTCTGTTTCATCCACCCAATTATAATAAAGATTTCTTATTGTACTTGGTCATTGTAGAGTCAACCATTGGTATGGTCTTGGTTCAGGAGGATTATTTTCTCTCAGAATATGTGATTTATTACCTGAGTCGAGGCTTGGTTGGACTGGAACTCAATTATTCCCACATTGAAAAACTTGCATTGGCAGTAGTTCATGTTGTCGAACGATTCTGTCATTACATATTTTTTCACAAGACCATCATTATTGTCGTTGTGAATCTGTTTCAATACGTGTTGACACGATGTGTGATCGATGGAAAGATCAATAGATGGATATTTATCCTCCAGGAATTCGACTTGGAATTTGTCTCGGTGAAATCCAAAAAGTTGTTGGTATTTGCGAAACTCATCTCAGAACTTTCAATTGAACTAGGAGATTTTATACCCGAGGAGTCTCCTATCAAAGGAGACATGTTTTTTATTGCGTCTTCAGACCCTTGGTATAGAGATATACTAGTATATCTCCATACTTTGAAATTCCCTACCTATTATTCTTGTGATGAGCGTCGTCATATATGCCATCAGGCCAAAAACTATCTCATACTCGAGGACACTCTTTATCATCAAGGTTTAGATTGCATCCTTCATCGGTATCTCACCCATGAAGAAGAGGAAATTGTGCTTAACGATTGCCACACTAGAGCATGTAGAAGTCATTTTTCTGGGTTGGAAACAACTCAAAAGATTCTACGAGTTGGTTACTTTTGGCCGGCATTAGTCAAATATTGTGTTGAATCAGTCAAGAAGTGCCACCCATGTCAGATCTTCTCTCGGAATATTAGGGCACACCCCGCTCACATATTTCCCATCATCACAATTGGTCCTTTCACCAAGTGGGGGATTGATTATGCTACATTCAACCCTCCTTCTGCAAGGGGGAACCGTTATATAATCATAGTAGTAGACTACTTCACGAAGTGGATCAAAGTTATGCCAATGTTTAAAGATGATGGCGAGACCGCAACTATCTTTTTGTTTAACCATATAATAGCAAGGTTCAACGTCCCGAGAGATATTGTCACTGACCATGGCAGTCACTTTCAGAACAAAATGATGTCTGAGTTAACATCAAAACTTGGGTTTAGGCAAGAACATTCATCACCCTACTACCCACAAGCGAATGGTCAGGTGGAAGTTGTGAATAAATCCCTCAAGACTATTTTACAGCGAATGATCAATTCGGCCAAGTCAAATTGGCATTTGATGTTGTACTCAACATTATGGGCCTACCGAACATCTGTTAAGACTGCAACCAGTTTCTCACCCTTTCAACTCATTTACGGGCTGGAAACAGTCTTGTTGATAGAGTTCTAGATCCCCTCTCTAAAGTTGGCAATACAATTATTTCCAGAGACTTCACCACTTGAAGAGGATTTATTATATCTTGAGCAACTTGATAAGCAGCGTCGGGATCCAACCTTTGATAATGAGGCTCACAAACAAAAATTCAAGTGTCAGTATGATCGGTCCATCCGCCCTCGGATTTTATCTGAAGGCAACTTTGTCCTAGTCTATGACTAAGATAAGGACCCCCTGGGGGTAGGCAAGTTCAAACCCATGTCGTTTAGACCTTTCATCGTGAAGGAGGTTCTAAAGAAGGGTGCTTATCGTCTGGTGGACTTTGATGGAAATTCTTTGGTGGAGCCTAGAAATGGGCTCTACCTCAAGAAGTATTACTCGTAGGTGGGTCGCCTTGGGTGACTTCTTGTAACATATGTATATTCTTATACATTTTATTTTTATCTTTTCTCTTTTTGGTTTTATGGATGTATCATTTTTGATGTCATCTTTTTCACTGTGGCAGGTGTCAAGTGAATCAGAGGTGTTCATTGGGTTTGCGGACGATGCTAGCCGGTACACTCGGACGCTTGCTTCCACAGCTTGGGTGATTTTCACACCTCAGGGACAGTTGCTATCTTCAGGAGGTATCTGTTTAGGTGACGCCATAAACAATGTCGCCGAATACAACACATTTTTAGAGTTTCTTCATGACTCTTTGTCGCATGGTATCTTTCAGCTCCAGGTCTACTTAGATGCTCAACCGGTTGTGTCTTAGTTAAATGGGGTTTACCCTGTTTATGATCCTACACTACACCGACGGTTCCTTAGGGTACGTCTCTTAGAACAAAGCTTTGATTACAATACGTATATCCATGTTCCTAGGAGATTGAATCAAATCACAGATACTCTAGATAATCATGTATTAGATTGGCAAATTGCACAAAAGTAAGAAAAAACACACACACGAACATGTAAATACATTTGTAAAATAAATGTAATCCATAAGACATAAAAAGATGAAAAATATCCATATATATATAAAAAAATATCAGAGTACATGGGTGGGCACAAGCGCCTCAAAAATATGTTCAATAAGAGTCATGGGGATTATGCCCTAAAAAATATACAAAAAGTTCTCTCTGCATGTAAGTAGTCTATCCTAGTTAAGCATGGGGCCTGTTGGCCCTGCCATAGTGAACAACGACATTTTCCAAACATCGGAAGAGCTGGACCCAGGTCTGTGGCACCCCAACTACGTGAGGTTGCATCGATGATGGGAGATCCTCGATCTCCACCATAAGGACTGTACGAGTGAGCGCGATAAGGTTCCACTCTACCCGTCTCAATCCTCTCTCAGCCTCTCCGGCTAGAGGACCCCCTGCTGTTGTTGTTGGTCCAGCGGCTCTAGCTAGTCCTGCCTCTGGTCGAGGATGCCGACTAGTCCTCAAGAAGTCTGTTGGGTGCACTAGTCCCACATCTATACATAACATATACGTAAGTGTCAGATACTTTGGTATACAAAAAAAATGATATATATATAAAAAGACATAAAAATTAAATAACTTTGGAAAGAAAACTTACCCATCTATCCCCGCTCCGCTCCGGGAGGCACAGGCATGTCAAGATCTCTAGAAACATTGATCCCGACATAGGGGTAGTTCTCTATCGCTGGAATATTCTATGACCACAAGTCAAAAAACTTGTCATCGAAAGCCTCGATGGTCCTCCCTTCCCCCTGTCATGGAAACAGCGCCGCCCATCTGCATAGCGCTGGGAGAGAGGTTTCATGCCCTCGTATAGTCTCTCAAGGACTGAGACCGGGTACCCTCTCGAAGAAAAAGGAACATAAAATGGTCCCGAACCTAAATTTATGGTTCTCCCATATCCGACACTCTGTTATATGTCTCTTCATGCAATCTAGCATGGTGGTACTGCAGTAAAAAATACGTGCATTTAAGCACTGTATCGCACAATGCATGTGCACCCGGGAAGCCTGATGTAAAGTTGTGGATCCATTAATCCACCCAATAAATAGAACTATCACTTTGAGTGATAGGTTATTGATCTTATATATAGGCACCTGAGAACCTACTTTATTAGTACCAACCTCGCAATGGAGTCCAATCAACTCTTCGATGTTGTGCGTCCTGGGGGGGAAAGTATGTAAGTTGGCTGGGTCACCTCTATGCGAGAGACCAGTCAGGAAATAAATATATTCAGTCATTGGATTCAACGAATTCCCCTAGAGAATGGATGCCTCTGCGTCAGGATGCAATAATCTATCAATGCATTAAGAAACCTGGGTTGTGCCCTCATAAACGAACACTAGAAGAACTTTAACAACCCACATTGTGACAAAACAGTGATAGCAATAGGATCCTCAGAGACCAAGAAATCAATGTCCTCATGCTCCCTCTCTCTCCAATGCACATACATCCTGTAAAATAACAAATGGATGGAGAGTTAACTCTTTCATTTTTATTTTTTTCACTTAGTTGATGGTGTACACGGGTTGTCTTGGGTACAGTTGTGTGTGTACGCAGGTAGTTTATATTCTACATGTGTGTACACGTGGGTTGTTCTTCGACATCCCACATACAGACAAGGCTGACCTCCTAAAAGGTCAGTACCCCCCCAAAACAAAAAATTAAATGCAAAAAAGGAAGAAGGAAATGCAAGTGATGTTAGTGTGTACTTACTTGGTCCAAACAAAAGTTCGTTTCGTCCACTGAAGCTCCCTGAATCAACTATTTTGGAAAAGGGGTGTTTTTTGACTTTTGGTCAATTCTCAATTCACAATGGTGATAATGAGCTGCCAACTTTCTATTTATAGACCTTTTGGCCCCTTTTTGTCACTTTTTAGACCCTTTTGTCATTTTTTCTAGCTTGAAAATCATTTACTATGGTTCTTGAGTTTCTCAAGGGCTGTTACGATAAGTGTTACTTTGGGTATTTAAGAAGTTTTTCGAGAGCTGGGTCATTTTTAAAGGTCTTTTTGTAAAAATTCATTTTTCCAACTTTGTGCATATAAGATAGGATTCCACCTCCACTTGTTGCACATCGTTGTCTTTTTCTCTTTGCCATAGGATCAATCCCACCAAATTGCAACACAGAACCCTCACTCCTACTCTAGAAGTATTGTAATTTAGTGGTAGAGCCTACCTTCACATGGATTCCCTAGGTAGATCCTGATTGCATTTTGGTGTCCATGCCGTCACTAATGACTATAGGCTCGGGAGTCCTTAGTAGTTTTTCCTAAATACGAGTTTGAGCCTCATTTGCATGATTCATTATCACTCTTGACCTCACCCTCAGGATTCCCAAAACACAATAGGTCTTCTTTTAAGTCCTCTTCAGACCCTCTAAACATGAAAAGATTGTCGAGTGATCTTGTTTCCCTTCAAGCTCGCTAAACTGAAATTTGAAGGAACATTTGTTCGGTGATAGTTTACCCCTTTTTCGGTCTGGATGGTCAAAAGTATGAACAAAGGTATACTCTAGGATCCTCGGTTCTCTAGAAGAGTATCCTCATGTATAAATTTAACCCTTTTTCAGGCCTGAGGGACTAAATTTATGAAAAAGGAACCCCCATGGAGTCCATAGTTAAAGATATTTTCAAACTCCCTAAAATTGAAAAGATGTCTAAGTGACTTGGTTTCTTCACACTGGTTAACTTGGTCCAGAAGAACATCCCTTACGGAGTCCATAGTTAAGATCTTTTTAGACTCCTTAAATATGAAAATATTGTCGAGTGGTCTTGTCTTTGTCACACATGTTAAATTGATTTTGAATAGACGTTCGTTTGGTGCTATTTTATCCATTTTTCAAGCCAAATAGACTACCTTCGAAAAAGTTACCCCAGTGAAGTCTTCTTTTACGTTTTTTTCAGACTCTCTAAACATGAAAAACCATCGATATTACCTTCTATGGGCTCGTTAAAATTACATCGAAGGACGTTATCATTGTGTATTATTAATCACATTTGCATTCTTGCATATTTGGCCTAATGTCGGCTCCATGTTGCTCTCAACTGAACCATCTGAAGTGTTCGTTATACGCAAGTCTTCTAGCACTTTGCCTCTGCGTCTTGACACCTTGACCCATGGAGGATTTTTCCTGAGTGTCTTTTTCCTGAATATGTCCCCTTGCTCTGAGAATGAATGTGTTTCTTGTGCTTGGAACTACTATGTCTGCGACACTCGATCCTCCTTTGTAACGCAGCATTCTTTATTCTTTTTCAAGCTCCCCAAAATTATTGAAAAAGACAAAAAAATAAAATATACCCCAAAAAGAGGAAGGGAAAAGTATTTTCTTTTTGTTGACAGCACAATGAGTCTCCCTTGGACAAAGCACATCCTTTTGTTTTTTCATCAATCCCTAGGATTCAATATGACCTTAGGATGTTGTTCTCACTACATAGATCTATGTACTCCCTCATTTGGTTACCCTTCCAAAGATATAGAGAGTTCGCATTCCCTCCTGCATCGTGAACTTATGTCAATGCCATGTTTCCTAAGTCTCATCTTTTGTCATTCTTTTGTCCAAGGGAAGTCTTACTAAACTTGAGCCAACCCTTCTGTTGTTTGTCTCTTGTCCTCATACATGGACACCCCAAAAGACCAATCAAGTCCTTGTTCAAAATCAATGAAGTTCTATGCACTGATCGCCAAGATCCTCTTGTTTGTTCCAGACGAGCCATCGAAGACCTCTGGGTAGTGAATTTATACACTGATATTACACTCCTACCCAAGTTTTGAAGATTTTGAAGTTGTTGCTCGAGCCCTAAAGACCTCATAACCATCCATCAGGCGTCATTGGCTTCTTGAATATGGATACCATACATGTATATCTTTTGATTTTGACATGTAGATCTGATGTGTATTTCTCACGGATACACTTTATATTGTTATATGACATGGATCTGCAGTGTATTTGATTGGCATCCATGATTTTATTTCATTCCGAGCATGGGTATGCCCGCCTTGGGGAGACAATTTTTTATTTTTGTAGATGGCACCTCCTGAACTCTAGTCCCTGGGCTCACTCGCTTCATACATTGGTGAAGATTTGTAAGCTATTTCGGCCATCATATGCTCTTCTAACCTCACACATTAGGGGGCATCTGTTATAGCCCTAAATTGCACCAGACATCCATACCTGGTATCAGGCCATCTAACTTGCTATCTTTTCCAAGCCATCACTGAGCAAGCTCTTCTAAAAATCATTGTTTTGAAGGTGTATGCATCTTGCACCACTACGGCCTGCGTACACATGCCTGTTGACCCACTACAACCCGCGTACACTCATATAA
This sequence comes from Picea engelmannii, assembly GCA_009831015.1. NCBI lineage: Eukaryota > Viridiplantae > Streptophyta > Pinopsida > Pinales > Pinaceae > Picea > Picea engelmannii. The sequence goes on along the minus strand of ML790925.1, from coordinate 102,891 downwards.
TAACACAAAAAATGAAAATTGCATAGGATACTAGTTTTCGGGCCGTTACTTAACCATTTGACTGCCCATAGCTAGTAACCCCAACCATTACTATCTCCTTTGTCCTATAAAATAAGTGGTTGGGGTCCTATTTCAACAATAATCACAAGAGCATAGAAACTCTGCCCACTTTTCCCCCTTTGCCCCATTTGTTTGCAGCCACATTGTGAGTTTGAGCTAGAATTCCCTTCTCCTCCATCACAAGTCATTGCCATTTCCCTAGAGAGAACTGAAGAGGAGAAGGATATGTGGAAGCAATTGGTTCATTGTGAAGAGGATCCGAGGACCGAGTTCGAGGAGCAGTTTTTGTCTCATATTGTAAATGAATTTTGTGAGATTAATATAAAGAAGTACTTTTTCCATCCCTCCAAATTATGTCTTACACTTATATGATTTGTTTACATATCTTGTTTATGATGTCTAACCCACTAATCCATATGTAGAATTCATGATTGTAGTTTCTTTTTTGTATCTTGGTGAATGCAGGTCAGCCTTGGGAGGAGACTTGCAGTCAGGAAACAACTAAGTGCAAAGGGATCGACACTGGACACAGAGTTTAATGTATTCCTATCGAATCCCCTATATATTGTCTTTTATATATCATGTTGGGGTAATGTTGGGATAGTTGATAAAAAGTAGGAGACTTTAGACGGTTATATCTGCCTACATTTTAGAACCCTAGTGTAGTTCATAGAGGGGTATTCCCACTATAGCACTTATCTTCGTTGCATGTCTTTCGGTCTCATTGTATTTTTTCTTCATTCCTGCATTTGACCAAACAGAGTGGCTGGAGAGGACAATGAACTCTTTGGCGCAAATATAGATGGTGACTTGCAGAGGTACATACCTATATTGTTATTTCATATTCCAGTATTTAGTATTTCATTTATTGTCTGTGTATTTTTTCTACTTGTTCTACTTCTTTGCACCTTTTTTACTGTTAGAAAAAACAGGACCGCGGAGCAATAAAATAAAACAAATGCAGAAACAAAACAAAGAAGACACACAATACAAGAGAGACATAGATTTACGTGGTTCACCCAATGTGGGCTACGTCCACCAGAGAAATTGCCAGGTCTTTCCTTTATTATTATCCAACAAATGAAGGGATACAACCTACAGAAAAACCCACTATAACTTCCTCTTCTTTCTCTCACAGTCTCCTCTCTCAGAATACAATATTCACCGCCATCCATAGCCGCGATACATTTCCCTCATAAAAGAAGGTTGCCTTCTAGGGCAAAAAACCCTAACATAATCTCTACCATTAGATCTGCGACCTTATAATGAACGGTCCACATTTACAATGAAATTACAATATACTTTTATAAGGCAATTTTTTCTTCGGGGGCTTCGCCCCCAAACCCTCGTTGGGGAGCCTCTTGCCCCCAGACCCCCCAGCCGGGGGGATAGCCACCCCGGACCCCGCAGAGGGCGTACCCCCCCTCTGCACTCCCCCGCGTGGAAGAGTGTACATACTTCTTGGGTGTAAATACTTCATGGGGTATAAACATGGCTGAAAGAAAGGACCTATGAATCAGGAAGATAATCAGGCTCCACAACCAACAATCTCCCACTTGGAGACTAATCTCAACAACTCCATCGATGTTGTATATGCTGGACTCTGAAACTTCTTGGACCTGGAAAATTTCTCGTTTTCATCTTCATTCTTGAAGACCAACTGAAATTGAGCAGGAACTCAGTTTCTCCCTAGTTACTCCCTTTGTTAACATGTCTGCAGGATTTTGGCTAGTGTGTATCTTTTCCAGGTTCAATTGTCCATCTTCCAAGGTGGATCGTATGAAGTGGTACCTCAATTGTATATGCTTAGTCTTCGAATGGAAGGCTGAGTTCTTTGCAAGGTGAATGGCACTCTGACTATCACAGTACAACTTGTTGTTCTCCTGCTTCTTTCCCAATTCCTCCATAAACCTTTCTAACCAAATCATCTCTTTACTAGCCTCTGTAGCAGCAACATACTCTGCCTTTGTTGTTGAAAGTGCAACAACCTTTTGCAATTTTGAAATCCAACTTACTGTTGTTCCACCTATAGTAAAACACATACCCTGTGGTGCTCCTCCTACTATCTTTATCACCTGCCATATCTGAATCAACATATCCCTGTAGAAAAGTGTCTGAACCTCCAAAACATAATGCATGTGTAGTAGTACCTCTCAAATAACTGAGAATCCACTTTACTACCTCCCAATGTTCTTTACTTGGATTGTTCATATACCTGCTCACAACTCCCACTGCATGTTCAATATCTAGTCTTGTGCAAACCATTGCATACATCAAGCTGCCAATTGTTGATGAATATGGGACCCTGGACATGTATTATATCTCCTCCTGTGTCTTGGGACACATTTCCTTAGTTAATTTGAAATGGCTAGCCAAAGGTGTACTAACTGGTTTTGCATTCTGCATTCTAAACCTCTCCAACACCTTCTCTG
>ML790925.1:59331-97733 GCA_009831015.1 Picea engelmannii | reverse complement strand
CTGGCAATGAGCACAAGATTAGAAGAGCCCTAACCTCATCATCAAAGTCCACTTTTACAGAACTTAGTTGATTAGTAACCATATTAAATTCATTTAAATGATCTGCAACAGACCCACCTTCTGACATATTCATATTAAATAATATTTTCATTAGAAATACCTTATTCGACGCCGAGGGTTTTTCATACAATTTGGCCAATGCATCCATCAAACCCTTCGTTGTCTTTTCTTTCGAAATATTGAAAGCCACCAATGCTACCAGGATTAGTTGTATCGTTCCTAGAGCCTTTCTGTCAAGAATCTCCCATTCTTCATCCTTCATGGCCACCAGCTTCTTTGCTACTCTTCTCAATGGTAGGAATAGATCCTTCTGATATAAATAGTCTTCCATCTGCATCTTCCATAACTGGTATTTTTGGCCATTATATTTCTCGACCCTAAACTTTCCATCTTCTGACATTTCTCCCACTCGAACCAGGAACCCTCTTTTCCTACGAGTTACCTTATGCTCTGATACCAGTTGTTAGAAAAAATAGGACCGCGGAGAAATAAAATAAAACAAATGCAGAAACAAAACATAGAAGACACACAATACAAGAGAGACATAGATTTATGTGGTTCACCCAGTATGGGCTACGTCCACCAGAGAAATTGCCAGGTCCTTCCTTTATTATTATCCAGCAAATGAAGGGATACAACCTACAAAAAAACCCGTTGTAACTTCCTCTTCTTTCTCTCACAGTCTCCTCTCTCAGAATACAATATTCACCACCATCCATAGTCGCGATACATTTCCCTCATAAAAGAGGGTTGCCTTCTAGGGAAAAAAACCCTAACATAATCTCTACTGTTAGATATACGACCTTATAATGAACGGTCCATATTTACAATGAAATGACAATATACTTTTACCAGGCAATGTTTTCTTCAGGGGCTTCACCCCCTAACCCTCGCTGGGGGCCCTCTTGCCCCCAGACCCCCCAGCCGGGGGGATAGCCCCCCCAGACCCCACAAAGGGGGCACCCACCCTTTGCACTCCCCCGCGTGGAAGAGTGTACATACTTCTAGGGTGTAAATAATTCATGGGGTATAAACACAGTTGAAAGCAAGGACCTCTGAATCATGAAGATAATCAGGCTCCACAACCAACATTTACTACGTGTATATACTACATATATTTCTTCTTATTCTCATGTGAATCATATTTTCTTTACTGCTACATTGAAATAAATAGAACTGTATTTCTTTCTTTTACATGTTATTCTTCATACTAGCTTACCTTCATGTCCACTGTATACTCCACGTTGCTACCTATGAATAAACAGATTGATTGGAAAGGAACATAATTTCTTATATGCAACATCAGAGGTTCTGTTGTGCAATCTTCGAAAAGGTATACCAATTGTGCTAGTAAATTAAACATACAAAATGAGTTGGAGCATATAATATTGGACTATAAAATGATGATTTCGCAACAATGGGCTTTCCATTTTCTATTATCATTTTTGCTTTCTGATTTCTCTACTTAGTCGTATTTTTGAAATTGCCTTGGTGCACAGGTTGGTGGACTCATGGGTTCACATTTATGGTCGTGCTTATACCTTATTCCATACTTACGCACTTTGTCATTTGCAGGTGTTGGGCTAGCAGGTTCAAGATTACATGTCTAGCTTTAGAGGTTCTGCGATATACAGATTATCCCTCCTACCCCGCCATTGCGCCCTATTTACTGTTACACAATTTTCCAGTCAAAAAATCTGAGGGATACAATTTGACCCTCAGGTCTTCATGTTTCTTGAGTATCCCTTCACATCGTATTTCATATTCCATCTCCTTCGACCCTGCATGTGTCATTAAGAACAATAATGGACAATATACAATGCATGTTCTCATTTATTCCTTTTGATGTTGATCTATGCATGCTTGCATCAGAAAAAGTTGAACTAGTGACATGCCCATGAACAGTCAATCATCCCAAACATCAGCAGACCAACAAGGCCAAAGGTAAAGATGCATACATTTTGTTACTCATATTTTTACCAAACAAATATCCTCATCTATATTTTCATATATGTCATGGTGAGTACGTTGATGTCATCTGCAACACATACTTTGCAGTTCACAAGAAGTATCAACAAGTGCAAGCGAGACATCGAACACAACGCAGGCTCTGCAAACTAAGAGGTCTGGTTACAAAACCCTGGCTCCATAGTTCATCCAATTTGTGTGTCTACCTATACATTCATGGAAAGAAAAAAAAGAAAACAAAAAGAATAATTCACATTACCATTCACATTACCTTTTCCTATTCAAAAATTGTCACTAGGTCTAAACTTGTAACACCCAAAATACTATCAATAGAGGGCTTGAACAGCCGCCAAACTGGACAAGTGTTCATCGGGGACATAATGGTCATCTATAGAACCTACCTGGACAAGGAAAACAAAACTAGATCCAGTATGCATGCTGAGATGACAGACAAGGATGCCCTCATGACGGTTACACTAACTATTCCAACACAACTTGTACACAAACATGCAGAAAATATATTGCCAAGTAATGGGATATCCATTACAAATTTTAATATATTTCCCAAAACAACATATGACCGTGGTTATTGTGATCGGATTATATCGCTCAATGAAACAGGTATCGTGGAAAATATCCCCACTATTTGTTCAAAATATTGTTTATATTTTCAAATAAAAAATAAAACTATATTTTTATTTGTAAATTTTACCAAAAAGTGGTGTGTGCTCAAGTGTCAACTTCTAATCCTAATCCTAAGTCACACTACATATCAAGATAATTCATATGCCAATCCCAATACAAGCACCAAGCCCGATTCGTTTCCACTTGTCTCATCAAATATGCTATGAGAGAATTCGTGTATATAAAGGAAACAATCTCTAATTCCTCGAGAAATATGGGATATGTTCCATGAGGCGTTTTTTTTAAATAAATTGCAAGCTTCCAGGTGCCAAGTGATTATGGAGGTGTTGAAGAACTAAATGTAGCCATGATATATATAAGGGTGTTCCCAATTTCTCACTTGTTCCACCATTTTCATGCATGGATGTGCAGAGGGGAGTGCTTTATGGATTTCATAGTGCGTTGCCAAATTTCCTGGGCGCTACGATTTCTACACTGGGTGCTGTAAATTTCACAGTGTGCTACCAAATCTCCTGGGTGCTACCAACTCTCCTAGGCATTGTGGATTCCATAGTGCGCTACCTAAATTCGCTACTAAATTTCTAGCAGAGACGAAGTTTGCACAGAGTGATACCCAAAGGCACTACTAAGAGATGCTTGGAATCAAGGAGTTCGAATTCGTCACTCTTTTAGGTGGCTGATGATGTGGAAAATGGTTGAGATAGTAGCTAACAACATAATAACAACTTACAATCTCTATAGGACACTTTCTATGCAATAGGAGGCACATCAATGAAGATCAAAGGAGGAAGTGTCATTTAAATATTGTTTGATCGATTACCAACATGATTCCTTTTTTATAGCAGTTTGTTTATAATTGCTAGCACAGGTGTTCAATTGATAATTGTTGTTGGAGAATCCAATGTGAGGAAGGCCAGCTCACACCTCTAGCTGTTGCCTTTCCTTTTTATTATAAATCCATGTTCCAAATGAGGGAATAGGTGTTTGAAAGGTTGAGCTGAGGCTCCCGAATTGTGATTTTCTTTGACTGAGTAGATTGTTCTATGGTTATGTACTGGACCTGAGAATTTTTTATTAGTAGAAGTTAGTTTCTGTTTATATCATCTTGTTACCTCTTATACTAAAGTGTTCATGATTGGAGGATCCACATGAGTTTGTTATGGTTTTGTTATGATGAATGTTTGATTATAATATTGCTGTGATGTTCTTCAGTTTTCTTTAAACTTTGAATTCAAGATGATCTTTTGTTTGAGTTTTTCCTCTTTGGGTTGCTTGAAGACCTGATGTTAATGGAATACCTTCACACCTCCCTCACTAATTCTTCATCCTATTCATTTTTACTCATATTCATTAACTGAAGCTAATCAATACCTCATTTTCTTGTGCATACTAGCCCATATTTCTGAGTTAAAGCCTTATTATTCTGATTCTTGTCCATTTGACCTTTAAAAAAATCATTTACACTTACAAATATTTTGATTTTACCAAGCTCACTTGATACAGTCTAGAGTGACTTTTGGAGTGATAACATAAATGGCGCCATTGTCGGGGAACCAATTTGAGCAGATTGAAGAGTTCCCTGGGAAGAAAAACATAGATCCAGCTCTTGATGGTAGACATGTTGGCAAGAATCACAGTTTGCATAGAACTTGTTTTTTTCATTAATGTCAAACTTTAAAAATTCTAAAGGGACAAACGTGGATCAGTTTGCACAGAAATGCTAAAGGCACAGGTGTGTATCAGTTTGCACAAACATGGTGTTTCCAAATTCGGAGATCAACATGCCTCTCAACATATCGAAACGCGAAACTGTGAAGAACCCGAGAGTTTGTATTTTGGGATTCTGAGAGTTTCTATTTCGGTATTTTTGCATGGTAAGAAAAAAATTCAACATCACGAAGTCCCAAATGCTAAAATACCAAAACCACAACTTAATCGGATTTGTTGATCAGAGGGAGATCGTGGACCGTTGATCTGATTCCATTTTGGATTTTTGGATATCGGGAGTTGGATGAGTCAAGAGTTGAGACTCTTCATCACAGGAGTCCCGAAGTTCTGAAATGTGAAATGCCAAAATGGGAAATCAAGAAAGCACTTTATGGATAAGCAGTTGGTCACTGCTTATGGTCACATCAACGAAGGCTCAAGGAAGGAGCTAGTGAAACCAAGCTCCATTTTAGAGTTTCGGGGATCATGACATGGAGTGTCAAGAAACTTCACCACGGGAATATCGAAATGCCGAAATTGCGAAATGTGAAATGTCGATATGCCGAAACGTCGAAATGCAAAATGCTGAAATACTGGGGATCGAGACTTGGAGCATCGAAACACTTCATCACAGAAGTGTCGAAATGTCGAAATGAGAAACGCCGAAAAACATTTGTATGCTCACCGAACGGTGCTGGTTAAATCTTTAAACTGATCATGTGGATATTGTTCATATTGATGCTTTGGCAAATAAAAATTACTATAAGGAAGTTATTCAGTTACTGTAACTTATTCTTTGAAGCCTGAGGATTCAATTGTATGCATTGATGATACAGGAAAATATATAAAGAGGATTATGGGAGATATATTTTTTTTTGGTAAAAATTTGAGGAAGAGAAAAGATAGAGGAGGGAAGACACATACACAGATTGATGAATCTAAGTGGTCTGGTCAAGAATAAATTGTGCAGAGAGTATTTGAATGCTTAATATTTGACAGAGATGATAAAGAGTTGGTTTGCAGGTTCTTTGTGATAGAGAACGATTTCAGGGTGGTAGGGAGGAGCAAGGGAAGACTGTAAAAGTCTCTTGTACAAGTTGGTGCTTGTACATCTGGGAGTTGTAGCTTCCATTCAGTAGGTGCTGAAGAAACAGAGGTAGTAGCATCATCTGGTTTGTAGCTCAGATAAAATAAGAATGTAAAGAGGAGTTGGAGCTTGCCTTTCATTCATAAGAAGAAGAGGTTTTTTCCCTTTTGGGTTTCCTCATGAAAAATCTTTGTGTCATTGTCTATTTATGTGATTTCTTATTTATTTATTTGAATGATCTGTAGGAAGAAATACAGTAACTATGTTCATTGAGTAATCTGTTAAATAAAAAGAAAGAAATTTTATCTAACTGATTCACCCCCCCCCTCTCAGTTAGGCTATCATGTGTAACAATTGGTATCAATGCAGGTTACTTCAAGATTTAGTTGAATCATTAGAAGTTTGATCCTTAATAATGGATAAGAAATCTGATTTTACTAAACATGGATTACCTCTGTTTGATGGGCATAATTATGCTTTTTGGAGTATCAGTATGAAGTTGTTTTTGTAGTCTCAAGGAGTAGATTTTTGGCAAGCTGTGTTGAATGAATATAAGACTCCAGCAACAGTTCCAACAAACACTGCAGGGAAGAGATTCTATGAGAATAATTCCAAAGCTATGTATGCAATACTTGGAGGATTGGCAGGTTCAGAATTTGTTAAAGTAATGCATTGTGAGTCAGCAAAAGAGTTATGGGACAAACTGAAGAAGGTATATGAAGGAGATACTAAGGTAAAGAATGCTAAATTACAATCATATAGAATTCAATTTGAAAGTTTAAAGATGGAAGAATCTGAAGATATAGCTACCTATTTCTTACATAGTGATGAAGTAGTCAATACTATGAGAGGTTTAGGAGAAACAGTTGGAAATGATATTATTGTGCAAAAAGTGCTTAGATCTTTACCTGTAAGGTTTGATCCCAAAATATCTGCTTTAGAAGAAAGAACTGATATTGCTACTTTATTAATGGATGAGTTGCAAGGAATACTGACAGCATATGAGATGAGGGCATCTAATGAGAATCCTTCCAATAAGGAAGCATCCTTCAAGGTAGAAAAGAAGGACAAGGAAAAGGTTGAAACAAAAACCAGTAATCATGAGGATTCAGAAGAAGACATGGAAGAAGCTAACTTTTTCAAAAATCTAAAAAGAGGTACTGGCAAGTACAAAGGTAAAATTCCTCTCAAATGCTTTGATTGTGGTAGAATAGGGCATTTTTCTTCTAAGTGTCCTTTCAATAAACATTCTGATGGAGAAGAAGAAAGTAACATCAAAACCAAAGAATATAATAAAATGTATAAGAAGCCATTTCAAAGAAATTCTTATAAAAAGAAAAGTCTATTCATAAAAAATAATAGTGAGTCCTCAGATATAGATGAAAGTGATAAAATTTCAGATATAAGACTTTCTATGGCTATGGAAAATCATAATGATGAACTCATAGAAGAAGAAGAAGGTGAAGTTGACTTGGAAGATGAACTTGTAAGTGCTTTGTCTAAACTAAAGAAAGTAAGAAGAGAGTGTAAACAATTCAAAAGAGAAATTGATAAACTAGAATTTGAATTACTGAAATCAAATGGTTTGATTGAGAGTACTGAAATCATGTTATTTGACTTAAAGCTTAAAATAGAAGAGGCTAGAGTGATTGAAGAAGCTCTAACTCAAATGCTTGCAGAAAAGGGTAAGGAAAATGAAGGTTTAAAAATTGAAGTAGTCTCATTAAGAAAGAAAGTACAAGAAAATAACATGAATCATAGTTCTCAAGTGTTGAATCAAATTATTTGTAGTCAAAGATCAACATATGATAATACTGGAATTGGTTATAGATCTACAGTAACTAATGGATGTTCTAGTTCAAGTGTTGAGAAAGCAGGTACAGAGGATAATCATGAGAAAATTACTAGAAAGAAGATTGAATCAGAAAGGCAAGAAGAGAATCAGGCTTCAACAGTGCATAGAAGAAGTTATGGAAGACATCAAAATAGTTTTGAAGGCTACTGTTTATTTTGTTATAAGTATGGACACAAAGAAACTTTTTGTAACATTTTTTTAAGAAACATAAGTCCACATAACAATCATGGCATATCTAGATTTGAATATGAAAGAAGACATGATAAATCTATTCAGAACAATGTGAACAACTCACATAACAAATTTGATGCTTTAAAATTTGAAATTGAATGCTATAGGTGTAATAAATTTGGACATATTTCAAGAAACTGTCCAATGAATTTCCAAAAATCTGTTATAAACCAATATACAAATCAGAAAACTAGTTATTGGAAAAGGAAGAATGTTTAGAAAGTGAAGAGTGCAAACTTGTTTTACAAGCTGATCATAAAGTTAAGTGGTGTGTGGACAGTGGATGCTCAAAACACATGATAGGCAAAAAACAAATCTTTGATTCTTTAGATGAAAGAAAAGAAGGTGCAGTCACATTTGGTAATGATCAATCAACTCGAATAGTTGGAAGAAGGTCTGTTTGTTTGAACAAAGACATAATGGCTGAAAATGTTTTACTGGTTGAAAATATGGAACATAACTTGTTGAGTGTAAGTCAAACATGTGATAAAGGGAATCTTATGATATTTGATTCTAAACAATGTCAAATCAGGGATGTTAAAACAAATCAGTTAGTTGGAACAGCTACAAGGACATCAAATAACATATACATTTTAGATGAGAAGGATGAAAATTGCTATCTTGGACATGAAAATGAAAGTTGGTTATGGCATACAAGACTTGGACAAATTAACTTTGACAATCTGATTTAGTTAAATAAAAAAGGGGCAATAAGGAACTTACCTGTCATAAAGAATCTTTCCAACTCTATTTGTAAACAATGTCAACATGGTAAACAAACTAGAGTCAAGTTTAAAACAAAGGAATATTCTACAACAAAACCTTTGGAAATAATACATGTTGATGTATGTGGACCTATGAGGACAACAGGTCTAAATGGTGAAAGATACTTTCTGTTATTTGTGGATGATTTTACTCGAATGACTTGGTTGTTTTATTGAAAAAGAAGTCTGAAACTTTTAATTGTTTTCAAGTTTTCAAAGAATTGACTAAAAATGAAATTGATATGAATATTAAGTGCTTAAGGTCAGACAATGGAGGAGAGTTTGTATCAAAAGAATTTAACAATTACTCTGTTGAAAATGGAATTAAAAGACATTTCTCTATTACAGAAACACCTCAGCAAAATGGTGTTGATGAAAGAAAAAATAGAATTGTTATGGAAATGGCAAGAACAATGTTAAATGAGTCCAGATTGAATGACATGTTTTGGCCTCAAGCTGTTCACACTGTTGTACACATATTGAATAGAAGTTTGCTAAGAAATAATAATGATAAGACACCCTATCAATTATGGAAAGGAAGACCAACAAACATAAAACATTTTAGAATTTTTGGGAGTAAGTGTTACATTAAAAGAATTGATAAAAATCTAGCAAAATTAGACTCAAGAACTGATGAAGGCATATTGGTTGGATATTCCTGTTCAAGAAAGGCTTATAAATGCTATAATTTCAGATTAAGAAAGATTGTTGAATCTATAGATGTAAGGTTTGATGAGTCCTCAATTTTGAAGACTAAATCTAAACAAAAGGATCAACAAATACATGATATATATGACAAACATAAGATGGATGAAGAAGTAAGTGAAACAGAAGAAACTAAGGCTGCTGACAGTGAAAAATTAATTCCTACTTTGATAAAGGGCACAACTCCATCCAAAAGCATGACTCCATCAAAGACTCCAAACAAGATAATATAGGAAAATCATCCTGAAGAACAAATACTTGGTGACTTAAATGCAGGTGTTGAAACAAGAAGCAGAAGGCATGAATCCACCTCAATTCATGAACAGGTATCTTTAATTTCTCTGATTGAACCCAAAAGTGTTGAAGAAGCAATTAAAGATGAATACTAGATGAAAGAAATGAATGAAGAACTTAGTCAAATAGAAAAGAATAAGACATGGGAATTGGTTCCTAGACCTTTGAATAAGAATGTCATAGGGGCTAAATGGGATTTCAGAAATAAGATGGATGAAGCAGGTAAAACAACTAGAAATAAGGCTAGATTAGTTTGTAAAGGGTATGCACAGGTAGAAGGACTAGATTATGGAGAAACTTTTTCTCCTATTTGATGCAGGAGCATCGTAAGCAGCCAGCCAAGCGAGCATGAAGGAAGAAGACAGTTGGAGGAGCACAACACACGTTTTTCACATTCTGAAATATTTTTGAAAGATTAAGAAGCAAATATTAATGTAGTAGCTAGAAGCATACTTGCATTTATATATGGCTGTTGTAAACAAATCGTGAGCAAATTGCTCTCATCTGACAATGTAAAAGGCATTTAATCCCAATTAATGAAAGTAGGTAGGTTTGAATTAATACATTAGACAGTTTAGAAGAGTAGGAGGGAAAAAGGATATAGACACCCTCACCTTTGTATCATAGTAGCGGTTGTAACATTATCAACATTGAGAACTGTAGCAGAGAGTTGAAAAGAAGAATCCATGTACAGGAGCTTTGAATTAATATATGAAGCTTTGAATCAGATTTCAGAGTGTTATGATGTTTTCTATTTATACATGGTGAATGGTATGATTATGGTTGTTTGATTCTCTCTGTTAAGCATTTTTTATGAGGCTATGTTGTGTATGTATGATTTCATGTTGAATGTTTGAAGTCTGAGAGAGAGAGAGAATGAGTTTCAATTCTTTCTCTTCCTAAGTGAGAGAAGTTCCTGCAAGGAGTGCAATGAAACATCCGCAAGGTGTGCGTTGACAAGGGTTCTGAGTTTATCTCAGAAAGCTCGGGAGAGATACCGTTGTTATCATTCCAGTAGAAGTTCAGGTGAAGCAAAAAAGTTGTGCAAGGTGTGTGCAGGCTAGTCGAGACCTTAAAATTATCAACTAAGGTTGAAAGGTAAGGGACTTTTGTTGCAGAAGGTGCACATAGTTGAAGAATCAAATACTGAGAAGTATTTGGGAGATTTCCGCAAGGAGTGCATTCAGGAGTCCTTTTGAGGCTCAAGGTTGCAAGTGAAATCTCAGGAGGGTTAGTGCCTTCGAAGTGTTAAAAGGGAGACAGAGCGAAGTCGCTTCGTAGAATCCAATTTCAGACGAGGAACATTGGTTCATTCCAGCAGAAGTTGTCAAGGAAGGAACGAGCAGGTGAAATTCTCTTTGGAGAACTCACGAAGTCGCGAGGACCATGGGATTCAGTGAAGCTGCAAGGAGGTTAAGTAATGGATGAATCTACCCTTCAGAAAGTAAGACTCAACGTGGACCATTAATCATGATAGTGGAGCATCAGATCATTTTGGGGATTCAGAGTTTGTAAGCCTGGAGTGTAAGCCAAAATCCTTGGTCACTCTAACTCCCGAATCGCGAAAAGAATTGTTAAGTGAAGAATTTCGGGATTTCGGTAATTCAAGATTCGAAATACCCGGAATCCTGAGCACAAGGAGCCATAGGCCTTTACATTGAAAACCCTAAAGTTGTGAAAACCAAGAATATCCTTGAAGTGGCATTTCGACATTTCGAGGATTGAGGTTTCGACATTCCCGTTGATAAGGATTCGAGGCACTTCACATAAGAAACCCTGGAGTTGCGAAACGCAAAATATTGTGAAGCGACATTTTGGTATTTCAGTGTTTCGAGGTTCGGGAACTCGAGAAGACAGTGGTTTGGGATCGAGAGTTTCAAACTCCCGGTACCCAGAAGCCCGAAATAACGTGGGTGTTGATTCCATAGAAGGTGCCATTTCAGAATTCGGGGTTTTGAAGTGGTAGGGGAATGGTATTCGAAGGCTCGTCCAAGTCCAGAAAGTCGAGAAGAGTGACAGGTGGTAGAAATCCATGTCAGAGACCGAGGAAAGTTGAGAAGATAGGTGGTGCATACTCATTTCCAGGTGGTGTCAATACCCGTTGACCATTTTGGGGTTTTGGAGGTTGAAGAGTCGGGAGCCTTGCATTAGGATTCGTGAAATTGCGATGTCCGAAACCCCGAAAAGGCGGAAATTTTTGTTGGAAGCCAGTATTTTGCTGAACGCATTGGGATTCGACATTTATATGTTTTCGAAGACAAGAGGTCGGGGTTCTTTGTTCCAGAATTCCTAGAGTCGTGAAACACAATACATCTATGGAGGCGGATGCGATCAAAGATTTCGACGTTTCGACATTTCGGGTTTCAATGGGTTTAAGAGTGGAAACTCGATAGTAGAAATCGTGAAATCGCAAAACCTGAAATCTTGATTTGGAAAAGGGCGTGATCATATTATTGAGGTCAGGAGATTTGAGTGATGCTTTGTGTTTGATCATGCGGGGCATACTCATAAGGACCTGTGGATACATCGTCGTGTGTGTGAGGGATTCCCTATGGGAAAATTCAAAGAGTCAATCAGACTTAGAAGGGCAGATTTAGAACGATCTTGAGTGGATCTCGACTCGAGGGTCGGGGGTCTATGACAAGTGGTATCAGAGCTTGACTCTGTTTGTACATTGTAGGTAGAGGAAGTGAGAGGGGAAAGAGTACTTTGATACGCACCACAAGTGGTATCAAAGCACAGAACAAGTTCTTGCTTTTAGTAGTGGAGAAAAGAGGAACATTTTAACGCCATGTTATCGAGGAGAAGAGACAGGCCAATGCCAATGCCTGATCCAAAAGTGGAAAGAGAAATGCGTGAGTTACATGCCAGGATTGATGCCATGGAGACAGCAAAGAGGTGTACATTTGACATTGGGGATATCAGTGAGGATGACAGTGAAAATGAAGCTAGAAATGAAGGAGAAGAAGTTTCATTCGAAGATGCTGCAGATGAACACTTATTCAGGGTTATTGTAAGGATAGGTGCCAGGGAAAAAATGGACATTCCATTGTATGAGGGAAACCTAGATGTTGAAGAGCTTCTAGACTATATTAGAGCTCTAGATAAATACTTCGACTATGAGGATGTCGAGGAAGACAAGAAAGTCAAACATGTCATTACCAGACTTAAAGGGCATGTAGCACTATGGAGGGATGAACTGTAGGCTGACAGATGTTGCAAGGGAAAGCAGAAAATCAAAATATAGGATAGAATGGTTGCAAAGATGAAAGCCATATTTATACCCAAGGATTATCAAATCACTCTGTTTCGTAGGATGCATAATTTGAGACAGAAGCTGATGTCAGTGAAAGAATACACTGAAGATTTCTACAAGATAAACATCAGAGCAGGTCATTGGGAAAGCGATGATGAAAAATTTTTCAGGTACATGAATGATTTGTGATATGACATCCAAGATGAGATGAGCGTGATGATCATTCGAAATGTGGAAGATGCTTATCAGATGGCTCTAAAAGATGAAGAAAAGCTGAAGAAAAGTTGAGCCAAAAGCGAGGTCAAAGAGGCCAAGGTAGAATTCAAACCAGAGGCAAAACAATTTCCCAAGATAGGACTCAGAAACCTAAAGAAGAAGGGAAGAAACCTCAAACTCAACATGAGGTGGAAGTTCACAGAGAGGGAAATATGATGATAGAAACACTTTTCCTCGAGCTAGAGGAAGAGGAAGAGGCAAAGGTGGTGAAGTAAAATGTTTTTTCTGTGGAAAGATCGGACATAAATCCTATGAGTGTCCAGATAAGAAGAAAGATGGTGGTGAAACTCACATTTCCGAAGATCAAGGATGGAATGTTGAGGTAGAAGATGCTGAGGGTGGATGATCCTTAATGATGAGGAAAGTTCTCTTGAAGACGGAGAAGGAGGCAGAGAACCCAGCCCAAAGAAACAGTCTGTTTCAGACTCCTTGCAAAACCAAAGACAGGGTATGCAAAGTCATAGTGGATAGTGGTAGCATAGACAATCTCGTATCTACAAACATGGTAGAAAATCTGGAGCTGGAGACTATCGTACATCCAATCCCATACAGAGTTTTATGTCTACAAAAAGGAAATTAGGTAAATGTCACTAAATAGTGTTTAGTTGAATTTAAAATAGGAAGATATAAGGATGAAATATTATGTGATTTCATTCCCATGGATGTTTGTCATCTATTTTTGGGTAGACTTTGGAAATATGACAGGAACATGATTCATGATGGAAGAAAGAACACGTACACCCTGGAGAACAATGGAAAGACTCACATGTTGTTGTTGATTAAAGATAAAGAGGTGAAAATAGAAATGAGAAACACTATACTTCTCATGAGTGGGAAGGAACTTCTTAATGAGTTTAAGAAGAAGGAAGACACATAATTTATTGTGGCCAGGAAGCCTAGAATTGTTTTGACCAGTACAAGAGTGGATGATTTACCAGAGGAAATCCAGAAGTTGTTGAAAGAGTTCGTTGATATAGTAGTGGACGAACTACCTTGCTCATTACCACCGATCAAGAGTATAATCCATCACATTGATCTTATACCAGGAGTCAGTTTACCAAACAAAGCAGCATATAGATTGACGTTGCAGGAGAATGAGGAAGTTAAGAGGTAGGTATAGGACTTAATGGACAAAGGATTGATTAGAGAAAGCTTGATTCCATGCGTTGTTCCAATAGTGCTCAGCCCAAAGAAATATGGAGGATGGAGAATGTGTATAGACTCAAGGGAAATCAATAAGATTACCATCAGATACAAATTTCCATTGCCAAAGATGGATGACTTGATGGATTTCTTGAGGGGAGCAAGATTTTTTTCAAAAATTGATTTGAAAAGTGGGTATCATCAAATTAGAATGAGAGAAGGTGATGAATGGAAGACAACATTCAAGATGAATGAGGGGCTGTATGAATGGCTTGTTGTGCCATTTGGTTTAACAAATGCACCCAGTACTTTCATGAGGTTGATGAACGAAGTCCTGAAGTATTTCATTGGGAAATTCGTCATTGTATATCTTGATGATATGTTATTCAGTAAGATAGAAGCAGAGCACTTAAATCATATAGCTACAGTGATGAGGAGATTACAGCAAGAGAAATTGTTGATAAATATGAAGAAATCATCATTTATGAGGACATAACTCATTTATTTGGGTTTTGTTATCTCTACGAATGAGATGAAGATGGATCCAGAAAAGGTAAAAGCAATTAAGAATTGGCCATCGCTGAATAATGTGTTTGAAGTTCGAGGGTTCCATGGTTTGTCTAGTTTCTACAGTAAATTCATCCAAAATTTTAGCGGAATTAGCACACCAATGATGGATACAATGAAGAAAAGACACAAATCTTTTCACTAGATAGAGGAAGTGGAGAAAAGTTTCAATCTGCTGAAGAAGAAGATCACGGAACAACCAATACTGGTTTTGCCATATTTTAGCAAGAAATTCTAGGTGAAGTGTGATGCGAGTGGATTTGCAATTAGAGCAGTCTTGAGCCAAGACGATAGGCCGATCGCATACTTCAGTGAAAAACGGAATGGAGCAAAAATTAAGTACTCAACATATGAAAAAGAATTCTATGCAGTCATACAAGCGCAGAAGAAATGGAGACATTATTTGGTTCCTAAAGAGTTTGTTTTGTATAGTGATAATCATTCTTTACAATTCATGACTCAACAGAAGAAGTTGAACCAAAAACATGTTAAATGGGTTGAATTCATGCATATTTTTACTTTTGTAACTAAGCATATTTCTGGACCTGCTAACAAATTTTTTGATGCTTTGAGCAGGAAATGTTTTCTTATGCAAGAATTCAGAGTCAAAACTTTGGGTTTTGATAACCTCAAAGAAATGTATAGGGATGACTCAGATTTTAAGGAAGCGTATGAGGCATCTAAGAATCCAATTCTTAGGGATAGAAGCCAATGGATGGAATATATGATCCAATATGGATTGTGATTCAGAGGCAATCAACTATGTATTCCAAAATCCTCCATGAGGGAGAACCTATTGAAGGAAAAACACAGTGGAGGATTGGTCAGACACTTCGGTCATGATTAAACGTTCTCAAAATTGAATGGCTCATATTTTTGTCCAGGGATGAGGATAGATGTCAAGAAATTTGTGGACAGATGCAGAATTTGTCAACACACAAAAGGGAAAAGGAAGAACACAAGGTTATATCAACCATTACCCATACCAGAAAGACCATGGGACATAGTGAGCATGGATTTTATATTGGGACTGCCAAGAATGCAAAGGGGCTATGATTCGATCTTTGTGGTAGTTGACAGATTTTCAAAGATGGCACATTTCATACCATGCTAGAAAAACAGCGACGCAACTCATATTGCGAACCTGTTTTTCAAAGAGGTCATTAGACTTCACAGCTTTCCAAGGAGTATTGTTTCTGATTGAGATACCAAGTTCATAGGACATTTCTAGAGGACTTTGTGGAAGAAGTTGGGGACAAGTTTTTCATTTAGCTCAGAATATCATCCTCAGATGGATGAATAGACAGAGGTTCAATGGACAAAACAAATGCGTGTAGCTGAAAATCCGCAAATGGAAAGCATAATTGACAAGAGGATCAACAGGAAGACCAAGAGAAAAGAGTATTTCGAATACTTGGTCAAGTGGAAAGGACATCCAGTTGAAGATGCCAGTTGGAAAGATGAAGCAGAAATTCAGAAGCATGGACAGATCGTACAAAATCTCATGAACAAGAGTTCATGAAAATTTTCAAGCGAGGGAGTATGATGTAGGAGCATCGTAAGCAGCCATCCAAGCAATCATGAAGGCAGAAGACAACTAGAGGAGCGCAACACACGTTTTGCACATTTTGAAATATTTTTGAAAGATTAAGAAGAAGATATTAATGTAGTAGCTAGAAGCATACTTGCATTTATATCTAGCTGTTGTAAACTGATCGTGAGCGATTTGCTCTCATCTAACAATGTCAAAGGAATTTAAGCCCAGTTAATGAAAGTAGGTAGGTTTGAATTAATAGATTAGACAGTTCAGAAGAGTAGGAGGGAAAACAGATATAGACACCCTCGCCTTTGTATCATAGTAGTGGTTGTAACATTATCAACATTGAGAGCTGTAGAAGAGAGTTGAAAAGAAGAATCCATGTACAAGAGATTTGAATTAATATATGAAGCTTTGAATAAAATTTCATGGTGTTATGATGTTTTTTGTTTATATATGGTGAATGGTACGCTTATGGTTGTTTTATTCTCTCTTTTATGCATTTGTTATGAGGCTATGCTATGTATGTATGATTTCATGTTGAATGTTTGAAGTTAGAGAGAGAGAGAGAATGAGTTTCAATTGTTTCTCTTCCTGAGTGAGAGAAGTTCCTACAAGGAGTGCAGTGAAATGTCTACAAGGTGTACGTTGATAAGGGTTCTGACTTTATCTCAGAAAGATCAGGAGAGATACCAATGTTCTCATTCCAGCAGAAGTGCAGGTGAAGCACAGAAGTTGTGCAAGGTGTGCACAGGCTAGTCAAGACCTTAAACTTATCAACTAAGGTTGAAAGGTAAGGGACCATTGTTGCAGAAGGTGCATGGATTTGAAGAATCAAATACTGAGAAGTATTTGGGAGATTTCCACAAGGAGTGCGTGTAGGAGTCCTTTTGAGGCTCAAGGTTGCAAGTGAAATCTCAGGAGGGTTAGTGCCTTCGAAGTGTTAAAAGGGAGACAGAGCGCAGTCACTTTGCAGAAGCCAATTTCAGACGAGGAACATTTGTCCATTCGAGCAGAAGTTTTCAAGGAAGGAATGAGAGGGTGACATTCTATGTGGAGAACTCACGAAGTCGCAAGGACCGTGGGATTCAGTGAAGCTGCAAGGAGGTTAAGCGTTGGATGAATCTACCCTTCGGTAGGTAAGACTCAACGTGGCCCATTAATCGTGATAGTGGAGCCTCAGATAATTTCGGGGATTCGGAGTTTGTAAGTCTGGAGTGTAAGACAAAATCCTTGGTCATTATAACTCCCGAATCGAGAAAAGAATTGTTTAGTGAAGAATTTCAGGATTTCAGTAATTTGGGATATGGAATACCAGGAAACCTGAGGACAAGGAGCCAGGGGCCTTTGCATTGAAAACCTTGAAGTTGTAAAAACCTGGAATATCCTTGAAGTGGCATTTCGGCATTTCGAGGATCGGGGTTTCGGCATTCCCATTGATAAGGATTTAGGGTACTTCACATAAGAAACCCTGGAGTTGCGAAACGCAAAATATTGAGAAGCGATGTTTCAACATTTCGATGTTTTGGGGTTCGGGAACCTGAGAAGATAATGGTTTGGGATCGAGAGTTTCAAACTCCCAGTACCCAGAAGCCTGAAATAACTTGGGTGTTGATTCCATAGAAGGTGCCATTTTAGAATTTGGGGTTTCAAAGTAGTAGGGGAACGGTAGTCGAAGGCTGGTCCAAGTCCAGAAAGCCGAGAAGAGTGACAGGTGGTAGGAATCCATGTCAAAGACCAAGGAAAGTTGAGAAAATAGGTGGCACATACTCGTTGACAGGTGGTGTTAATACCCGTTGACCATTTCAGGGTTTTGGAGGTTGAAGAGCCAGGATCCTTGCATCAGGATTCACGAAATCACGAAGTCTGAAACCCCGAAAAGGCAAAAAGTTCTGTTGGAAGCCAGTCTTTTGCTGAATGCATCGAGATTCGGAATTTCAATGTTTTCGTAGACAAGAGGTCGGGGTTCTTCATTCGAAAATTCCCAGAGTCGTGAAACTTGATACAGTTGTGAAGGTGGACACGATCAAAGATTTCGGTTTTTCGACATTTCAGGTTTCGGTGGGTTGAAGAGCGGAAACTCGACAACAAAAATCGTGAAATTGCAAAACCCAAATCCCGATTTGGAAAAGGGCGTGATCATATTATTGAGGTCAAGAGATTTGAGTGATGCTTTGTGTTTCATCATGCTTGTCATACTCATAAGGACCTCTGGATACACCATCGTGTGTGTGAGGGATTCCCTGTGGGGAAATTCAAAGAGTCAATCAGACTCAGGAGGGAAGATTTAGAACGATCCTGAGCGGATATCGACCTGAGGATCGGGGTTCTGTGACACTATTGCAAGAATGGAATCCATTAGACTGATTCTAGCTTATGCCAGTTCTAAACACATTAAAGTTTACCAAATGGATGTAAATTCTTTATTTTTGAATGGCGATTTAGAGGAAGAAGTATATATGGAACAACCAGAGAGTTTTCAGGTACAAAAAGAAAAACAATATGTTTACAGGTTGGAAAAGGCATTGTATGTGTTAAAGCAAGCACCAAGGGCTTGGTATTCCAGACTTGAGAATTACTTGAGGCAGTAAGGATTCAAGAAAGGTAACACTAATAGTAACCTATATATTAAATAAGAAAATGATAGCCTAATCATTTTGGAGATATATGTAGATGATATAATTTTTGGTAGTGATGATAATAGACTCAGTAAAAAGTTTGTTGAAAGTATGCAGAAAGAGTTTGAGATGTCCATGCTAGGAGAAATGAAGTTTTTCTTAGGCTTGCAAATTACTCAATCTGATAAAGATATTTCCATTTCTCAAACCAAGTATATTAATGAAATTCTTAAGAAATTCCAGATGGAAGAGTCTAAACCAGTTGGCACTCCCATGGTTACTGGCTGTAAATTAATTAAGTTTGATGATACTAAAGATGATGATCATACAGTATAGAGATCTATGATTGGTAGTCTTCTTTATGCTACAGCTAAAAGACCTGATATTATGCATGCAGTTTGTCAGGTTGGCAGGTTTCAGGCTTCACCAAAAACTTCTCATCTACTTGCAGTCAAAAGAATTTTCAGATATCTTAAGGGGACAACAAAGTATGGTTTGTGGTATCCTACAGGTAATCAGCTTGATTTATATGCTTTCACTGATGCTGATTGGGAAGGTTGTGCTGATGACAGGAAGAGTACTAGTGGAGCAACATTTTTCCTTGGAGGATGTCTTGTAAGTTGGTCAAGTAAAAAACAATCAACAGTGTCTCTGTCTACTGCTGAAGCAAAATACATTGCAGGTGCAAATTGTTGCACTCAGGTTCTATGGATGAAATAGATGCTGGAAGATATACATATTCATTATAATGAACCTATACCTATATTTTGTGATAATACCAGTGCAATTAGTATTTCTAAAAATCATGTTATGCATTCCAAAACAAAGCACATTCCCATTAAATTTCATTTTCTAAGAGAGTAGGTTATGTCTAAAGTTATTAAATTGGAATATGTTGGCACAAAGGATCAGATAGAAGATGTATTTACTAAACCTTTATCCAAAATGAAATTTGAAAGTCTCAGGGATCAATTGGGGGTTTACCCTCTGTAATTTCATTTCTTGACTATTATAAAATCAGATTTAAAGCTTTATTGACAATCAGATTGCACAAGTTTTATTGACTATTATTGATAGGGGGAGTTGTTTCTGAAATGATAAATCTTTACAAGTGGTTTGTATTTTCTTAGGGGGAGTATGGTTGATTTCTTTGCCATAGATGTCAAAATGGGGAGAAGATATTTAAAGTTTTCCATCAATGCCAAAGGGGGAGCTTGTTGGCAAGAATCACAGTTTGCACAGAACTTATTTTTGTCTTTAATGTCAAACTTTAAAAATGCTAAAGGGACAAGCGTGGATCAGTTTGTGAAGAAATGATAAAGGCACAGGCGTGGATCATTTTTCACAAGCATGGTGGTTCCAAATTCGGAGATCATCATGCCTCTCAACATACCGAAACGCGAAACTACGAAGAACCCGAGAGTTTGTATTTCGGGATTCTGAGAGTTTCTATTTCAGGATTTTTGCATGGTAAGAAAAAACTTCAACATCGCGAAGTCCCAAGTGCCAAAATACCGAAACCACGACTTAATCTAATCCATTTATCAGAGGGAGATCATGGACCGTTGATCCAACTCCATTTCAGAGTTCCGGATACTGGGAGTTGGAGGAGTCAAGAGTTGAGACTCTTCATCACAGGAGTCCTGAAGTTCCAAAATGCGAAATGCCTAAATGGAAAATCATGAAAGCACTTTATGGATAAGCACTTGGTCACTGCCTATGGTCACATCGACGAAGGATTAAGGAAGGAGCTAGTGAAACCAAGCTCCATTTCGGAGTTTTGGGGATCGCGACATGGAGTGTCAAGAAACTTCACCACAGGAATACTGAAATGTCGAAATCGTGAAATGTGAAATGTCGATATGTCGAAACGTCGAAATGAAAGACATCAAAATAATGGGGATCAGGACTTGGAGAATCGAAACACTTCATCAAAGAAGTGCCGAAACGTCGAAATGTGAAACACCGAAAAACATTTGTATGCTCATCGAACGGTGCTGGTTAAATCTTTAAACTGATCATGTGGATATTGTTCGTCTTGATGCTTTGGAAAATAAGAATTATTGTAAGGAAGTTATTCAGTTACTGTAACTGATTCTTTGAAGAATGAGGATTCGATTGTACGTGCTGATGATACAAGAAGATATATAAAAAGGATTATGGGAGATATTTTTTTTTTTGGTAAAAATTTGAGGAAGAGAAAAGACAGAGGAGGGAAGACACATACATAGATTGATGAATCTAAGTGGTCTAGTCAAGAAGGAATTGTGCAGAGAGTATTTGAATGCTTAATATTTGACAGAGATGATAAAGAGTTGGTTTGCAAGTTCTTTGTGACAGAGAACGATTTTAGGGTGGTAGGGAGGAGCAAGGGAAGACTGTAAAAGTATTTTGTACAAGTTGGTGCTTGTACATCCGGGAGTTGTAGCTTCCATTTAGTAGGTGCTGAAGAAACAGATTTATTAGCCTCATCTGGGTTGTAGCTGAGATAAAATAAGAATGTAAAGAGGTGTTGGAGCTTGCCTTTCATTCATAAGAAGAAGAGGTTTTTTCCCTTTTGGGTTTCCTCATGAAAAATATTTGTGTCATTGTCTATTTATGTGATTTCTTATTTATTTATTTGAATGGTCAGTAGGAAGACATATAGTAACTATGTTCATTGAGTAATTTGTTAAATAAAAAGAAAGAAATTGTATCTAACTGATTCACCCCCCCCCCTCTGAGTTAGGCTATCCTGTGTAACAAGACAAGAGAGGGATATAAAAAATTGATTGTAATCATCTACCTGGCGACTCCACAATCAAAGACTCCATTGGGGATGATCCTGTTGATAGAAATATGACCAGGTATCGATTTATGAGACTTATTCATGAGTTGTTATTTCTTTTTATCAGATCATTTTTATTTTTTCCTTCACATATTAAAAGGATCATATTTTGTTTTGTATATTCAGATGATCATCAATCTTCTTTTATATATTCGTCCTTGGAAGAAGAAGACCTTCCTTCTGCATGTGTTGTAGATGTTTATTTGATACCTTCACCTCATCCTATTGACAAGGATGAACTCTGTATTGAAATCCCTCATGAAATTGATTAGCCTTCTCAAATTTCATCACCTTCTGTTGTTACTTTTGAACCTTGCCAACATCTTGGTAAACCTTATATTCATCCCACTAGTTTTCAAACTAGAATCAAAGACGAAACCTTTAAGATTTACATATCATCTTCATCCTTATCCTGTTGATTTCTTTCAATACTTTCCTTAGTTTTCTGGAGAGGATCATGTTATATAGCTCAGAGGAATGTGGAGGCCTTCGAGAACTTTATTGATTAGTTTGAGATATTTCATGAGGATGTTACAATGAGGTTTTTCTCCAAATCCTTCTTAGGATATGTTGTTGTATGGTTTAAGGGTTTGGGAGCTGACTCCATTGGTTCCTGTATTGAATTATTAAATACATTTTTAAAGTGTTGGGGTGAGAACAAGTCATTGGATCAGTACCTACATGAGTTCACTACTTTCAGAAGGGGAAAAAATGAAGTTTTGTCTGCTTTTAATCGAAGGTTTTACAGCTTGTATTGCAACCTTCCCCTGGAAATTAAAGCTTCTGAGACTGTTGCCATGGTATATTACATAGTGTATCAATACTTTGACCTTGTTTTGTATCTTAGGGAAAGAAAATCTACATCTTTATCATAGTTATTCATGGATGTTGAGGAAGTGGAGGAGAACCTCCAAGATTATAGCAAGATTCAAAGTTAGCATCATGTCAACTTTGAACATGAGGAAGATTTTATTTGTTGTCCTTATGAAGAAAAGATAGTGGATGATTTGGTCCTTGAAGCATGTATCTTTGATAACCTTTCCTCTGAGGAAGTCACTGTCTCAAACATTGACCAAGAGCATCTTGTTTTAGACAAACACTTTGGTAACAAATACTTTGTTATTAGAGAGCATCCTGAAAGAAGACAATTTGAATGTCAAGAGCCAAAGGTTTGTTATGGACAACCTATTTTTGAAGGAAATACCAGTGATGGTGATGAACATAATTTTTCTATGATTTGTTTGGAACCTCTTAGCACTATTCCTGTGTATGATGATTATGATCCTGGTCTTTGTAAATGATATGGAGATGTTGAAATGGATTTTCATATAAATCTAATCTCTTATCCATAACCAACAAATGAACAACCCTGTATTAATAAAAACCATGTGTATGAGTAGCAAACTATCCCCACGGTATATGCAGAGAGGATCAATAATCAACCAACAGGTGGTTCTGAAGTTACGAAGAAACTATTCGATCCACAAATGCCTATGTTTGTCATTCAGTCAAGTGTGTCTCTAGAAGACATCAAACAAACTATCAACAAATTTGAAACAGTGAAGGTAACCTTTCATTTTATCAGGCATTGCTTTCAGTTTCATGACCCAGTCAATGAGTACGTAGAGTTACACTTTTCAAATTCTTTGGAGAATGCAGACTTGATCTTTTTATCATCATTTCAAGGTAATATTGTCGAACATAAGGATGAATTTAGTCAACTGTCACACTTTCCTTTTTTTTATGGATCATTTGCAGTAAAGAGAATAATTCAGTTACCAAACAATTTGAATGGTTATGGTGGAAGTTTTTTTCACTTGAGCAAGTTGTTGAGTTGGTTAGAGTAGGATAGTATAGGAAACAAGCTTGTTTCCAAGCATTTCCTTTCTTTTAGTTTGCAGTAGATGTAGTAGTTAGTTTGCTTGAATAAGCGACAGGTTTTGAAAGCTTAAAGAGAATGGTTGACTCTTGAACCCATAGCCCAATTGAAAGGCCCCTGAAACTACTAGGTTCTTGGATCCTCGTAGGGAGATATCCATCCCATTTGGAGACAAATTTTGGCGCATAAAATTGTGCTCTTGAAATTTTTAAGCGCCTTCATCATTTCATGCTTTCTTTTCTTTTCCTAGGTCTTTTGTTAATTGTCATAATCTTTGAATGCCTGATCAAGCCCTGATAAGATTTCATTTTATCCTTTTTAACCCATGAACTCTATGGTCTTTGTCTTCTGACCTGCGTTTTGAGCCTAAAATCCTTTTTTTTGTGCCTCCTTATATTTTCAAATAAAAAAAAAACTATATTTTTATTTGTAAATTTTACCAAAAAGTGGTGTGTGCTCAAGTGTCAACTTCTAATCCTAATCCTAAGTCACACTACATATCAAGATAATTCATATTCCAAGCCCAACGTAAGTTCCAAGCCCGATTCTTTTCCACTTGTCTCATCAAATATGATATGGGATCATTTGCGTATATAAAGGCAACAATCTGTAATTCCCCAAGACATGTGGGATATGTTCCATGAGGCATTTTTTTAAAATAAATTGAAAGCTTCCAAGTGCCAAGTGATTATGTAGGTGTTGAAGAACTAAATGTAGCCATGATATATATCAATGTGTTCCCAATTTCTCGCTCGTTCCACCATTTTCATGAATGGATGTGTAGAGGGGAGTGCGCTACATATTTCATAATGCGCTGCCAAATTTCCTGGGTGCTGCGATTTCTACTCTGGGCACTACCAACTCTCCTGGGCACTGTAAATTTCACAGCGTGCTACCAAATATCCTGGGTGCTACCAACTCTCCTAGGCTCTATGGATTCCACAGTGCGCTACCTAAATTCTCTACCAAATTTCTGGCAAAGATAAAGTTTTCACAGAGTGATACCCAAAGGCACTACCAACAGATACCTGGAATCAAGGAGTTTGAATTCATTACTCGTTTAGGTGGTTGATGATGTGGAAAATGGATGAGATAGTAGTTGACATCATGCTAACAACAAACAATCTCTACAGGATACTTGGCATGCAATAGGAGGCACATCAATGAAGATCAAAGGAGGAAGTGTCATTTAAATATTGTTGGATCAGTTACCATCACGTTTCCTTTTTTATAGCAGTTTGTTTATAAATTCTATCATAGGTGTTCAATTGATAATTGTTGTTGGAGAATCTGATGTGAGGAAGGCCAACTTTCACCTCTAGCTGTTGCCTTTCCTTTTTATTATATATCCATGTTCCAAATGGTGGAATATGGGTTAGAATGGTTGAGTTGAGGCTCCCGAATTGTAATTTTCTTTGACTGGGTAGACTATTCTCTGGTTATGTACTGGACCTAAGAATTTTTTATTAGTAGAAGTCAATTTATCTTTATATCATCTTGTTACCTCTTATAATGAAGTGTTCATTATTGGAGGATCCACATGAGTTTGTTATGGTTTTGTTATGATTAATGTTTGATTATAATACTGTTGTGATGTTCTTCAGTTTTCTTTAAACTTTGAATTAAAGAGGATCTTGTGTTTGAGTTTTTCCTCTTTGGGCTACTTGAAGACTTGATGTTAATGGCAAACCTTCACACCTCCCTCACTAATTCTTCCTCCTATTAATTTTTACTCCTATTCACTGACCGGAGTTAATCAAGACCTCATTTTCTTGTGCATGCTAACCGAGATTTCTGAATTAAAGCCTTATTATTCTGAGTCCTGTTCATTTGACCTTTAAAAAACTCATTTACACTTACAAATATTTGTATGTTACCAAGCTCATCTGATTACAATCTAGGGTGAATTTTGGAGTGATAACATGCGGGATGAAGAAATGTGCAATGCTTTCTCGCTCTTCACCATTCCTGCTACCTTTGTACTTTCTATATATGCAATTAAAGCTTTAATGCTAGTAGTTCATCATGCAAGAACCGTTAAGATTGTCATTAATTTCTGGAAGGACGGAGAAGATTTGTCATTAATACAAATTAAACGAAGATTTTCGGAGAAGAATGTTATCCTTTCCAAGTATTCATTTCAAACATGATGCAATCTTTCATGCATGGGCTAGTTGGCGCCTTTATGAAATATCAAATTCTTAATCGTTCTTCTTCGTCACCTCCACCTTCGCACTTTTTTCTAAATATGCAATTAGTAAGATTTAATGGTAACAACTCATTACGCACGAACCCTGGATATTGTCATTGATCAGTGAAAGGCTCGAGGAGATCTTCCATTGATATGCATTAAACCAAGATTTGTGGATGGTTATATTATCCCTCCTCAATTTTTATTTCAAACATCATCTAGAGAAAACGGAAATTCTTGTTAACTTATGGCAGTAATTCCACAGTAGTTCTATCCAGATACAGTAAATACCTTCGAACATGATGGCTAGAGGTACTAGTATTCTAGGGCATATTCTTACTATTCATCTCCCTCTGCCCAGAAGAAAAAAAGGAGATAGTCCCTTGGTGCACCGAGAGATATATTCCAAGCCAAACAATTCCAATGCAACCCTACCTGCTCAAACAACTTTTTGACTTGCATTGATACCTGACAAAAATGTTGATGTGATGGATTTCGAGCCAGAAGAATATGATATAATGGACAATGATACAGAAATGGATGATGGAAATGTGGAGACTGGTCCCACTACTACGTCCAAATTGAAATCAACTATAATGGGCAGCACTTCCCGACTTGGCAATGGTAGTCCTGACAACACCAAAAGAATGGGTTACAGAAAAGAAACCGATGTTGAACACAATAGTCGCTTTGCAACCCAAAAGTAGGAATTCTATAGGTCAATATTAGTTCATTCTAGGCGGAAGTCTTTCACTTTAAGGAAATGATTTTTTGATGCTCCCACAGATATATTTCAAGCCAAAAACCTATTCAATTTCGGGACCGTTTCCCTGTTCTCTAGATATGCAATTAACATATTAGGGAATGAGGACCATAACTCCCACTCGTGCAAGGCATATTCCTACTATTCATCTCCTTCCACCTAGAATGGACTAATTTGGGCCTATGGAATTGCACGTTCAACCTATGTCCCTGATGTTTTCAAATGTGAGGAGTTGGTTTCTTGGTGTGTCCTAACTTTCAATTTCGGGCTATTATGTTTGCCCTGCAACATTTTTTGTCTTCTTCCTCATGGGAAGCTTGTGATAACTATGAATTTTACCACATGGACTTTGTTCATCTGTTTCAAACCAAGGATTTACCTCGCCGCAGACCCACTTTCATGTGTATTTGTCAGCTTAGGTATTCTGCAAAATATTGAGATCGGGGCACCAGACATTGATCCACCGAGGAGAAGGCTACAAGAATTTTCTGAAAAAAAATCTCGGTAATCAGTTTTCTATGCATGTTGAATAGCATCTCGATGGCTCCTACATGTTTCAGATCCTATGCCTATGTCTATGTAAAATATATTTAGTGTTTTGGCCCAAAGAACTCGGTCCAATTTCTAAGCATAGATATACAGTGCTCAACATTGTTTTATTTTAATGGATTTACTATTAAAATATTTTCCTTGAGAGTCTTGATTGTTTCTTATTTTCTGGATTTAACACCTCTTCTCATTGGCATGGTTCGATAGTCTCATAGTTATTAGATATTGTATTCTCTTACGTAATTTGTTCTAAGATAGAACATTTAACAATTATATGGCAATGCATTGTGTCATTCCATCAGGATTTTATGGAAACAAAAAAAATGAATTTCACACAGTTCTGAAACAAACGTTCAATTCTATTTGTGATGCAAATAGAGCATAGCAATACCGAATCACAATGTTGCAGCAAGATCGTCACTCTTGTTTCTAGACATGCAATTATTAATTTTTACTGATAACAACCCATAATGAAAGAAGTTTAATACTTAAGTTAATATGTTACAGTTGTGGAAAAATGTATCTAATCTTCAAGAAATCATTTGTTGATAATTACTAAAAAATAATGGTTTTGCAGCAATGAGGCTTGTTTGAAACCAATTCCCTCTTACAAAAATTTCCCTCCACCTTTCTATTTTCCCACTCTTTTATCCCCTGTAGTTTTTGTTTCTGGTTATTTAGTCATTTTTTCTGAAAATGTCTTGTTGCGCGGGTCGGAGAATACATGCATTTTGACCGAGCGCTTCCACTTTGTATAAATTGCGCTTTCAATTATTTTGTGACCTGCAAACAACGCTTTGGCTTCTATGATATGCAGATTTACTTTTGGATTCCCACACCATCCCCTCTTCCATGTTACACATTTTGCATTCAAATTTTATGATATATACAATTTGAAAGTCGAGGCCTTATGTCTATTCGGGAACCCATCACCCTATTTTGAGGCCCGTCTAACCTCTTTCCAAACTTGACCATTTCTTGAAATCTCTTTCAAGGATCGTCGAGTTCGCAGGTTCAGGAAATTTCAAATTTCTAGTTGCTCTTTCTTGTGCCTGCTAGCTTCATATTTCTTTCCAAGTATATGCAATATGTATACAACATCTCCAACAACATACAAAAAAGATCTTTCCAAGAAATGGAATATCTATTGCAGATTTGAATATCTTGGACCTTCTTTTCCCTCTTCTATACTTGACCAAATCTGCGTTTCTTTTTTCCCTCTACTCTCTTTCTTGTTACTTAGTCATTTTTCCGAAAATGTCTCAATGTGCATGTTGGCTGAGTAGTGGGTTCACATTTGCATTCATGATTTTATATCATGACTCGGAGAAACCACCACCCATTCAATGTGTAGGCACTTCTCAGATTTTGGATTCCCTGGCAGACAACCTCTATATTGCACTTCCATTGTTCTGTTGCCTGCAAACAACACCTGAAACTCCACGATATACAAATTTACTTCTTCACTCCCACATCAAACTATGTTCTGTGATACACATTTTTCACACAAAAGTTATGAGGCCTGCAATTGCACATTCTCGAATAGGCAGAGTGCATTTCCAGGGTTCCTTGACCTACAAACACCCCCCGACTTCTGCGACATACAAATCCCCTTCTGGATGCCTGCATCAGCCCCTTTTTCATCTTATATAGTATGCACTCAAAAGTTTTGATCAATACAATTTGACTATCAAGGCCTCATGCCTCCTCGAGAACCCTTGTCAGCCTATTTTGAAGCATGCTCATCCTCTTTCCACAACCATTTCTTGCAATATGTTTCGTGAATCAATGGGTTGGCCTATTCAGACAATTTCCATTTCCTAGTCATTGTTTTTTGTGCCCGCCACCTTTTCACTTCTTTCCAAGTATACACAATCAGTATATAACTTCTCCACAAACATGCAGAAAAGATCGACATATGTCTTCTATACTTAACAAAATTCGTGTTTCTCTTTTCCCTCTAATTTATCTTTCTTGTCACTTAGTCGTTTTTTCCAAAAATGTCTAGCTATGCGGGTTGGCAGACTTGCAGGTTCACATTTGCACTCATGCTTTTATATCACGACTCTGACCGCCCACTTTCCCATTCCATGTCCACTCACTTTTCCAATTGCAGATTCCTGGGTAGGCGGGCTCTAGATTGCACTTATATTGTTCTACGACCTACAAATAGTACCTTGACTTCCGCGATATATAAATTTACAACCAGAATCACATCACACTATTTTCCGTATAACAGTCTACCTGTCATGCCCTCTTCGGTGGTACACATTTTGCACTGAAAACTTATGAGACATACAATTTGACCGTCAGGTCCAAATGTCTCCTATGGAACTATTTTCACCCCATTTAGAACCTTTTCCATCCTCTTTCCATACTTGGCCATTTCTTCTAATTTATTTCGTGGATCGTCGGGTTGGCGAGTTCAAGAAATATCCAATTCCTAATAATTGTTTCTTGTGCCCGCACCCTTTGCAATTAATAATTGGTAATTATATATACATTTTTATTTCTAAGTATGCACTTAGCAAGAGTTAATGCTAAACCAGAATTTGAGGAGATCTCCCATTAATGCACATAAAACAAAAAAAATTGGATGGTTGTATTATCCCTTCTGAATGTTTATTTCAAACATCATGGAATGTCATTTGTGCATCGTCGGGTTGGTCCGTCCATGAAATATTCAATCCTTGATTCTGAAAATGAGTCTGACCCACCATTTCCCTATTCCATACTTAGCCACTTTCCCATAATTCCTCAAATATACAAACCCACCACTAAACTGTCCCATCATACTCTCTTTCGTTTTACACGTATTATAGTCAAAAAATTTGATACATGAAATTTGACTGTCGGACAATCACCTCTCCTGAGTATCCCCGTAACCCTATTTTGAATCCTGTCCAACCATTTTTCAAACCTTGCCATTCATTCCTTGTTCGTCCCCTTCTCCATGACCTTCACACTTATTTATAATAAAAAAATTGTTTATATATATATATATTGTTTCTAAATATGCAATAGTGACATTTAATTCTAAAATCTCATCGTGCACGAACCGTATAGATTTCCATTGATGGGCGAAAGGCTCGAGGAGATCTCCTATTAATACGCATTAAAACAATATTTGTGGAGAGTTATATTATTCCTTCTGAGTGTTAATTTAAAAATCATGAAATGTCACTCGCACCTCGTCGGGTTGGCACGTTCACGAAATCTCCAACGCTTAATTGCTCTTCATCATACCTTCCACCTTCGCACTTCTAAATATGCAATAAATAAGCTTTACTGCTAACAATTCACCATACAACACCCATAGACATTGTCATTAATTAGCAAAAGGATCGAGGAGCTTTCCCATTGATTAGAATTGAACCAACATTTGCAGAGACTAATATTATGGCATCAACGTGACAACATTTCTATGGAGATACAGTGAACAACTTCGGGCGTGAGGACCAACAATTCCAGTGGTCCAGGGAATATTCTTATTACTCATCTCCTGCTACCCATAATGAAGTAATTTGGACCTTTGGGATTGCTCATGCAGGTTGTGTCCCTGAAGTTTTTGACTGTAAGGAGATGGTCTCTTGGTGCGCTGATAAATTTATACCATCCTAAATAATTATTCCATTGTGGGACCGCTCTTCTGTTTAATTTTCGCCTCAGGTCTTCCACCATATGTTAAGATTTCTGGAACCAACATTGATGTTCAAAGGAGAAGATTCCAAGAAGTTCCTAAGAAAGCATAATAACAGGTTTAACCTCTTGCCCGAGTTCTTGGAAGACACAATGGTAGTTCTTGAAGATATCACAAGATTCTACGTTAGTTCATTTAGAAATCCATACCGGGAAATTGCTTGGTTGTTTACAAGAATAACGAGACAGGACTCCACATAAACTATTTCTCGGATGGCTCTTTATATTTTGTATTTCACATTCAAGGAACAAGCCATTTTTTATTGGGGCAAGTTAATTTCTCATGAATTATGTTCCCAATTGTCAAGCTTCAAAAAGGATAAGAGATTTTTTATGTCATCCTACATAGTTTTTGCGATAGCACATTGCTGCCAGTTTCCAGAACTGTCTTTGTCCAAGAAGGTCAACTGGGAATTCGACCCAGTAACATTCTGGTACTAGGAATTGCGGAAGCACAAGGCCTCCCACTGTTTTTATAAGGTTTTTAATGGCTTTGTTTCTGTTTTCAAAGTTTTGTTTTTGGGAGAAGATTCTCCTTGGATATTTGACCAAGAAACCAGTTTTTTGGATAGGAAGGGGGCAATTGAATATCTGGATAATTACAATGTGATAAGGATTTTTGGCTCCAAGGAAAATCCTACTCTCCTTCCATGTCACATTATGAACATAATGTTTGTCATAGAAGTAGAAAGTCAATACAACTATTGGTTGCATCTATTCCAAGAGAAGAATAAAAAATAGTTCATTCCTCTGCCTTGGAAAGTCGGGGACTTCAGGTTGAGGAACGTCAAACAAATTAAATAATTTTCAGCCCATTTTAGCAATTTATCCTAAGATATGCTGAAATCCTAACAGAGTTCGACCTCGACAAATTGTTTTTACAACATTTACAAACACTTGGCTTGGGAATTTTTTTTTCAAAAAACACACGACCGAAAATAGAGAAACTGGAGACAACACTCCTTCTTCTGATGCCGACAACCTAGACACACTCCAAAGAACCACCGAATTGAATAAGCAATAGGGAAAATACCCTGGTGAGAAGAGTGTTCAATCAACGAATAACACTCCCAAAAGTACAACATCACGGAGCATCACTCCAATGGCCCACCACAATAAAAAAGAAACTCAGATTTCTTCAAACGGAGGAGATAATGACCATCCTCACCCTAAAATTGATACTTCTAACAAGCTTCCAGTGGACAAGAAGAGAAAAAAAATTGTGGGACAGGAGAAAGAGCTCGAAATTCAGAGTGAGAACATGGAACTTGAACCTGATCTGGATAGCGTATTCCGCTACCTTGATCAACCCATAGACGTGATATAGCATATTCTTCCAATATACATATATGATACTGAACATTTCGACGAATATGAATCCATTGTTTTCCAGAGCGTTGTTTTTTACATCCAGTCCAAAAAAATAGTTATTGAAAAAAAATATGTAAAAAATAAGAAAGGAAAATCTCGTTTAGAGGTTAAAATTGCCAATATGCAGTCATCCCAAATATGTCAACTTCACATAGTGATCAAAGATTCTCTTGATGATTCCATTGGAGGCATTGAAGCCGAGAATGCAAAACTGAAGGACCGGGTCAAGGAATTGGAAGAAGCTTTGATTCCTATCCCATTGCCTGCCAATCCTTTGGCAATAGCCATGCCAAACACTCATGCAACCAAGTTAAAAGGATCCCCCAATCTCCTTGCATCCTATAGAGGATATGTGGAGAATAATATCAAGAAAAGAATGGAACTAATTGCTAAGGCCTAGGAAACATCGCAAATGATGACTTCCCCTGGAACAAGGGCACATAGGTTGTTATAACATTTGTAGGTGGAGTTAAAAGATGAAGAACATTTCTATTTAAACATGTTCCTTCCTTTTGGAACCATTGTCAACAACATGACAGAAATGAAAAGAAGAGAACAAGATATCTCATCCAAAAACTGGATTGGTCAATTAAATGCATGTTGGAAAGAAAAAGTGAAGAACCTACATCTCATTATCCAGTCATGTGAACAAGACATATCAAAAAAATAAAAATTGTTCACAAAGCTAGCCAGAATAAACTTATCTAGAAGGACCAATGACTTCCATGACCCCAACTTAACCATCAACTCCTTTCCCTTAACTAAGCAAGCCTTCGTTGAAAAGGTTGATATTTTTAAGGAGTTGTCTTTGAAGAAGTTTTACAACATCCATGAATATGGTCAAGATGACGTCAACAACTGGATAGTCGACTACTCGGTACATAATAAGGAAATTGATCAGGCTCGGTGTTATCTTTCTATTGACTTCAAGGAATTGGAAAATGAACTTTTCAACATAAAAATCCAGAACGCGATTAATGTCGCCCCGATGAGAAGCTACATTGAAGAATGGCTTGAAAGTGAATTGAAATAGATCGTTGATGAAAGGTAACATGCACTTACCATGATTCCAGTAGTCATCGACGACATCAATGAAAAGGCATTAGAAAGAAAATAGAAAAAGGGGTCATATGTACCATCGTTGTAAGTCTATACTAATCACATCCTTTTTTGTTTATCAATTGAGTTATGCCACTTTTTAAAATACATATATATAGCCAAAGACTGATACATTTCAATTTATTCTTTTCAGGTATTACACTCTACCATCGGTCGCTTCTTCTTTCTATAGTCCTATTTCTTTTACATATTTCTCTTATGGTCCGTGGGAGCCCCAATCCCAGACCATATGACAAATGCATTTAAATTTCCAGGAAAATGTAACTTTTTTAATATACTTCAAATTAAGATGATTTTTATCTCCTTTTATATTTATGTCGTCATAAATTTTTATCTTCCACTATGAAGAAATTGTACTTTCTTAATTTGAATATAACTTTATTTTGTCCTGCCACATATACAGACAAAATAGACACAATTTTTCAACATAGCAAAATATATTATATACTTTCAAAAAATAAATGGTGCCCTAGACACCACGTGTCATTTACTGCATGAATACCACATGTGCTATGCTTCTTGCCACATCTTCACTACAGTTTCCATTAGACTCCGCTACTTTTTGCTATCCCTCTTGATTTATTCCCAATTCAACCCAGCAGGGACTATGCTGCCATGCAACACTTGTTTAATAATGCTAACACTACAATCATCACGATTCCCAAAAAGGGAACCATTTTTCAAAAGACACTCACAAAAATTCAAGATAGAATGAGGAAGATTCATCCCTATCAATCAATACAAATAATTATTTTCCATATTGCATCTTTCCCTTAATTCCACCCTTTTCCCCTTTCTAATAAAAACATTATTTCCAATGTGTCTCAATAATATATGAATTTAATAATTATAAAAATATTTTTTAGATAGATAAAATGGACCTTAAAATTTTATGATCACAGTTGAAAACCTTTCAATAAAAATACTTTTTGCAATAAATTAATAAATTTTATTATCATAGTTGAAAACCTTTCAATCAGGATACTTTTGCAATAAATTAATAAAATGTATTCTTTCTTTGCTAATTACCTAAGATTCATTTTCCACATTTCTATATTACCACTAAAAGGGTAGGTCATGGAGATTAGAAGTTGACATCACAAGGTGGAAGATTATAATGAATGAGAGTGGTGAGGGAGGCCATGAAAGGGTATGCTTTCTCACTTGGTAGGCGTTATCGCTTTGTAATTTCTAGAGGCTGTAGAATAAAGGACAAAGGTAACCAGAAAACCACTTTGGAAGCTGGGATCTAGCCCTGCCAGCTTTCGAGAGGGATCATTCTGTAAGATTTAGATTTGTTTCGGTTAAAATATTATGCTACTTATGATAGTTCGGGATTTTCTTGTTTGATTTGAATTGTTTGGCTAATTAAATGATTAAATTACCATTGGGCTATGGGGTCTGTCTCTTAAAATAGGGATCGTTTTCATCTTTTTATAAATTTTCTTCTCAGGGAAAGATAGTTAAACTCTTTGGATATTGTAAATTTGGATGAAGTGAATAGGAAGAAATGAAAGGAATGCCATCAAGTAAAATAGCAATTAAGAATTCGTTTTACTTAATTTCAGTTGAAAACATAAAAATTGTTCAAAGCTAGAAACAGAGTATATTAAAATAAGTTATGTTTTCCATCCTTATTTTGAATGATTAGGATTAGCAACACATAAGAATGATAATAGAGAAAGGAAAACATAAACATAGACAGATGCACTTCACCAATAGTTTGACACGAGAATCCTGTGAAAGAGCCCTTTTTTATTACTGATCAATCTGCTTGAATCATAAAAAATTGCGTTCATGGATGAAAAAATCAACCATGCATACTTTGAAATGAGAAGTATTTATACATTTATTTACAAAATATCCTGCCATAACTGATCAGGATATATTTTAGGAATATCTAAAGTAACTCTATCTCTAATCAAAAAAATATAGGACTGTTTAGATCTTCTTGGATTTATGGCATTGTTTTGATGGAAGTTGTTGATGATCTGTCCTTTGACTCCTGCTTAGTTGATGGTCCCTTACTGCTGAAGAGTAGAACCCATCTTTACTCAAGTAACTTCCACAGAGGTGGATTGATATTTTGAGTAATTTCCTATAAATTTCATCCACCTCTGTGTATTTAGAAAAAGTGAGTTTGGTGATGAAAATGTGTTTGATCTCATGTTGAATGTTCAAATCAAACTGCAATGTTTCCAGGAATGCTTACCCAATGATGCTTCCTTGTATTCATGTGAATTTTGAATTATCTTTTGCCACTATCTTTAATTTCTGGTTATAATCAGGCAAGGTGATTAACATGTCATTTAACACTAATTAAATAGGTAGTCCTTTCTTGTTTAGCACATCAAACTTGTCGAAGAATCTTTGCACACCTATGTCCATAACCTAACTTGTTTCTTCCAATTGCAACATGAGGCCTTTATTAGTTAGAACTTTTTTTATTTCTAGGACAGTTTCAGTTCTATCTTCTATCTGTAGTTCCTCGAACTCTTGTTTGTTTTTAGATTTTAGAAACCTGATGAGATCTGTGGATTCTATTGGATTTTCTCCCAATTCTTCCTTAATTCTTTCTATGGCTCCTCCAGATTTCTAAATTAACTCATGTTGCTCAAAGATAATCTGTATAGAAGGCCAAATCTCTGTAATGGATTTATTGATGTATATCCATATATTTTCCTTAGCTTGGGCTTAGTTATTAGCCATGGGTGTTTATTTTCCTAATTATTGTAGTCGTTGACTGAGTCTCTGATATTTTTGTACTTAGTCTTGATGAGAAGTCTCGATCCTTGTTTTTTTTTCCTGTAATGACTTTACTTCTTCCTATAACTTTTTGATTTCTACTCCTTGTATGGACATGTCTTCCATAGTTGTCACCAATTTATCTGAGGCATATAAGGTTTGTGTTGGGGTTGATGTTGATGTAGAAAATTATGATGTTCTTATCCCTGTTAGGGGCACTGCATCTAGTGGAACTATGTCCAATGGTGCATTCTTCTCTTTTTCCTTGATCATCTTATCCATGCTTCTTCCATTTCCCTAATCTGTGCATTTTTCTCCATAATCAGCTTCAACATTTATTCTTTTTAGCTCTTTGTCTCAGCCATATCTTTAGTTTGTGAATCCTCTGTTTCTAGTAGTTTCAATTGTTTCCTGAGTGATGTTATGTCAGCATTATTCTTCTTAATCAATTCTTATGTTTCTTTGACATTAGCTGGGTCATATCCAATCTTGAGTACTAATTGCTCTAATGATTTTATCTTATTATCCTTGGCCAAAGAAGAGATATTTTCAATCTTCTATTGAGACTGGATATTAGTTAGTCATACGTGTAATTTGGAAGTTGTCATTGCAGTGTTTGTCAGTGCTGAATAAATCATCCCCCATGTGTTATCACCAAAATTTTGCCCACACATGGCGACAAGAACTCAACATCGTCAAACAGTAATGAAGTCATTCATGGCACTGACTTAATTTCACAGCATTCCAAAAAGGTCAAAAACTATACAAATTAACCAAAAATTGAAGGGCGCTTTACAGAAGTTTGGTGCGCGCGCACATGCGCAGAACATAAACGTACCATGTGCACATGCGCGCACGATGCGCAGTTGTTGGCGCAAAAACCCGCGCACCTGCTAAACAACGCATTTATTGAATTGGTCGGCCTCCCAATCACTTATGGATCAGCTCCCAAGCCGATTTGACCCTCAAATCTGAGCTGAATCCGCATGGTAGGCTGGTCAAAGACCTAATGAAGCCCTAAAGAGCCCCTTTTCACACTTCAAAAGAGTTACATAATCACCCAATGCAATGCTATAAAAGGCCATGAAGAAACATCATTTTCTCAAGGAATTTCATGTAATGTTATGCTGCCTAGATTGTTTTAAGGACTCACTCCTTGACAATAGCACATTGGCACCATCTCATTGAGCAATCCACCTCTCCATTGAGTGGATTTGCAAAGGAGTTCTTTCTTCACCATTTTCATTTTTCTTGTAGTAAGGAGAGCAAGCTTGTGAGGGTCCAAGAGCCTTCCTTTGGAGGAAGAAGGGACTCATAGTCCCCTTTCTTCATTGTGCTTTGATTTCATCAATAGATCAGCCTAAAAACATTGGTGACATTGGTCTTTTTGTCCTTGTTATCTCTATATTTCCATGCTTTTAATTTTAGTTTGTATTAGTTTAAATCTTGTTTATATTTGTGTTTTCTTTTCTCTAACTCTTTCCTCTACAGCTGTCATGCTCAGCAAGACCCAACTGGGCATGTAAGCACCCTTGATTTGCTCACCAAGTCGACGAAAAGGGTGCAAACAGATTGGCGACCATACTGGGGAGAAGGTATCAGTTCCTCCCTCATTTGGGTTTATTTTTCTTTCCTTTTAGTTTGTTTAACTTGCAGGTGCACAAACCGGCCTCTGCCGACCTGCTAATCAGTCAATTCACAGGAGAATTGAGAGAAATCCATCCAGATTTTCTTTCTCGGCCGTTTGTCACAGGTGCGTGGCTATTCCACCCCACAGACGCGCATCGTCCGCGCATGCGCTTTCATAACAGCCTTTCTCTGCGTGCATGCGCTTTTGTTTTCAACTCTGCTCGTGCGCCTGTGCTCTGTGCACCTCTGTCTGCACTGGGGGCTGCACATTTGATTAAAATTTCTCATTGTAAGTTGTTGGGATGTGGGGAAGGTATTTTTCCTTCTTAAGGATGATGTTATGCATGCTCTAAATACTGCACCACACTTAGTCCCCTCACCATATAAAGGTGTTAGTCTAACATACATAGGCACTTAGGAGGATAAAAATCAATTTCCATTCTTTGCTTTTAGCCACGTGGATGGCTTGTTTTGACTAATAATCTAAGTTGGACAATCATACTTAATCACATCTAACTCACATTTGGGACTATAAATTGAAGTAACAATCCTTGAGTATGCTCTTCTCTCGCGCTTCCAAGCGATCTTGAGAAATAGAAAAAGATTGTGAAAACAATCTCATCTCCCTTTAACAAAAGTTTTAAAACCTTTAGGAGAGGACAATGGCCCTTTTTGGGACCCCTCTTAGCTTCATTTTTTCAAACACATTTTAAATTTGTAACGGGCCCATACATGCCCACATGCTACAAAGATAGAATAGTGGTTGGAATTTTTCTTTCTTAGATCAAAAAACTAGGAGAGTTTAAAGGTTTGTAACGGGCCCACACATGCCCACATGTTCAATCTAGGATAGTTTCATGCTTTTTCTAGATTATCTCACAATAGGGAGTTAAAGGATAGTAACAGACCCACATGTC
>ML790925.1:19003-41778 GCA_009831015.1 Picea engelmannii | reverse complement strand
CTCTGTTACAAAATTTTTCAATACTTCCATGATCTCCCCTTTTAAACCATCCATCTTAGTATCCAACTTAGCTTCCATTGAATCCATCTTAGTATCCAACTTAGATTCCATTGAATCCATCTTCTTTTGTAGTTCATTTATGTACCTACGCATTTCTTCACCTTCATAAAGAGTCCAAGTAGGATTTTCTGGAGGCTTATTTGGTGTAGAAGTTTACTTTTTTGGTGGCATGTTGGCCAAGTATCACTTTTGA
The DNA here is from genome assembly GCA_009831015.1 of Picea engelmannii. Lineage (NCBI taxonomy): Eukaryota > Viridiplantae > Streptophyta > Pinopsida > Pinales > Pinaceae > Picea > Picea engelmannii. The sequence continues at coordinate 41,525 of ML790925.1, read as the reverse complement.
ACCGTGATTTTGGGGTGGTTCTGCTAGACAATATTTCTTCTATTGTATCTCCCATGTTTCAGCCCTTATAGGTATGAAACTTTATTTTATGTAGTTCTCTGATATTTCTTCTCTGCAATACCACAGTTCTAATCAAAATTGGATGTGCCAAGTGGAATTTATGGTAACTTCCCCACAACTTGTCGATTTTTGTCCTTTACAGGAGATCTCACTTGTATAACGTGCCCCGCACAAAATAATTGATATAAAATTCTAAAACTCACACCAAAAATACTACAGATTGTCCATGATCCAATGAAACTAGTCCCACTCAATTTGGATACTCTAAGAAGAAGTTATGATTGCTTTACCTGGAACACCTTCTTGAGACTAGTCAATAGGACTAGTCAGATACCCTATCTTACACAGGGTGTATCTACAAATTTAAGATGAAACAGAAGATGAAATTTTTACCATCGATACTTTACTAATTTCTATAAATATCCTCCATAGTTTAGGGTTTGAAACATTACAGAGACATTTTTATAGCGAAAATTCCGCAATGACTCCGTTCAAGATGAATCTAGAACCCTATCTTGTACAGGTTGTATCTCCAAAAGTATAAGGCCTCAGGAGCTGAATTTTGAACCCAACGTACCTTGATCTGTATAATAAATATCCTCCATTCTATTCCTTCTGAAACATTGTAGAAAAAAAGTTATAGTGAAAATTCCAAGGTGTCTCAGATGTAGCAACGAAACCTCAAGACCTTGAGCTCTGATACCATATGTTAAGAACCAAATATCAATATAGCATAGAAAAACCTCAGAAAAAGTAATCAACGCCTTGAAAAAGAGATAATTTCAAATAATAATCCTCTTCGAGGGGGAAACCTCCTTTTACCCCACTTAAATGTTTAAGTACAAGATGATTCAAAATGAATATGTCTCCTTGGTATATATAGGAGACTAGGAGGTATAATTACAACTAATGGCCTAAAGATGACATAAATAAAATAACATTACTAATATAATATGCCCCAATTAAGGGGTAATGAGCCAGTATTAGGGATTAACACTCTGGACTTTGTGTATGCACATAGGGAGTGGTCTTTTGTTTGGTCCTCGGCTCAGAGATAATTCCAAATGCGTCATATGACCATGCAAATCTTAGAGGAAACTTCATCTATTTTAAGAGGATGTCTTATTCTTCACCTATTTATCTTTTGTTGCAAATAAATGGTCCTATCTGAGTTTTAATTATGAACAAATATTTCTTCTTGGTTGCTACAAAGTGGATTTCATCTGAATTTATCATCTGTCTTATGTACTCCAATGCAAACTTTATCATTGGGAGGTATTTAGGCAACCTGTATGGTGGCAACTCATATCCATACACCCTTATTTCTGTATAATCCTGGTATAAATACTAGTCACCTGTCTTGGTCTGCTTAGTTAGATGTAAAACCTTGTAAATTTCTTCACTAACCCATGTTATGTACTATTGCTCAGTAAAAAAGTAGCTGGATAAATGAACTGATCAATAAAATCTTTGAAACTATAATCCATTGAGTTATTTCTCACCAATGAAGTCCAAAAGATGACTGACTATGAGATTCCTTGTTCATTTAACTTCTGGAGTGTGAAAGGGAACATGTTTGCTTAATAGAATATGAACATATAAACCAAAATTGAAGAATACTTGAACATCCCTTCGGTTGGAAACTTAATAAATTGTTCATGAATGTTGTCAGCCAAGAATTGACTGAAATTGAAGTTCATAGAAACCTTTTCTTCTGTAGAGAAAATGGACAGAAAACCTAAAATAGGTTCATCAACCCACTCATCAGAATAATATCCTAATAGACATGAGAGCATGGAGATAATATGATTAGCCTTCTCTGGGAAAATAGAAGAGGGGTATGGTGGATTTTTCTTAGGAAGTTGGGAATCTTCATGGAGACAAATTTCAAAAATTTGGGTTGTCTCGGAAAAGGTCAATTTCTGATACAATTCATTTAGGGCTTCGACAGAGAAAGGGGTGGTGGAGTTATTTTGAGGGATTTGCAACATTTGGTTAATGGTCTCAGAAGTAACTGTAAACAAAATTTCACCATTTTGATATGCAATGGCTCTTTGGCTTGGCATTTAACAAAAAATTTAGGGAAAATGTAGGTTCAGGGAAACATGTGGAGGGGTAAATTGGATTATTAGAGTCCAATTTCGTCACTTTGGTCAAGGAAATCATCATTCAACCAAGAATGTAATTCAAATAAATTGAATTCACACTTAGGCTCTGCAACTTTATAATCTTTGTCTGCTAGAGGAATGTGGTCAAGGTCAATTGGACGGGGAACCATTGGATTTTCAGAGGTGTCAACAGACTTTCCTTTGGGGTGGGGGAAAACAACTTTTAGGACCCCCCTCCATCGATAAAGGTAGTTAGGTTGGGGGGGAGAAAACAAATGAGGGTCATCGATTGAGAGGAGGGACGATGTCATCGAGGAATATTTTCACTACAAGACAAAACTTTTCAACTTTGGTTAAAAACATATGCATCGTGAAACATAAGAAAATAATTTTCTTACTAACCTTTTCATTCTCATTTTATTTTTCCTATACTAATCTAACTTGTTTTCATCAACTTAGGGTGAATTTTAATGTGCATACCCTATTTAATTTTCTCTGAAGGGAAAATTTATCTAACCTATATTATATCCTATGCATCTAACTAATTAATCCATCTTAAACAATTGGATTAATTTCTTCCTCTACCTAAAAACAGAAATTGAAAATTGTTTGATCATGATTAAACTGTATGATTCAAACAAGGAACCAAGAATGTGGCATTCAAATTTACAGCAATTTCACACTTTTTTTCTTTTCATGGGGTTTTCTTGTTTTTCTCTTTTTTTTTTCCTTTTTTTTTCTTTTTTGTCTCCTTTTTTCATTTATTTTCTTTTATTTTCTTTTCTACCATCTTTTCATTTACGTTATTTTTTATCTGTTTCTTTTACTTTTGGAAATCATTTGCAATATGTAATATTATTTACAATATAATATCACTGAAAGAAAAGTATTCAATCACCATTTAATACTATGAACTATAGGACTCTAATAGTGGATCCATTGGGGATGGTGCTCTCCCTGTGAGGTGCCAAGAAATAGTGATCGATAGCCTTGAATTATCTTCTCCAGTATCCTCTACATCTGATTTGTTTTATTGTAGGTGTAAAAATGGTGACAAATGATTAGGAGCTTAAGGCCTTCTCTTCAGTTTTCAACTTCTGATATGAGTCACCCACTCATGACAGTAAAACATAAAATGGTATTTACAATGATCTTAAGTGAGAAATGCTTCTATTCAATTGAAAAGTAGTGCTTGAGCATTCTTCCATTGACAGGTCCACCTGGACAATATGCTCCATCCATATCCTTAAGAAAGAATGCATTATTTCCTTTGTAAGCATGGATTATGTAAGGACATTTCCATAAATTATCAAATTTTCCATGCTTACCTTTCTCTTCTTTCCTTGAATCCCATTTCAACACTTTGTCTCCTATATGGAAATCATCATCCTTGGTTATTTTATCATAGATCTTCTTAATTTTCTCCTAGATCACTTGAGTTTTATTACAAAATATTTCTATGGATTGTTGTAGTTGTATGGTTTGATTTATTCTCCTTTGGATGTCATTAGGCTCTGCATGTACTTCTTGTAGTATTTTCATAGCAAGGACACCTACAGAAATAGGAAAAACAACATCCATTCCATAAACCAATTTGTATGGGGACATGCCAATTGATCTCTTAGTAGTAAGTCTGTCAACCCATAATGCATTGACCAACTATCTGTGCCATGACTTCGTGTTATCTTGCAACAACGTTTTGATGATATTAACCAAAATTTTGTTGAAAGACTCTATTAATCCATTCCCTTGAGGGTAATAGGCAGTAGAGTGTCCTAAAGTAATTTGATAGTTGCTTCAAAACTCCACCATCTTCTTTGATTTGAATTTTGTTGCATTATCAGTGATGATCTTCCTGGGACATCCAAATCTCAAAAGAATATTAGTTTCTAAAAATTTAATAATCACAGGATCAATAGCTTTCCTTGTAGGTGCAACTTTAATCCATTTGGTAAAATAGTCAGTGGTTGAAAGGATCCATTTGTGTTGTCATGATGATGGTGGATGAATTTATAAAATGAAATCCAAACCCCACTGTTGAAAGGGAGTTTCAATTAATATTGGTTTCAAGGGTAAAGTGTAACATCCCTCTCTTGCGTGCACTGAACGAACTTATTCTTTGAGGACACTTTCTTGAAAGTAATCCAGATTATTATACTATTGGCCGTTTGATTATGATTATGAGGCATTATGGATATGATGATATGTTATTTTTTTGTATTTACATAGACAGGTGTTATTGACAGGATTCTTCTGAGTGTGCATGACTTTGGACCTGAAGGATGCAGAGCCATCGATGAAATCCCTTGGACTTCGGATCGAGTTAGGGAGTGGACTGTTGGGTTGAATATTGTTGATGTGACTTATGTACATATGGTTAGATGTTATGATGATTGATTATTATTGCTGACATGATTCATTAATGGATGCAGGATGATGATAGTTTTCCAACCAGACTCACATGTGGAGTAGAGGGGTCATGCACGACAACTAGAGACTTTGAGGGAGAAGTGTGGGAAAATCCCTGCCACATCCTACTAGCACTCCTATCATGGCTCGAACTATAGGTTAACAATTACCTAGTTTGAGAAGACCCATGATGTCGTGAGGGTAGACTACGATAGTTTCTCATGATGATTATAAGGGGCGCGCAATAAGACAGGGGCCTTATTCCTTAGAGGCACTTAGTCTTCCACAAGATCACATGGTGGAGTATTGACTCCATGGGTTTTTTATGTCTACCAAGTGAATCAAGAGGCGAGTGGCACCCTTGGAGCACGTAGTGCGTCCTGAAGGGCACGTCGCACAAGGAAAATGGAAAGAGGCGAGTGGCACCCTTAGAGCACGTAGTGTGTCCTGAAGGGAATGTCATGCAAGGAAAATAGAAAGAGGTGAGTGGAACCCTTGGAGCACCTAGTGCATCCTGAAGGGATGTTGGCACCAGGATGAAGTGGAAAGAAGGAGGATCGTAGGGAAAGAAAGTGTGCAGAAACTGAGGTAACAGCTGGAGAAAGAACAGCTTGCGCACATGCAATAAAGCGTGCACAAGGGAAGCGATAGCTGGAAGGAAGAACAACACGCGTTCATGGGAGGAACACCTAACGATGTTAGGGTTAGGGTTTTGGTAATACATTGTAAATGGTTGAAGATACCGATAGATATAAATATAGATATGTAGGTATTATATGGGGGTTCGTTTTTTGTATTAGTTTGGATTTTGTAATATTCCATCATAGTATGTACGAGTTGATGTGCTATGTAATACTGTTATGAACCATTTTTGTAATTTGTTGAGAAAATAATAGAGGAGAGAAGGAATATCTGAGGATTAGATCACGGGCTATGGAGCCTGGTGCAATCTAGTTTGCCTCATATAGATCTTACCAGTCTGAGGAGAATTGAAAGAGCGCGGTGTTGGATATGCAGAACTACCATAATAAAAGAGCCCAAAGCCAAATCTTTGTGGACGTATCCCAGGAGGGAGTGAACCATGGTAATATCTATGTAATGTGATGAATGCATGTATGTCTTTGTTTTCTTTCAGTAGTTAATTGTTATTCTTAATGAATGAGTTAATACATTGTTATGGAATACGATTGTGTTGTTTGGGAATTAAACTATGAGATATAAATGTGCACCTGTAAACAATAGTAGAGTACAATCACAATTCGTAGTACACGGATCTGAATAATAAACCCCTATCTCATACTCAATCCCAGGTTGTAAACACTTGAGTCTTATAGCCACCCATTTAAAGTTATCTTGGGTGAGACTATGCAGTGCAATCTGTGTACTATGTTGCCTTCTAGTTTACCAGTAGGGTCGATAGTTTTAGAGGCTTTGTTGGAAACCCGAAATACATGAACCCTAGTTCAATAACTCAGATGGTAAAGGAAAGTAGTAGCCAACAAATGGTTATGTTTCCATGTTAATAGGAACAAGAGAGAGTTGAGTAGATGAGATAGATTGAACGAGAAAACAACAAGTGAAATAAGAAGAGAAATGAGCCATTACAAGGGAATGTTGAGACTTTGGAACCCCACGAAAGCCGAAATGGAAGGCTGGTTGAGAACCAAAGAGCTAGAGTTTGCATAGAAAGACAATAGAAACCCTAGAATCACACCGTGCAAATATCTAGACAAATACGTTTTTACTGACTTACACAATTTCTTTTTCTATGAATTTCCACATCTACTACAGGAGTGGATACTAAGGTTGAGGGATAACCATGTTCCGAACTATATTCGATAGCCAGATTGGACCCCAGTACAGATTGAGCAGTTACAGTAGGTGAACAACAAATTCACCCACGCAGTAGAATTTTAGCTTGACAGTATTGTGAAAGGTTTCATCACAAAGTTTGCAGTTAACACAGCGAAGTCATACAATGAAACAAAGAAAGAATTTCTACGTGGACCTCGAGGAAGGTACATTCAATCCTTGTATACTTCTATTAAGATATTGCTATATAAAAAAAGTGTAATGACAATGGAATCACACAACTAAACCTCCCTGGGTGCATGGGGTAAGGGGGGAAACACTGACAGAGAAAGGATAAATGGAAGGAGGTAAGGATAAAGGAGAGAAGGAGGAGGAACCCTTGGACCCAATCATGATGGATGACAACCAACTCAAGTCGATCCTGGCATCATCAGGAATGACACATAGCGAAGTACCCTACCAATATAAGGTGAATACCAAGAAGAGAGTTGTAGCCGCGAGGGAAGGCTTGGAGAGCAATGAGGAAGAGGTACAGGATCTCCGAGATATGGAGAAGATTGAAGAAATCCTATGCACAACATATGAGAAGAAGGCGAGAGGCCCAAGAATGGGAGGAGAAGGCATCCATCCTATCCATATTAATGTCAGTGTGGAACCCATAAACCCATGTGATACTAATACACCAAAGAGAACACCACCATTTAGACAACCAAAGTTCGGAGGAAGTCCAATATAAGGAAGTACATCTACACAAGGAGCAACAACTGGGGGATCCAGTTCAGGAAAGACTAGTCAAGTATCTACACCATGCGAAGGAGGTATTAGTTCAGTATTCAAAATGGCAGGACACGATCCCACTATCATATTACTAGAATTTCAAGGGAAAGCAACAGAAGACCCTGAGAAGCATTTGTTCATTTGTGCAAATATCTGGGAAGCAAAGAATATCAATGATGAAGATACCAAACTTATGCAGCTAGCGATTACGATCAAAGACCACACACTAGACTGGTACATGAGTCTAGACACAAACAATGCTCCTGGGATGAGAAGGACACTGGAAGACATCAAGAAGCTACTGATTAATGAGTTCCAGAAGCCGATATTAGAGGATCAGTACATGAATGAGATGATAGAGATAATACATAAACTAGGAGAGTCTGTATCGGAGATTGACTAAAGATTCAAGCGACTAAAGGGAAAACTAAAATGCCTTATGACCAAGATGCAGCATCGACACCTGTTTTTCAACTCACTACTCCCACACTTAAAATATCCCTTATGACAACAGAAGTTTCTGACGTAGGAAGCCTTGCAACTGGAAGAGAACCAGTACCAGCAGATGGACCCATCTATCAAAGAACTGAAGGAGGGTTTGAAGAATTTAACATTTCAGCTGAACCAGAATAAGAACAAAGAAAAATGAGAAGTCGTTTGGTGCACCACATGCAGGATGGAAGGACACCACAAGAACGAATTCCTAACATCCGTGCAGTATTGGGAAACAAGTATTCCAAATCCTCTACCACAGGGAGGATTATGGTGTGAAATATGTAAGAAACTAGGTCACGACCCTTATCACTGCATGATGATGCAGAAATACCAGATAGTTCCAAATAATTCATATTGAACCTTTTGTAAGTCAGTGGGCCACGATGACAAAGATTGCAGAAATATGGAGCTGATGCAGGAAAGAACATCATTTTCATACAAGGTACAGGCCGAAATTATGACTGGGCAAGTAGTGCCACAGTTCAATCAAGCCCCAACTCCATACAACACTACGCAGCAGCAATACAATATTGTGCAACAACCCTACAATAACATGCAACCGTAGTATAACCTAGCACAACCCCAGTACAATACCGCATAGTACAATCAAGAACCATAGTATAACACCCCGGGAGGTGACCGAGGAGGAGGACGAGCTAGAGAAGGTTTAGAACACGGTAGAGGACCAGTCACATGTCACAATTGTCAGCAACCAGGACATTATGCACGTGAATGTCCACTTCCACCAGCAACTTGTATGTATTGTCATGCATTGGACCACGATACGGAGGAATGTCTGACACTACTAGTAAATATTTAGGAAAAGAGGAACCAAAACAATCAGAATGTTGATTGGATTTCAGTCGAAGCAAGGGATGATGGAGGAAACATCAATATAGTCACTCATGGAGGAACGAAAACAGGAAATGGTGTAGTTCAATAGGAACCAATGCAGAACCAATGGGTAAAGAAGAACATTGACCCCAAGAAGTAGTTTGATGCGTAAAAGGAAAAGGAGATATTTAAAGAAGCCCGCCAAGAATTTCAAAAGGAGGACATAGCGTCGATTGCACAACAAAGCAAGGAAGCCCCAAAATATGAGATGTCGCCATCACTGGACCATACCAACGGAATGAAGCCCAAGGGACAAGTAAGTAAAATAAAAGGATTTTTGTAATCATGCGTAAAATTATTAAGTGATCCTTCATCTATGAAAATATTGCAAAACATACTAGAGAAATGTAGCAGCGAGATGGAAGAAAATCTAGAACAAAAAACCGTCAATCACCTACACACAAGAAGAAGAACATGTAGGGAATTTAGACTAAATGCTAACATTGGGGATTTCAATATGGGATACATCATAATAGATGTAGGATCCAAAGTGAATGTATTACCAAAGAAGACATGGCAATGTATGGGAGAGCCAACACTCGGATACTCAAATGTCTAATTGGAACTAGCAAACCAGCATAGGGTTCTACCAATAGGTAGACTGAAAGGAGTGACAGTATATCTTGATGGAGTGTGCACTAAAGTAGACTTTGAAGTCATTGAAATAGTGTATGGCACAACACCTTACCTCACATTTCTTGGTCTGGATTGGGCGTTTGACAACTGGGCCATAATCAATTTGAAAACTAGGAAGATGACATTTGAATCCGAAGAATACAGGGTCATAGCACCATTAGATCCATCAGAAGGAGAGAGGTTCGTAGAACCCACTTGCCTGGACTTAGAGGAGATTGTAAAGTTCTATAGAACAACTGCGCGTGATGAGGATTACGTAAACCCAAGTGTAGACGGGGTACTCAGTTGGCAGAGCATTACTTCATGCACAACAGACTCAAACACCGGGTTAGAAAATTGGCAGCAGAGACTACACGAAGTATGCACATGAAGATGTGCAAGAATAGACCACGCAGTAAGATGGGTAGGCATAGAAATAAGAGAACCATCCAATTTCCATGGACTAAATGATTTGGAAACATTCTTGACACAATATGAAGACGAAGTATGAGAAAACTAGCGACTGTTAGCACTTGACTTATCACTCAAGGCCACACCCACAAGATGGTGGGGCACACATAAAGAGACCATCACATACTAGTATCATTGTAAGTGATTACTACGCATGAGGTTTGACGCAGAACAAGAATACAACAAATAGTAGAAATATGAAGGACAAGAGGCAAAAATGAAACACTTGGCGAAGTGCAAAACGCTATGGAAAATGACACCACCAAAGGAATGGCATCATCACTTCATACATACTTTAGAGGGAATACCAGCAAATTGGTATACAGACCAGTAATTTCACAAAGGAACTACAACATGGAGGACATTGCAACAGAACTTCACAATCACTTTCTCATTCGAGAATGAGAACCCCAACATAGACGCAACCCTCAAATGAATTAGAGGAGTAGTATTCATCAAAGAACCAAAAATAAAATTTATCACAGAAGAGAAATAGTGGAATAAACAAATAGTCAAGGAACTACTGTCATGTTACCATGTACAGGAGGAAGCACCAAATGAATATGATCCATGTGATATTCATATCGAAAACGTAGAAGGTGAAAGAGATGTGGAGGGACCACCCATAGAATCAGAAGTCATTTCCGTGTCAATCAAGGTAAAGGAAGTTAACATCGGGATAGATGAGCAGCCCAAAATGACCAGCATTGGAGACTACTGGGATGAGCAGACAACAAAAAGCATCACCAAGTTGTTGCATGAATATAGCGACCTCTTTTCGACAACATTTACAGAGATGAAGGGTATAGTCGGAGAATTAGAAGAGATGAAGATACCACTCAGACCTAAAGCGATACCTATTAGAAAATGACCCTAAAGACTGAACCCCATATATAAATAGAAAGTTAAATATGAGATAGATAGAATTCGCGAAGCCAGCATCATTGAACCAGTTGAGGAATCAGAATGGATAAGCCCGATGGTAGTATAGGGCAAGAAACAAGGAAGAGGTATCAGGATATGCATCGACTTGAGGAAGTTGAACGATCCACGCTACATGACCCATTCAAAGATGAAATGTTAGAGAATGTGGGGGGCCATGAGCCTTACTCATTCACTAATGGATTCTTAGGCTACCATCATATTAAGATATCATAGGAGGACAGACAAAAGACCACGTTTGTGATGGAATGGGGATTTTATCAGCACACATTCATGCCGTTTGGAATGAAGAATGCACCCACAATATTCTCCAGAGTGGTCATTGCATCATTTAAGGAATTCATCCATCGGTTTCTCGAAGTATACTTGGATGATTGGACAGTTTATAGTCTTTTGAAAAACCATGTGGAAGTTTTACGACTGATGTTAGAGAGATGTAGACAATGCCAGATATCATTGAACATCAAGAAATGCATATTTGGAACACCGTTTGGGATAATATTGGGCCATATAGTATGCAAACAAGGCTTGTTAGTGGATCCGGCCAAGATCACAGTCATTGTTAACTTACCAGGACCAAAAACTGTCCACCAGCTAAGAGAAATGTTAGGGCACATGGGATACTACAGGAAATTCATCAAAGGGTATGTGCAGATCACAGCACCAATGGAAAAGTTGTTAAGGAAGGATATAAAGTATCAATGGAACGATCAGTGTAAACATAGTTTGGATACCCTGAATGAAAATATGGTTACCGCACCAATACTAGTATTTCCAGACTAGGAAAACACATTCCATGTGCATGTAGATGCATCAGCGATAGAACTTGGAGCTATCTTAGCATAGCCATGAGTGGGAGACTTGGATCACCTGATAGTGTTCGCAAGCAGAAAGCTATCAGACTCAGAACAAAATTATAACATGACAAAAAGAGAAGGCCTAGCCATGGTTTATGCACTGCATATGTTTAGACATTACTTATTGGGAAAACACTTTAAGATGTTTACAGATCACTCAGCCCTAAAATACCTAGTCAACAAGCTAGTGTTGGGGGGGATAATCTATCGATGGTTACTGTTATTTCAAGAATTTAATTTTGAATTAATAGTTAAACCATGAAAACTGAATGTAGGACCTGACCACCTGTCCAGGGTCACAAATGGAGAACAAATTACGAATTTAGAAGACAATTTTCTGGATGCGTAGTTATTCTCAGTACATATTGTTGATGATTACTTCACAGAGATCATCCAATAATTAAGAAGAGATACTACACCACAAGAATATACCACCGCGCAGAAGAAGAACCTGATAGTCCATGCAACTGACTATCAACTGATCTTAGGACATCTATACAAGATGGGCGTAGATAGGATTTTGCGAAGGTACGTGTTAGAGAAAAAACGACCAAGAATTTTAGCAGAATCCCACAAGGGAATCATAGGAGGGAATTATGTAGGAAAATATACCACACAGAAGGTATTATGTGAAGGATTATGGTGACCAACGATTCACAGAGACTCGAAAAAATATTGTCAGAGATGCGATGTCTATCAAAGGGTAGGCAAACCCAGTAGAAGGGATGAGATTCCACTATGACCACAAGTAACATTACAGGCATTTTAAAAATGGGCAATAGACTTTGTGGGACCAATTAACCCACCATCCAAAAGAACAGGGGAAAGATACATTATCACCATGACGGAATACCTAACAAGATGGGCAGAAGCCACACCAGTAAAAGATTGCAGCGCAGAGATAGTTGCACACTTTTTGTTTGAACAATTACTCACTAGATTTGGGTGCCCAAGAGTTTTGATGAGCGACAAAGGCACACACTTCATAAACAAAACCATCCACACGATGACTGAAGAGTTTGAAGTCCATCACCAAAATAGCACACAGTATCATTCACAGGCGAATGGCACAGTAGAAGCCTTCAACAAAATTCTAGAGAATGCAGTGACAAATATCTGTAACATCAATAGAGACGACTGGGACCTCAAAGTACCAACAGTATTATGGAAATATCGGACTACATGAAAAAAGTTGATAGGGCACACACCATTCAAACTAGTCTATGGCCAAGAAGTAGTTCCATTAGAATTTTTAGTACCCAGATTACTCATAGCAGCTATCACACAAATGACAGAACGAGGCGCAGTACAGGAGAGAATGAATAAGTTATTGTCAATGGAGGAAGAGACAATATTGGCAGGATTCCATCAAAAAGTGCAGAAAGCAAGAGAAAAATTTTGTCATGATCGATACATCAAGAAGAAAACATTCAAGGAAGGAGATCTAGTATTTCTCTATGGAAGCAAATCATTTCAGCACCCGGGGAAGCTTAGAATGCATTAGTTAGGACCATACGAGCTAAAATTTGTCACAGACAGAGTAGTTGTATAGTTAAGAGATTTATCAAGCACAGACCTCAGAGGAATGATCAATGGGATCCGACTGAATATGTACAAGGACAGTCAACCACCCATCGCACAGTAAAAAAAAAACAACAAACAAACAAAAAGGAAACAAGACTAAAGAGCGCGCATCACACCAAAGATAGAAAGGCCACGTGTCGTTTCAAACACAAATTCATCAAAGGCAAGGAAAATGGTCATATACAAAGGGAAACACATGGGACAAGGAAAGTCAGCAAAAGCAGTATGACAGGAAATCACTAGGAGAAATTAAATCACCGCAAGGATGGATGGGACATCACATTAAACACGCCAACGGAAGATGGCAAAGCAAGAGTAATGGAAAGTATGTTGCAGATACATTGAACCCATAGTTATGGTGCATTAAATTCATAATGGAGGAAGTTTCCTCAACAAGCTTTGTCACAAGCCCATACAACACGTGAGCACAGGAGCAACTAGTCTATTCGTGAAAGGAAAATAAAGAGAGAGTAACAGCAGCCAAAACAAATAGAGAGAGACCACAGAGCTCACCGAATTTATTCGAACTCAACAAACGTTCAACAGTCACCACTATGGCACCACTGAAGCTAGTAGAAGCAATCCAGATAGCCATACCAACCATAGTTCAAGCTAGGTCACGAGGACCACTGGAAGAAAATGAAGAGCAGTAGTTGGAGATTGTCAACATCGATGAAATCCCATCCCCAGAGATGATACCGGTGAACTCTACACCGATTGTGGAAGAAATTCAACAACCACAAGTAGGGGCCATGAAAGAAGATACACTAGTAGCGACGCAGGATCCTCAGAATGAGGAAACGGAAACCCAAAATGAAGTACAACCAGAAAGCACCGAAGCAACCTTGGAAGTTAATGAAATGACACAAAATCTGAAAGCAGCAGTGCAACCAGACGAGTCGTAAATGACCATCTCAGGTCAACCAAAAGAAGAGACCGCTGCAATTACCTCATCTTGGTAAGAATGGATGATGGGGGAACAACCGGAAGTTGTTGGAACTTCGAACCAGCCACCGCGGCAGGAAGACAGAGTTCAAATACCAAGCTCACCCCGCAAGAAACCTACAACAGAATTTGTTCTACCATGCATACCAGTTGGAGTATAGGTAGAACCGAAACTACTCGGTCACGTAAAAAAGCTTAAATATACATACCATGACGTATCAGATGAAACCAAGTTCCTAGAACTTGCGCAGCGGGTCTTTATGCAGAACATCGACGTAACCCAACTTGGAAAAATGATCAACCAGCCACACCAGTGGGAAGTTGGGCTGGAAAGAACAGGAATCTTAGGTTTGTTGAAGCTACCACATTTTGGCAGAGGCCAGTATGCGAAAGCATGTGTCAAGCAGTTTTTAGCAGTCACACATGGAGGGGATATATGGCTAGATAAACCCATCCCCATAACCATTGAGATTATTGTGCAAATAACAGGATTACCAATCCGGGGTATGGATCCCACGTTGATTCTGGATGACAAATCCAAGGACAAAGCGTTGGTAGAAAAAATGAAAAAGAAATATGGCACCACTAGGGGAATGAGGGGCATCATGATCAAACGAATCAACAACGCAACTACACAATTGGGTGCAAAGATCTTAACTTGCAAATTGCTCAGAAAATGCTGCAAATATGAAGAACTAGTAGGAGTCATTGTATTTGCATCTCAATGCACGAAAGGCACCTCTATGAGTTGGGCACCATATTTATTGAACTTAATGCAAGAGGACTGCAAGGATGCGCAGTACCTAGACACAGAGTTCCATTACTCATGGTTGATTACCCTAATAGCCTTCATGGGATGGCAAGAAATAGGGTATGTAATTTTTTGTACCAGGCCACAGCCAGCAGAAGCGAGATACCTATAACTGAGATCTAAGCCGCAAGCCAGGGATAAGAGGGAGAACATAATCATATTCAAAGCATACCTACGAGACATATATGAATCTATAAGCTGATCATGGAGAATAACACTAGAAGATTTCGCGCGATATGTGGACATCGCCAATTTTTGGGCCACAAGATAGACAATGTGGATCAACCAAAGTAGGATACAAATAAATAGTGGCTATAGATGCTCTTTTGTATCATAGAGGGTGATATCAACATGGTCATCAGTGAATGGCCTGATGAATGGAAGATCTCAGCCATTACCCGGGAAGTACCCTAAACAACAACAAAAGGAGAGGCAGAACAAGCGGAAACATAGCCTCCAGAAATCCAAGTGCCCAAGAAACCAAGAACGGGCCAAGGCAAGTCGATTCAGGTAGAGGAAGGGTCAAACAATACAAGAACCCAGAAGGGCCAGAAAGAGACTACACAACCGACCAATGGACAGTTGAAACAAGCTAAGGGAGCACAAGAGACCACCCCAAATCCCAACACACAGGCATCAGAGGGAAATAAGATACCAGTCGCAGAGGCAAGAGGCATGTGCAAGAAATAAAAGGTGCAACAAGAATCACCAGACTATACGATCATAGAGGACAATGGGGAAATGATTGCTAGAATGGTCCAGGATTGCCTAGTAGAAGACTTCAATCATGCAACACATCATAGGGATAAACTGCGAAAAGAGCTGGCAGAAATGGGACAGTTTCTCAAGAAACTCGGGGACGTCCAAGTAGCAACCAGTAGTAGAGGCATAGAGAAATTGACAATATAGACCAAAGAAAGAGTGGAAGTAGAAGAATGAGAAATTCCACTCAATGGCACATGAAAACACAATGGTCTACATCAAACCTAGCATGTTGCACATGGATGAAATCATGGGGCAGACACCCTTGAAGGATTTAGACCACATCCATTTGGTCCTAACATAGATGCCATCAAGGGAACTACACAAATTGAAGGTTAGCGTCGACCACGAGGTACAGTCTCTTGCACATAAAAACTTAGTCGAGCTACAACAAGCAACAAAGAAACGGGAGGCACTGGAAAACGTTTGTGAGCAATCCAAGTTTGAAACTCAGGAGGAAAAAGAACGCAAGAATGAACTGGAACGAAGAGTGGGAGGAATTTTTGAGAAACCCCCAAGCACTGCGCAAGGAAATGAACTCTCGATAGAAGAAAAGATCGACCATATTGTGCAGGAAAATGATCAGTATCAAAAGGAGAAAGATAATCTCCATGAACAACTCACACCAACCACTCCACCGTTAGTGAAAGAGCAAAGGAAGTGGGAAGCAACAACACAACTGAAGGAGATAGAGAAGCAAGTTAGCACAGCAGATGTATTGTTTGATAAAGAAGCACAACTTTGGACAAGGTTGGAGGAGGATCCATAGGTCCAACGATGGGACAAGGAAGAGGAAAGGATCAATGTAGCGATCCAAGTACTCAAACATAGGCAGAAGACTATACCAATCCTACAATGAGTCAAAGGGATGCAAGAGATGAAGAAGATGCAGGTCGAACTTATCACTGCGCAAACAAGGAAACAAGAGAGTCATGCTCAAATAGAGCCATTACAGGAATGCGTAGCAGAAGTACTCGTACATGCAGAAGGAGATAAAACACAAATAGCACAGACCCAGTCAGAATGTGCAGGACTGTTGAGTGACAAAGTGGCAGTTCAGGTAGAGGACAACATCAAGGAGAAGACCATGCAGGCACTGACATAAGAAGCAGAGCTCAAGGAAAAGTTCCATATGATCACCAAGGGGATTGAGGAAGCTCAGAATTATTAGGAGACTTGGGATGAGTCACATGTCAGTGTTGGGGGCCTGTTGGCACCAGGCCAAAGTGGAAAGAAGGAGGATCGTGGGGAAAGAAAGCATGCAAAAACCGAGGTAAGAAATGGAGAAAGAATAGAACGCACACATGCAAGAAAACGTGCACAAGGGAAGCGACAACTGGAAGGAAGAACAACAAACACACATAGGAGGAATGCCTAACAATGGTAGGGTTAGGGTTTTGGTAATACGTTGTAAATAGCTGAAGAGCCCTATAGATATAAACATAGATACGTAGTTATCATATGGGGGTTCTCTTTTTGTATTAGTTTGGATTTTATAATATTCCATCATAGTATGTACGAGTTGATGCGTTATGTAATATTGTTATGAACCATTTTTGTAAGTTGTTGAGATAACATAGGAGAGAAGGAAGACCTAAGGATTAGATCATAGGCTGTGGATCCTTGTGAAATATAGTTCGCCTCATACAGATCTTACCAGTCTGAGGAGAATTGCTAGCATGCGGTGATGGATATGCAGAACTACCATAATAAAAGAGCCCAGAGCCAAATATTTGTGGACGTAGCCTAGGAGGGGATGAACCATGATAATATATTTGTAATGTGATGAATGCATGTATATCTTTGTTTTTTTCAACAGTTAATTGTTATGCTTAATGAATGATTTAATACATTGTTATGGAATACGATTGTGTTGTTAGGGAATTAAACTATGAGAGATAAATGTGCACCTGTGAACAATAGTAGAGTGCAATCACAATTCATAGTACATGGCTCTGAATAGTAAACCCCTATCTCATACTCAATTTCAAGCTGTAAACACCTAAGTCTTACAGCCACCAATTTAAAGCTATTCCGGGTGAGACTGTGCAGTGCATTATGTGTACTGTGTTTCCTTCTGGTTTACCAAGAGGGCCAATAATTTTAGAGGCCTTGTTGGAAACCTGAAATACATGAACCTTGGGTCAATAACTCATATGGTAAAGGAAAGTAGTATCCAACAAGGGCAGGTCGCAATTTTAACTAGTAAGTGAATAAACCTAGACGGCCTTAAAATGAATGATGTGATAAGTAAGATTTAAAGACAATTTCCCTAACAAAAGTGTCTCCCAGCCTGGTGAAACTAAAATCTAGGTCTAAGTAGAACGTGTGGTAAAAAAAAAATAATAACAAAATAAACATGTAACAAGAAGGGGGGGGGGTAAGAAATTCAAATTTATTTATTAAAGTCAAAATTATAATGGAGGTTTAAAATTTTAAAAAGGGAAATGGTTGTTTTTATCCATTTATTTTGCTAATTTAATTTTAGTAAATAAAAAAAAATAAAAAAGAGAGAAGAGGGTAAATGGTTGCCTCATCTACACTTGCTAAATTAATTTTTAATTAAAGAAGAAAAAGGGTAAATGGTTGTTTTATCTACACTTGCTAATTTGATTTTTAGTTAAAAAGGAAAAAGAGGGAAACTTAAAAGAAATAGGAAACTTAAAGAAAAAAGGGGGAAACCTAAAGAAAAGGTGAAACATAAAGAAAAAGTTGAATGTCTAACTTAGTAAGGAATCTTTCCATGGGAACTTGCTATTTAGGAACTCAAATAGGAATTAAGTAAGGTGTAAGTCATTTAAGATTTGTAGAAGAATATTGGGACACCTAGGAGCGTTTTAAGGAATGATTTTAGGTGGGTGAGGGAAATAGGAACAATTAAGTAATTAATAAAATTAATTTTCTGGTGCAACTAGGGGATGGGTGACATGTGTACGAAGGAGGTTTTTCGAATTTAATTAACTGAAAAAGGAATTTAATGAGAATTTGGGAAACTAATTACTTAAAAAACTCTATAAAAAAAATGGAGGAGGATGTTAAGCCCTAATATTGGCTCATTACCCCTTAATTGGGGCATATTATATTAGTAATTTTATTTTATTTATGTCGGCTTTAGGCCGTTAGTTGTAATTATACCTCCTAGTCTCCTATATATACCAAGGAGACATTTTCATTTTGAATCATCTTGTACTTGAACATTTAAGTCGGGTAAAAGGAGGTTGCCCCCTTGAAGAGGCTTGTTATCTGAAATTATCTATTTTTCAAAGCGTTGAGTAATTTTTCTAAGGTTTTTCTATGCTATATTGATATTTGGTTCTTAACATATGGTATCAGAGCTCAAGGTATTGGGGTTTCACTGCTACATCTGAAACACCCTGGAATTTTCTCTATAATGTTTTTTCTGCAATGTTACAGAAGGAACGGCTTGGAGGATATTTAGTAGCCGAATCAAGGTACGTTGGGTTCAAAATTAATCTCCTTAGGCCTTATACTTTTGTATATACAGCCTGTACAAGATAGGGTTCTGGAATCATCCTGAACTGAGTCATTCTGGAATTTTCGCCATAAATTTTTTTTTGTAATGTTTCAGACCCTGAAATATGGAGTCTATTCACATAAATTAGTAAGTTAACTATGGTAAAAAATTCATCTTCATCATCTTAAATTTTTAGATACACCCTGTGTAGGATACAGTATCTAACTAGTCCTATTGACTAGTCTCAAGAAGGTGTTCTAGGTAAAACAATCATAAATGCTTCCTAGACTATCCAAATTGAGTGGAACTAGTTTCATTGGATTGTGGACAGTTTGTAGTATTTATGGGTTGAGTTTAACAATTTTATATCAGTTATTTTGTGCGGGGAAATCTATACGAGTGAGATCTCCTGTAAAGGACAAAAATCAGCAACTTGTGGGGAAGTTACCATAAATTCCACTTGGCACATCCAATTTTGATCAAACCTTTCACATTGTAGAGAAGAAATATTAGAGAACTACATAAAAGAAAGTTTCATACCCAGAAGGGCCGAAACTTGGGATATACAACAGAAGAAATATTGTCTAGCAGAACCACCTCAAAATCAAGGTTCAAAAGTGATACTTGGCCAACATGCCACCCAAAAAGTGAACTCCTACACCAAACAAGCCTCCAGACAATCCTACTTGGACACTTGATGAAGGTGAAGAAATGCGTAGGGACATAAATGATCTACAAAAGAAGATAGTAACAAAATATGAACTACAAGAGATGATGGAGGTTTTAAAAGGGGAGATCATGGAAGTATTGAAAAATTACGTAACAGAGAAGACACCTGAAAGTGAAAATGCATCCCATGAAATTCATGATGAGGACACAAAGAAGGTGAATCAAGAATGGATATACCCCAACGTTGGTTTGAAGACCAACCACATTCTTAAGATCAATATGTGGAAGTTTGATGGCAAGGACCCAATCACATGGATACTTCAGATGGAGCAATTCTTTGATCTCCATAATGTGCCACATACACAAAAGGTATGAATTGATTCTTTATATTTAGAACCTAATCAAGTTTTATGGTATCTATGGATTTTTTCTCGCAAATCACTCGTCACTTGGACAATTTTCACGGAAGAAATGATAGCACACTATGAGGATTCAAGGAGCAATACCTTCTTTAGCCAATTGATAAATCTCAAGAAAAAGGGTTTATTTATCGAGCACATTGAGAACTTCCAAAGATTGAATATAAAGGTAACTAATATTCTAGATAAGCACTTAATTGATGTATTCATAGGAACTTTAAAGGATAACATTCAACATGAGGTTCTCCTTTGGGAACCCAAATCATTGGAGAATGCATTTAAGGTGGCAAGAAATGTTGAAAGTAAAAATATGGCTATGGCTACTCGAAGGACCAATCCTAACATCTATAGAGAGAACAATGCTCCCTCTTCTAAAACATCTCAACCTACAAGGTTGACAACTCAACAATTGGAGGAAAGAAAATAAAAAGGTTTATGCTTTAATTGTGACAGCAAGTACAGTAAGGGACATAAGTGTGGTGAGAAGAAATTATTCTACATAGATTGTGAAGAGGAAGAAGAACAAGAATAAGAAACATCTCAAGATGAAAACGTAGAAGCAATTTCGTTTGAAGAGTTGACTCCCACAATATCATGTAATGCATTGGCTGGAATTAGCACTCCTCAAACCCTCAAGATCGAAGGATACATCAAAAAGAAAAAGCTAATAGTCCTAATTGATTCTGCCAGTACTCATAATTTCATTCACTATAAATTAGCCAAAGCTCTCAATTGCTTTGTATATCCAGCGCCAAAGTTTCAAGTAATGATTACAAATGGAGGAACTATCAATTGCTCAGGAAAATGCAATAAGATAAATCTTACTATGGGGGAATATGTAATGAATAGTCCAATGATTTCTATACCCATGGGTGGTGTAGATGTTGTACTAGGAATCCAATGGTTACAATCATTAGGAACGGTGGATTTTAATTTTCAAGAACTTTTCATGATATTTTCATTGGAAGGAAAAAAAATTGAGTTAAGAGGTATCAAGGGAAACCCGGTAAGGTGACACACTCTAATGGTATCACAAAATTATTTATAAAGGGGTATCAAGGCGTTATTGCACAACTATTCTCACTAGATGTTCAAACATCTAAGCCATCTATTCCTCAAGATATCCAAAGGATCATTGATAAGCATTCCAAAGTATTTGAATATATTCCCAAAGGTCTTCCACCCACTGGAAATCATGATCATGAAATTCACCTAATTCATAGGAGTGTTCCTCCTAACATCAGGCCATACAGATACCCTTACTCCCAGAAGAGTGAAATTGAGTGCATGGTTGAACAAATGTTAGAGGATGGCATTATTAGACCTAGCCAATGTTCTTTCTCTGCACCAGTGGTAATGGTATTCAAGAAAGATATCTCATGGCGTATGTGTCCAGATTATAGAGAGCTCAACAACATCACTATTAAAGATAAGTTTCTCATTCTCGTCATTGATGAATTGTTAGATGAACTACATGGATCAATCCATTTCACAAAATTGGATATCCATTCAGGGTATCATCAGATCAGAATGAAGGAAGAAGATATCCCAAAAACAACATTTCGAACTCATTAAGGCCATTATGAATTTTTGGTCATGCCTTTTGGCCTTACAAATGCACATTCCACATTCCAAGGGTTGATGAATTCCATTTTCAAGCCCTTCCCTCAAAACTTTGTGTTAGTATTTTCTGATGATATACTAATGTATAGAAAGTCTTGGGAGGATCATGTGCAACATGTTGACAAGGTGCTACAACTACTAAAGGAGCAACAACTATATGCCAAACCATCCAAATGTTTCTTTGGAGTAAAGGAGGTAGATTATTTGGGTCATATTGTATCTCATGGAGTTTTCAAGGTAGACCCTAACAAGATTAAGGCCATGATGGACTGGCCGATTCCCAAAACATTGAAGAATCTTAGGGGATTTTTGGGTTTGACAGGTTACTACCGCAAGTTTGTTCAGAACTATGGAAGAATAGCAGCACCTTTAACGACACTAACTAAGAAGGATGCATTTTCATGGAATCCATAGGCAACTAAAGCTTTTGAACAACTTAAAGAGGTGATGTGTAAATCTCATGTCTTGACCACTCCAGACTTCACAAAAACCTTTATTGTTGTTTATGGATAAATCCGTGAGTGCGGACACAAACCGATCTCCCTAGATCCACCTGGATATAGAACAAAACAGGACAGAATATACCGCTTTCCCTAGATCTAACTATTGAATTAAATTGGAAGTGAGAAGAAGATATGTACCTTGTAATCACTTCCTTGGTCTCTGTTGTTCCTTGCTTCACTCCAGCGCTCTTGTGCAGTTAAGATGAAAACAGCACAAACCAACCAAAGTGAAAGCAAATAATATATCCAATAGCTAATCTATACATATGATCAAGGAGTTATGTAATAAAG
>ML790925.1:0-18903 GCA_009831015.1 Picea engelmannii | reverse complement strand
AGGAAAATGCAATTTCTTTTCTCAGGAAAAGTTCTTCTTCCTTCCCTCTTCAGGAACTCAGGCCACTGTGACCCCTCTAAAGGCAATAGATAGGTTTACATCATTAACGATCATAGGGATGACGAAAATAATGTGTAACAATTGTGGAATGTGATGCCTCGGGAAATGGAATTGGTGTTGTCCTAATGCAAGAAGGAAGGCTTGTGGCTTTTGAAAGTCGACCACTCAAGGGAAAGGACTTACACAAACCCATTTATGAGAAGGAAATGATGGCAATACTACATGCATTGAGGAAATGGCGTCCTTACCTAATAGGTAGGCACTTCAAGGTCAAAACAGATCATGATAGTATTAAATACTTCTTGGAACAAAGAGTGTCTTCAGAAGAAAAACAAAAATGGGTAACCAAGATATTGGGTTATGATTTTGAAATCGTCTATAAAAAGGGGAAACAAAATGTTGTTGCAGATGCACTCTCAAGAAAGGATGAATATGTTGAGGCCTTTCTCTGTGTTATCTCGATCATCCAACCCGATTGGATAATAGAAGCAAGGAATGAATGGAAGAATGATGAAAAAGTGTGGACTCTCATTCAAAGGTTGCAATAGGATTCCAGTGCATCTTATACATTTACATGGAAAAATGATTCACTATGGTACAAAGATTGCTTATATTTATGTAAGAACTCCAAACTCAAACAAAAGATACTATTGGAATTGCACACCTCTTCAGTAGGAGGGCACTCGGGATTTTTGAAAACCTCCCATAGAGTTAAGAAGGATTTTTTTGGGATGGCCTTAAAACAAATGTTCAAAGGTTTGTGTCAGAATGTTTGGTTTGCCAACAAAATAAGGTGGAAACAATTAATACCCTAGGTCTTTTACAACCATTATACATCCCAAGTCAGAGCTAGGAGGAGGTTTCCATGGATTTCATCATAGGGTTACCAAAGTTTGAAGGAAAGAGTGTCATCGTGGTGATTGTTGATAGACTGACCAAGTACGCACACTTTTGTGCACTCTCTCATCCCTTCAAATCTAGTACAGTTGCCACCACATTCATGGAGACAGTTCAAAAGCTACATGGCATCCCAAAGATTATTGTAAGTGATAGAGATCCCATCTTCACTGGACATTTTTGGAAAGAATTATTTTCTTGTTTGGGTACTCAATTGGCTCATATCTCATCCTATCATCCTCAATCTGATGGACAAACTGAGATAGTGAACAAATGTATGGAAGGCTGCCTTCGTTGCTTTGTCTCTGATAAACAAACACAATGGTTCAAATGGTTACCCTTGGCAGAATGGTGGTATAACACTTCCTTTCATATTGCAACAAAAATGACACCATTTATGGCACTTTATGGATACCACCCTCCTTCGATCACTTATTCTCTAAAAGAAAAATACAAGGTTCAAGCAGTGGAAGATCACATCGAGAATCAACAACAAGTTCTCCAAATCTTAAAGGACAACCTGACCATGGCACAGAATCACATGAAACAACAAGCAAATCAACATCGTAGTGAAAGAAGTTTTGAAGTAGGGGATTGGGTGTTTTTAAGACTACAACCATACAAACAAATGTCCCTCAATCAAGCCAATATGGATAATAAATTATCAGCAAAGTACTATGGCCCTTATAATGTGTTGCAAAATATTGGTACTATGGCATACAAATTGGAGTTGTCTGCATCTTCATGAGTACACCCAGTTTTCCATGTTTCATGCTTGAAGAAGGTTATAGGCGACAATATCCCAGTTCAAACTATATTTCCAGAACTTGACGAGGAAGGAAAAATCATATTGGAGCCTGAAGCCATCACTGACACAAGAATTTTCCAATTGAGGAATAGATCCATTTTAGAGTATCTCATTAAATGGAGGAAACTACTGGCTAAAGATTCCACTTGGGAAGATGAGTCTTTTATACAGAAGCATCAAGAGTTACTCAAGCGTTGCAAACAACTCTTGTCTCAAGGGGAGGGGCATGTTAATCCCTAATATTGGCTCATTACCCCTTAATTATTATATTAGTAATGTTATTTTATTTATGTTGGCTTTAGGCCATTAGTTGTAATTATACCTCCTAGTCTCCCATATATAACAAGGAGACATTTTCATTTTGAATCATATTGTACTTGAACATTTAAGTGGGGTAAAAGGAGGTTGCCCCCTTGAAGAGGCTTATTATCTGAAATTATCTCTTTTTCAAGGCGTTGAGTACTTTTTCTAAGGTTTTTCTATGCTATATTGATATTTGGTTCTTAACAGAGGAGGAGTATGGATCTGATCTTTATGTGTAACTTTACGCTGCTAAATTTTTGTCTTGACTAAACTTCTCTTGTGGGAGTTGGGATACCTAGTTCAGGTGACGAGTGGTAGCTCGACCTTGCGAAGTGAGTTGGGAGCTAGTTGCTCTCTGGTATTGTGTGTGTGCCCCCTTTGCGGCTCGGGGGGCTCAAGGGGAAGAAGAGTACCCCTAACATTGGCTAGGAGGTATCGGTGAGGTCACATCGATCAACAAACAGGAGCTGGATGGAGCACGTGCGGGACAGAAAATACGGAGCATTCACGTTTGGCTAAGGTACACCTGTTTAAGTTGTTAGTTGCAATGAAATTTAATTTACACATGTTATTTCTCTATGCTCGGTTGAAGATTTAATTGCCATGACCTGTCTGACACCTACTTTCATATGGTATCTGTAATCCCCTTGCTTGTTGTATTCTAAATTGATTTCCCTTGGTGAACCCAACTTCTGATTGCAATGCCTTCTCTGTGTGGGTTTTATTGATTATTATGAAGAGATTGTGTTTTTATATTCTGTCCCTTATCCCTTTAGTCATCAGTCTGTTCCTGAGCAGTCGTCTAGGAGCTTAATCGACGGTCGTAACTTTGGTGTTTAAAGACCTATAGATTCAAATTCCCTACTTTTCTGTGCATGGATGATGAGTGAAGGATAAATGTTTGCCCAGTTGTTTATCCCTTAATTATCTCTTCGATTTTCTCTTATGATTAAACTCTGTGTTTGATTGATTCATAGTTGAACAATAACTCTTTGTGCCTTCTTGTGAATGAGTACCTCTGTGTTTTGATTGCTTAAACTCCGAAAACCTTTGCATTTCCTTGGAAGATTATCCCTTCATTTCTTTGATTGATTACCTCTACATTTCCTTGAAGGATCAACTCTACATTTTCTTTTTGGGTAAAATCTCATCGCTGAATGGTAAACCCTGTCTGTTTCTTTTAATGATGATCTCCTTCATTTTGGAAGGGGTTGTTGGAAATATAACTGAGAGGGGGGGGGGGTGACNATAATATAGGATTAAAAATTTTTGTTCTTTTATGAATCTTTTTACATTAATATTTAATGTGTTATTGATAACTTAACATGCATAGATAAACAGTATTTGATCCATCACATAGAATACACAAAGACACATATTTCTCATGAGGAAACCCATAAAGGGAGAACACATCTTCTTATTAGGATTCAATCAAGCTCCAACTTTCATGTACATCACAGTATTTGAGATCCAACTCAAATATGAGGCTACAACCTCTGATAGCAAGCTACAACTTGTAGAGAGCACCAAGTCTCATATTTCCCTAGCACCAACTAGAAGGAAGCACCAACTCCCAGAATATCTTCTAGCACCAACTAGAATTTAGAGGACTACAATCCTCCCTAGCACCACCCTACCACCCTGATTGAATCTTACAAAACTTTACTTAATTGATCTATCTCTGATATGGTCTATTACCGCTCTGTGACTCCTCTGCCTTCTTCAACTTCTATACCATGTTATGCTTTTGCATCATTCAACTTCTATGCTCTGCTCTTTTTCTTCCTGCACACAACACCTGCCCCTGTTCAGCTTCTCTTCTTTCTTTTATTCTTTGTGCTTCCTTTGCATACTCTTCACTGCACCACCAATCTCCACTTATGATTCTCCACTAAGGATCTTCCTACTCATATGCCTTATTATCACCATAACAATTTTCATATCAGGATCCAAATTTCGGAAATTTAGCGAAATGCTATATCACTGTGGAAGTATGATAGTTTGGGGGATAGGCTATATCCAATGGCATATAGACAAATATAGCAGAGGCGCAAAAGGTATAACTCAATGGACCGTCGATCTTGAAGAAGCTCGGATCAACGGCTAAGGCACATATCAGAGAATGAAGTAGCGCAGAAGATAATTATTCGAAGGCAGGCCAGGGAAACCATTATGGTTTCATTCATGGACATGTGGCGACACCAGAGGTATGTCGGGGTGAAAAGCGGTCTACTCAAAACCATTTTTTCCAACCCCCGATATTTGAAGTTGATGGCTTTATCACCTACTGATTTGCATTTTATTTTTCCAAAGCATCTTGTCCTTGTGCTATTTTTCCACTCAGATTTTCTAACTTTTTCACCAACTCCGTCAAGCTCCCATCACCTAAATCATTCACCCAATGTGATCATCCAAAACAGTCATGTACTCCACAAGTCAAAAGTTGTCAAATATCCCAAGCTTATACCTAGCCTTAATTCTTATCTAAATCCCTTAGTTCCATCACTTCATTCATTTTTACCCTTATTTTCTTATTTCTGTTGAAAATAAAAAATATGCCTTTTATTAAGCACCCTTTTCCTATCCACAAAGTCATGTGTTAAGCCTCATATGCCCAAAGTCCTTCGAAAATAGAAAAAAAGGGTTTTTTTTATTATTAATATAAATATTTTTATATTTATATTAATATTTAATCCAATATTTAATTTACGGAATCACGTCAAATCACGGGCACACAACATATTGGGGATTCAAGTAGTGAGGAGGTTAATTTTGTGAAGGTGGACCGAGAAATACTAATGTGGTTTCTTTCATGGACACATTTTTTTATGTAAAACACATCGGAGGAAAAATAAGTTTGGATTAAACCACTCCAGCCAAAGCCCGATGTAATAAATGCAAACATTTATCAAGGAGTACATTTCAATAATGATTATGGGATTTCCAATAAAAGAAATTCTTCCTCATAGTGAAATTGTTTTATAGAGGTAAAATTCATGTTTTACAAATTAAAGACATTAATGCGTATTTCCATGCAAAAGGTTTAAATGGGAAGATGCACGTGAACGAAGAATTGGATAATTCTTTATCCAAATATTTACAGGAGTAAAAGAAGAAGATAGAAGGTATTTTGCCAAAGACAGTAAACTGGAAAAAACACACAGTAAATGTTTTTTCACAGTGAAACGGTAAATTGGAAAAACATTACACAGTAAATTTTTTTTATAGGGAAATAGTAACAGTAAATGTTTTTTATGGTGAAATGATGAATTGGGCCAAACAAGACATGGTTTTAAAGAACCACGGGCATGAATTAAATTATGGAAATTTAATTCTACATGATAGAAAATATTTGGGAATTATTTTTATTTCAAATATATTATTCCCAAATGTTTTAATGAGAATATGGATAAATGAATTAGATTTGAAAGAGTATAAGTGACAGTTCAAAAAGAATGTGGCATAGGAAGGAGCTAGAGTGTTAGAGGAATCTACAGGGATTATGAAATGTGTTTTCTGAAAATTGTCATTTGTAATCATTGTAGAAGCTGAAACGTTTCATTTCATTTATTGTAACTAGTTACAAACTGAAGGAACTTGAATTGTATAAGTATTAGAGGTTCTAAGTGTATTAAGGAAGGGAAGAAGTGCAAGGGCACAATTCTGGCGGTTCTGGACTCTATTGTAATTTTTCTGGGAGCGAATTGAATACATATGCAAAAGCATTTTGAATTGTTTATGAAAAGATTCTAATGGCTATGATATGAGTTTTGTCTTCCCTCATTGTATGTATTTCCTATGTTTCTTTAATTCCATTTACATTGTCTTCTATTTCAATTGGAGAGTTAAAGGCCTGAAATTTGTCTTGTGACGCTCTCAGCTTAAGCAATTTAAACTATGTATGTTTCTTCTTAGCTAATTCGGAATTCATTTCCATAATGCTTTGATGCAGTTATTTGTTTCCTCTTTCCTCTTACCACTCTGATTTATTTTAAGTTACAACTGAAATTCATTGCCTCATTTAGCCTTTATCCTCTGGAGAGTTCTATCGGCTGATCATTGTTTTCATTCAATTTCATAATTTTGACTCCATAGCCCTGTGTGTCCCTCCTCTTCTTGGCCAACAAACTTTATAAAAACCCCCAAAACAAACCAAATCTAGCCACCGATTGCCATAGATATATCAAGTGACACGAGACATCCCTCTCTGAGTTGAGCAGGCTAGTGCCTCAGCTCTAAAGCTGGTTGAAATAACTACCTCTGTCATTTTTCTATTCAACCAGACAGATTTACAGAGTGCTAACATGCATCACACTCCAAAAGATGCACTATCTCTTCTCTATTATGCATCTCATACCCACGTCGAGTCGTCTTCTTGATCATAATATGAACTCTTCATCTTCTCTAGTCGTTATTCAAGGTTCTTTGGCTTCTTTCACAGTTATCTTGAGAATATTTTGCTTCTCTGTTAGTGGAAATTCTTCATCTTCTCTGGCAGTTACAGTCAATCAGTTTTGGATCCTTTGGCTCCTAAGACTCTTCCTTCTCAGACCTTCGATGGTGACCTGGGGCCAATTAATTTGGGACTTCGCGTTTCGGGTCATCTATCGTGATTCACCCCAACTCTCCCAACTCCCGATCTCCCGAACTTCAAAGTGGATCTTCGTGACATTCTATCTCCTCCTTCGATATGACCTTGGGAAATGATCTCATGTGACCATGTGATTGTGAGCACATCCAAAGGTGGTTTAGACCAAAATTCTTTTCTCCCTGCAATTTACCTCAAGACTCCAGGTGTCCTTTATCCAAAACCATGGTTTCAATTGCGGCCCACCCATAAATCATTAACGTTTGCGCACCTTCAATCCCCGCAATGCAACATGACCGTCGATCTTATGTTATTTACGGTGCTCCTGAACTGACAGTTCAAATCTGTCCTTCCTGAATCAATGTTGTGATGTATTTCGTGATCTGGGCTCTGGGAGTTTCAAGTCTCAATCCCTTCTTTCCTCCATATGAAAAACTTTCGAAGTGGATGATCCGCAGACAACTGTCCTCCTTAATCTATAATCAATATCTCCTCCACGAGTCTGACCTTCGAGACTTTCAATTCTCAAACTTTTGTTTTCTCCTGGAGCATTTCACCCAGATTCCACAATATAATGACGCATGGTCTCCTCAAATAAATATTCATGATCCTTTTGAGTATTTCAGGTTCGGAAATATCAACTTTCAAAACCTTCCTTTTCTTTTCCCCGAAGCTAAAAATCCACTGACGTGTGTCCCTTTCGAATCAACGGTTAGGATCCTTTCATGTCTCTGGACTTCAGAATTCTTGAGTCTCAACTAAAAATCCTTAAGTGATATTTCTCCAAAATCTCATATCAGCTCACACATAATCCCCTTGACCATCAACGGTCAAGATTTGTGTTCGACGATTTTCACGTTCTCCCCATCCAAAAACTTCCAAAGTTGTGGATCTCGCACCACCTGTCCTCCTCAACGATGGACAGCCCAAAGCACTTAAGGACTTTGGAACTTTGGGAAAGTACTGATGGTAAATCTCCCAAAGTAAAACTCCCAGAGTGACGTCACTTGATGATGTGTCATGAGCCTAGTAGTTTCCATGTGTCACTCGAATTTGTGATTTGCACGTACCTGAAATGCCGAATCAACTTGACACTTGTCATTGTCTGATTGCACCACATTTCCTTGTTCATGTAGTCTTTCTAACATGGATACTCATTCACTTCGAGACTTCAACCTTCGAGACTTCGGGTATTTCAAATTTTCAAGTCGCCAATTCTTCTGAAGTGGCAATCCTCGAACAATAACCTCCTCGCAACTTTTAGACCCGAACTAAATGTTGTTCTTCGATCATGTTATTAGATCAAAGGATCGATCTTTCTGCGATGTTGATTATCTAGCTTATCCTATCCTTCCACTTCAAAATGATCTGATGGCTGTCGTTTACTATGGCTCTCCGGATCTCCGGACTTTAGGTTTTTCAAGTCTCAAACTGAGAAATCCTCGAAGTGATTTGCTCCGCAGTTGAGGATCATGTGCCAACTTTCAGTCTTGATGATGGATGGTCCCTTCTTTCTTCGGGACTTTTGGACTTTGACAATTCCTCTCTCTTATGCTCATCCAAAGGCTTAACCTTTGTGCATTTATTTATGGATCCAATGATTGTTGATCCTCGGTGCTCAAAACCAATGGATCAGATCTTTACTTCTACTATGCGCTTCCTCCGGTCACTGGGTGTTGAACTAATGGTCATCGAGTATTTGGGATTGGTGATCCAACGACCACTGTCTTTCTTTAGAATTTTTTATAAGCGTTCAAAGGTCTCGACCTCTGCTCCTCCTGTGAGTCCATCTCTTGGACCTCAGTTGAACTTATGGAAAGCGCAAAGCATTATCTCTTCTAAGCTTTGATTTATGCATATTGTTCTCTCCTCCTCCTGAGCTTATGCTTCCTTCTGCTCCACCTTCTATTCTTTCCATCAATGACAATCACACCACTCTTCTTGTAAACATGCCAACAATATCCCCCTTTGGCATTGATGGAAACCCTGCTAGGCTTCTTAGATCTCCAACTCTAGCATCCAAACCACTCCTTTTCTCCCCCTTTGATGTCAATGTTAAAGAAAACATGCTCCCCTTGAGTGATTGTAGTATTTTTAGGAGGTATGATATATTCAACCAACACATACTCCCCCTGACAGGATGGACTTTTTAACTTGGTAACAGGGCCACGCCCAACTTCTAGCGTAGATACTCAAACTGGGATTTTGCAAGTAGATTAGTGAAGATATCAACAATCTGATCTTTGGATGGAATATAATGCAAAGAAACAACAGTTTTGGTCACATGTTCCCTCAAGAAGTGGTACTTGATGGGTATATGCTTTGTCTTGGAGTGAAATATAGGATTCTTTGACACACTAACTGCACTAGTATTATCACAATGGATTGGGATTGGTGCATTATACTTTACCTCCAAGTCTGCAAGTGTCTGAATCATCCATAATACTTGGGTACACCAAGTGGTAGCTACAATGTATTCATATTCTGTAGTTGATAAGGAAATGGAACCTTGCTTCTTGCTCAACCATGCTACAAGAGACTCTCCTAACAAGAATGCACCTCCACTCGTGATTTTCCTTTCATCCACGCAGTTATCCCAATCAGCATCTAAATAGACTGACATTTGAAAATTATGATTCCTAGGGCACCATAGGCCATATTTCATTGTTCCTTTCAAGTATCTAAATATTCCTTTGATGGCTAACAAATGACTATGTTTAGGTGCATCCTGATACCTTCCTACCATTCAAACAACATGCATTATGTCTGGACGGGATGTTGTGATGTACAATAGGTTTCCTATCATAGGCCTATAGGAACTCTGATCAACATGAGGTGATTCATCATCCTTGATTAACTTGCATGCAGTGACCATAGGTGTGCTCATAGGTGTAGAATCTTTCATTTGAAACCTTTTCAACATTTCTCTTAGATATTTCTCCTGAGAAAGAAATAATCCTTCATACCTCTGAGTAATTTGCAGACCAAGAAAAAATGATAGTTCCCATATCATAGACATTTCAAATTCAGACTGCATGGTAGAGGCAAACCATTGTACTGACGAAGCATTATTGCTTCTGAAGATGATGTCATCTACATAGACCTGCGCAATGAGAAAATCATTACCCTCTGTTTTGATATATAAATTGTTGTCAATTTTTCCTCTCTTGAACCCTTTGTCTTGAAGATACTTACCCATTCTGTAATACCAGGTACAAGGATCTTGTTTCAACCCATATAAGGATTTCTTCATCTTGCAGACAAATTCAGGGTTATCTAATAGTTTCAAACCCTCTAGTTGTTCCATATAGACTTCTTCTTTTAGATATCGATTTAGAAAAGATCACTTGACATCCATTTGATAGACTTTAAAATGTTTATGACAAGCATAGAAAAGAAACATTCTAATAGCTTCTAATCTTGCTACAGGCGCAAATGTTTCATCAAAGTCGAGTCCTTCTATTTGAGCATATCCTTTGCAGACCAATCTAGCCTTATTTCTTACAATATTTCCTTGCTCATTCATCTTATTTTTCTAGACCCATTTGGATCCTATTACATTTTTATTTGATGGCCTAGGAACGAGTTCCCAAGTGTCATTATTTTCAATATGGTCCAGTTCCTCATTCATTGATTTTAACAAATTTACATCTTCACTGGCTTCATTGAAGTTCTTGGGTTCCACCATGGATATGAAGGCTATATGTGATTTCTCGATATCTTTGATGATCCTCCTCCTGGTTTGTACAACTTTGTCTTTCTCACCAATTATTTGACTTTCAGGATGATTTTTTTGAGTAATTCTAGAGGAAGGATTTGATGTTGATTGTTGTTCTGACTCTTCTTGTCTGGGTGTCTCTTCTCCACCTGATTCATCATCTTCTTGTGACTCTGGGATTTGTTGTTCTTCATTTTCATTATTCTCATCATCTTTTTCATCTGGCTTAGTGCTTATTCTCTGTTGATCTTTTACAGGGGCTTCTTCATCAATTCGAACATCAATACAGTCTACTAATTTATGCATTCTTTTGTTAAAGCATTTGTATCCTTTACTATTCATTGCATATCCTAAGAAGATACCTTCATCAGCTCTATTATCGAATTTTCCCAAATGATCATCATTATTTTTTATGTAGCATTTACTTCCAAATACTTTGAAGTGTTTGATGGATGTAGGTCGACCAAACCACAACTCATGTGGATTTTTATCATTGTTTGGCCTTAGATGTGCTTTGTTCATAATATGAACAACTGTGTAAACAACCTCCACCCATACATTTTGTGAAATTTCCCTTTCATTCATCATAGCCCTTGCCATCTGTTGAAATGATCTATTTTGTCATTCTACAACTCCATTTTGTTGAGGAGTACCTGGAATAATATATTCTCTTTTAATTCCATGTCTATCATGGAATTATTTTAAATCTCTTGAAAGAAATTCTCCTCCTCTGTCTCAGTGAATTGTCTTTAACTTTCTTCCTGTCTGATTCTCGGCAAATGCCTTAAATGTTTTGAACTTCTCAAACGCGTCAAATTTTTCTCTCAGAAAGGAAACCCACGTACATCTGGAGAAGTCATCAATGACCAACATAAAGTAACGTTCTCCTCCAATTCCTTCTTTTCATGATGGTCCACACAGATCCATATGAAAAAGTTGAAGCAGTTTCTCTGAATATTTGAAACTCTTCGATTTGAGTTGAGCACGAGTCATCTTCCCCATTTGGAAGGACTCACATACAGAGTTATTAGGCTTAGATATTTTTGGAAGGTATTTCACAGCACCTTCATTATTTATTTTGACATTATGATCAAAATTCAGGTGTCCAGGCCTTCTGTTCCATAGCCAACTTTCATCATTTTTTCTTAAATGACATTTCTCCTTATCTTCCTTCAGAACATATACATTGTTTTTGGTTCTAACCCCTTTTGCAAGAAACTCTCCCATGTTTACTGTCTTTATGTTACAATTCTTGGAAATGAAAGTGACTTCACATCCTCTTTCACATGTCTAATTGACACTAAGAATATTATGCTTTAAACCATCAACAAATAATACATCTTGAGCTTTTCTTATTCCATTACTTAAGCTTACTAGACCTTTACCTCTAATCTTTCCTGGGGCATCATTTCCAAAGGTCACACTTCCTGATTTATTTTCCTTGAGTGATAGGAACTTACTTTTGTCACGTGTCATATGACTAGAGAATATGTTGTCAATATACCATGAGTCCTTTTGTCTTTGAGTTGACAACACCAATCCACAATTGTTATTTTCATTCTTCTTCCAAACCTTCACATTTTCAGTGCTGTGATTTGAATCTGGCCTATAGTTCTTTAAGAAATAGTATGCAGATTTATATCCATAATTATGGTGGCCTATAGTTCTTTAAGAAACAGTATGCAGCTTTATATCCATAATTATGGCAGATGTAACATTTTGGTTCATTGAACAAAGGATCATAACGATTGTTATGCTTAGTCTGCATCTTTTTCCAAGACATCTCATGATTTGCAGTTTGTGGTTGTTTGTAACTTGGTTCTCTCATTATTTGTTGAGACGGGTATTTATTCCTTGGTTGTCTTGATTTCTCATGTCTAAATCTTAGAGAACAATTTTCAGCTTTGTGGCCAAAGTTAGAGCAAAAAAAAACAATATCCATAGAAAAACTCTTTGTACTTGGAAAATGGTGGTGTTCTTTGAGCAAGTCGATTTCTTTCATGTTGATGATTTTCTTGAGAAGAGAGTGTGTTATCTCTTTGTTCTTTAGATTCAGTTTTGGTATCTTTTCCTTCACTCCTCCTTGGTGGTTGATTCTCTTCCTTTGTTTCTGCAGGTTTGTTGTTGTCATTAGTTGTAGATTTGACAAACTTGATGGATTATTTGTTGCTTGGCTGACCACTACTTGATCCCTCTTCATAACCCAAAAAAAAATTCAACTTTGAATTCCTTTGTTGATTCATAATGGAGGCTAATCCTTCTGAGGCTTTAATACTTGTCAGATTCTGATGATATAAGGCCTGAAATTTCTCTAGATCTTTTCTAACAGTCACTACTTCAGCTTCCAATTTTTCACCTTTTGTTTCGGATTCCTTCAATTGATGTTTGAGGATGTCTTAAATCTTCTTGCTTCTTCTCACTTAACCTTCGACATATTAATTTCTTCAGATGGTTCCTTGCATGTTTTCTCATACCTGAGTAGTAACTGAATTTGTTTTCTTTTCTTTTCTCTGAGTCTATCAATCTCTTCCATGGCACTGACAAGTTCTCCTTCAAGATCTACTTCTGATTCACAGTCTATGAACTCACTTCCTGTATATCCAGTGTTTAGATATTCTAAAGCTATTAGCATGATATCATTTATTTTATCTTCAATAGAAGATTCATTGCTTTCATCATCTAAGGGATCATCACCATTGTTTACACAAAGGATTTTCTTCTTAAAATTATTCTTTGTATGAACATTTTTTTCTTTTTGCTTCTCTTCATCGTCATATGACTGATCCTATCTTTTGTGAGGACACTTAGATGCAAAATGACCTATCTTACAACAGTTGAAACATTTTAAGAGCATTTTACCTTTGTATTTTCCTGATCCTTTCTTCAGTCTTCCCACAAAATTTGCTTCAATCTCATCTATATTGGAGTCTGTGTTTTTCTCTAATTTAAAATATTTCTCTCTTGTAGTGGATTTACCTTTGGTGATTCTCATTTCATAACTAGTTAGAGTTCCAAGAAGTTGATCTAGAGTCAACGTTTTGAGATCAGTTATTTCCTCTATAGCTGAGACCTTTGAGTTAAAT
This sequence comes from Picea engelmannii, assembly GCA_009831015.1. Classification (NCBI taxonomy): domain Eukaryota; kingdom Viridiplantae; phylum Streptophyta; class Pinopsida; order Pinales; family Pinaceae; genus Picea; species Picea engelmannii. The sequence goes on along the minus strand of ML790925.1, from coordinate 5,446 downwards.
CTATCAGGAAGAGATCTTAATATTTTATGGATTAGAAAATAATCAATTATCGTTTCACCCGGGCCTTTCATAGTGTTGACAAGTTATTATATACATAAGAATTACTTACTGATAGTTTCATCTTCATCCATATTTAACTGCTCAAACTTCAGTATGTGAGTCTGAAGTTTTGCATCTTTCACTTTTTCATCATCTTCATAACTACTTATCAACTTGTCCCACATAACTTTTGTTGAATCATAGTGCATGACTTTGACAAACTCTACTTCTGCAAGCCCACTCATAATAGAATTCATAGCTTGAGCGTTGAAGCTGAATTCTATCTTTTCATCCTCATTAAATAGTACAATTGGCTTTACATAACCAGTCTCTACCACGTCCCAGACATCTTAACCTAAAGACATTATGTAGGTTCTCATCCTAACTTTCAAGAAGGAAAAGTTTGATCCATTGAACTAGGGGGCCTTATTGGTTGAAGTTCCTTCATGACTTGTCATGTTTAAGCTTACTAATCTACCTTTAAATAACAGGAACTAGCTCTGATACCAATTGTTGGAAATATAAATGAGAGGGGGTGAATCGGTTATAATATAATCTTAAAACTTTTTGTTATTTTATGAATCTTTCTACATTATTATTTAATGTGTTACTAATAAATTAACATGCATAGATAAACAATATTTGATCCATCATGCAGAATACACAGAGACACAGATTTCTCATGAGGAAACCCATAAAGGGAGAAAACCTCTTGTTCTTAGGATGTTAATCAAGCTCTAAGTTTCATGTACATCACAGTCTTTGAGCTCCAACTCAAATATGAGGCTGAAACCTATGATAGCAAGCTACAACTTGTAGAGAGCACCAACTCTCAGATTTCTCTAGCACCGACTAGAAGGAAGCACCAACTCCCAGAATATCTTCTAGCACCAACTAGAATTTAGAGGACTACAATCCTCCCTAGCACCACCCTACCACCCTGATTGAATCTTACAAAAAATTACTTACTTGATCTATCTCTGATATGGTCTATTACCACTCCATGACTCCTCTTCCTTCTTCAACTTCTATACTCTATTCTTCTTCTGCATCATTCAGATTCTATGCTCTTCTCTTTTTCTTCCTATGCACAACACCCACCCCTATTTATATTCTCTTCTTCCTTTTATGTTATGTGTTTCCTTTGCATACTCTTCACTACACCACCGACATCCACTTATGACTCTCCACTACGTCTCTTCCTACTCATATGCATCCCACTCCAAAAGATGCTTTGTCTCTTCTCTATTCTGCATGTCATACCCACGTCAATTCATCTGCCTGATCATCATACAAACTCTTCATGTTCTTTGGTTGTTATTCAGGGTTCTTTGGCTTCTCTGGCAGTTATCATAAGAATATTTTCCTTCTCTGTCAGTCAAAATTCTTCTTCTTCTCTGGCAGTTATAGTCAGTCAGTTTTCTCTCCTTTGGCTCCTAAGCCTCTTCTTTCTTGCGACCTTCGGCGATGACCTAGCACCAATTACTTTGGGACTTCACGTTTTGGGTTATCTGTCGTGAATCACCCCGACTCTCCCAACTCCTGATCTCCCGAACTCTGAAGTGGAGCTTAATGACGTGCTAGCTCCTCCTTCGATATGACCTTGGGCGATGAGCTCATGTGACCATGCGATTGCAGGCACATCCAAATGTGGTTTAGACCAAACTTCTTTTTGCCCCACAATTTACCTCGAGCCTCCATGTGTCCTTTGTCAAAAACCATGGTGTCGATTGCAGCCTTCCCTCAACTTATTAACGTTCGCACACCTTCAATGCCTGCAATGCAACGGGACCATCGATCTTATGATATTGATGGTGCTCCTAAACTGACAGTTCAAATTTGTCCTTCTTGAATCAATGGATGTGATGTACTTCGTGATTCGGGCTCCGGGAGTTTCAAGTCTCAATCCCTTCTTTCCTCTATATGAAAAACTTCCAGAGTGGATGATCTACAGACACCTGTCCTCCTTAATCTACGATCAGGATCTCCTCTGCGAGTCCAGCCTTCGAGACTTTCAATTCTCAAACTTTCATTTGCTCCTGGAGCATTTCACTCAGAGTCCACGATCTAATGACATGTGGTCTCCTCGAATCAATGGTCACAATCCCTTCAAGTATTCGGGGTTCGTAAATCTCAACTTTCCAGCCTTTCAACCTTCCTTTTCTTTTCCCTGGAGCTGACAATCCACTGACGCATGTCACTTTCGGATCAATTGTCACGATCCTTTCGAGTATTTGGGGTTCGGAAATATCAACTTTCGAAACCTTCATTTGATTTTCCCTAGAGCTGATAATCCACTAACGCGTGTCCCTTTTGGATCAACAGTCACGATCCTTTCGTGTCTCCGGACTTTGGAATTCTCAAGTCTCAACTAAAAATCCTTAAGTGATATTTCTCTGAAATCTCAGATCAACTCACACGTACTCCCCTTGACGATCAACTGTCAATATTTGTCTTTGGTGATTTTCACATTCTCCCCATCCACAAATTTCCGAAGTTGTGGATCTCACGCCACCTGTCCTCCTCGATGATGGATGGCCCCAAACCACGTCGAGACTTCAAAACTTTGGGCAAGTACTGGCGTTAAAGTTCCCAAAGTAAAACTTCCAGAGTGTCACTTGATGACGCCTCATGATCCTAGTAGCTGCCACGTGTCACTCGGATTTGTGATTTGCACATACTTGAAATGTTAAATCAACTTCACACTTGTCATTGTCTGATTGTGATGTGTCCTTGTTGACATGGATCCTCATTCACTTTCGGACTTCGGCCTATGGGACTTCAGGTATTTCTACTTTTCAAGTCGCCATTTCTTCTGAAGTGAGAATCCTCGAACAGTAACCTCCTCACAACTTTTAGACCCGAACTAAATGTTGTTCGTCGATCATGTTCTTAGATCAACGGATCAACCTTTATTAATGATTCTTTTCTAGATTATCCTTTCCTTCCACTTCAAAATGATCTGACAAGTGTTGTTTACTCCGGCTCTCCAAAATTTAGGTTTTTCAAGTCTCAAACTGAAAAATCCTCGAAGTGATTTTCTCTGGAGTTGAGGATCATGTGCCACCTGTAAGTCTTGATCATGGATGGTACCTACTTACTTCATGACTTTGGGAATTTGACAAGTTCAATCTCCTATGCTCATCCAAAGGCTTAACCTTCATGCATTTATTTCTAGATCCAATGACTATTGATCCTCAGCACTCAGATCCAACAGATCAGATCTATACTTCTCCTCTACGCTTCCTCTGGTCACTGGGCGTTGAACTAACGGTCATCGGGTATTTGGGATTGGTGATCCAATGGGCACTTTAATTATTCCTCCTAATATTTTGGATCTCTTTGACTTAGAAGGTTTTCTAAGAGTCCAAAGGTCTCGACCTTTTCTCCTCTTGCAATTTCAGCTCTTGGACCTCGGCTGCACTTCTGGAAAGCACAAAGCGTTATTTCTTCTGAGCTTTGATTTCTGCATATTGTTTTTATGCATATTGTTCACTCCTCCTCCTGAACGTACGCTTCCTTCTGCTCTGTCTTCTATTCTTGCCATCAATGAAAAGCACACCACTCTTCCTATAAACATGCCAACAAGGGTAAATCTCTTCATTTTAATGATTTTCTATGTTTTGATGTGTCTGCGTTACTACACAATTCCCAGTATTTTTATGATAATTCTCGTTATTTTTTATCATTCCCAACAGAGATATCATCATTCTCGTTTCTTTACAACGAATATAGATAAAAATTGGGCCTAACAAAGATATAATTTTGATTGAGTTTTAAAATCCCCATTTAAATATAAATACATAGTGATTGTATGCATTTTTTTGATGTCTTTGTGTTATTACACAAATACCCACGTGTTTATGATAAATCCCGACGTTTTTTTTTGTGATTAATCCCAACAGAGATATTGTCATTCCCATTTCTTTATAGCGAATCTAGATAATGATTGGGCCTGGCAGAGATGTAATTTTGATTGATTTAAAATTCCCCTTTAAATATAACTACATCGCTAAATTTCCTGGCTGAGATGGAAATTTTTTTATAGAGTTTAAATTTTCTTGAAATGTAGTTACACAACAATCCACATGGAGATTTTCCTAGTAGGTAGTGCCTGGGCATTTTCCTTGGCATTTTAAATATCAATTTTCACCCAGGTTTACACAGCATTGTGGTTATGGTTATTATGGTCCCTTACTGGCTATCCCATCGCTTTGGTAACATAAATTTTAATTGCGTAGTTAGTGGATTGATTGTCAACATTTTTATTTATGACAGACAGCGCCCCTTCTCTATAGACAACGATTTCCCATATAGACAACCACATGTTGTTAGTTATCAATTTCCCATAATTTATCATTGGACGACAATTTACTGTGTTGTAATGGTTGTTGTGTATAGATGTTGACAACGAAATTAATGGTAATGGTGCATAATTGATGTGTATAGATGTTGTGCGTGACTGTGAATTCAATATATTCTGACATCAATTTAGCATTTATTAGTGTTACATAGATATATGGGTAGTGATGTATATCAATCTTGTTAGACAGTGAGTTATTGTTATATAGAGCTTTCAGAATTGGATGGGATATAGTCATACACTAGCATTAATAGATAGTGAATTTAGTGTATTGGTTTCAGTTTAAAGGACAACAATTAGATTCCATAGATAGGGAATTATATTGTTTAAAGGACAGTGTTATATTTGTTCAACTTAAAAGACAATGATTTTGGTTTTAATGGGACCTATTTTATACTATTTTAAAAGACATGTTTCATGGTTGTTTCAGTTTAAAGGATAAGAGAATTCTTCCTTAGGAAATACGTATCTGATTTTTGGATTTGGAAAATAGTGACAATGAACTATTTATTGATAACAATTATTTAATATGTTTAGATTGATGTAGTCACCATGAACTAAGTGTATATTTATTACAATTAGTCACCATGAACAATATGTATTTTAATATTGATGTAGTTACTATGACAATATGTATTTTAATATAATTAGTTACCATGAACCAATTGTTGAGTATAATTATTTTAATATGTTTTGATTGAGGTAGTCAAGGCGTCACCAAGGAATAACTAATACATTTTAGAGAATATACTTCTTACTAATGAGAACATGGCTTAATTCATCATTGCATTCCTCATCACACTAGTATTATTTTTTATTATGTTAAGTACATATACTAATTCTCTTTTTCAATGCAACCAAAAACAAGTAGTCATCCCATAAATGGTAAGGAAGAATTTGTTTAAAGACCGTATGACTTATGTGGATTTAGGAATTTAAAGTGATGTATGATGGTTATAGTAGTCAGATTCCCTTGTGTCTTGTTGACTGGTTTATTGGGTGCATGGGTATAGTCTTCTTGTCAGTTAATTCAGTCTCCTAGCG
>ML790924.1:340816-362911 GCA_009831015.1 Picea engelmannii | reverse complement strand
AAAAGCATTTAAACTCAAAAAGACTTCAAAGACTCAAAACAAAGATTACAAAGGGAGAGATAAGTAGAACTTCAACAAAAAGTGTTTGACGAGAGTGAAAATTCCTAAAATTTAAGCCATGTTGGGCAAAGGAAACATAAGTAGTTGAATTGTTGTAGGAATTATACTAATAATTGAAGTTGAAAATGTAATCTTTCAATTAGATGAAAATCCATTTTGTAAATTCTAAATGAGAATTCTGGTCTTCTTTTGTAAAGGTTGTTGTATCGTTGTCCCCAACAGCTTGGCCACAGGGCTGGCCCCCCTGCGGCCAAGTCACAGTTCAGTGGAATTTGACTTGGCCGTGGGCGCCCAACCCTATGGCCAAGTCGTTGGTGTGCCCATGACTTGGCTACAAGGGCTTCCATTTAACTTAAAATTTAAATTAAAAATAAAAAATTACAAATGGAATTTTAGGCTTACCTGAACTTCTGTTCGCCTGACCTCCCACCAACACAAGAACAAAAACGCATGAAGGAGCACCCGCCAACATGACGTATGCGCCAACCCCACTCACAGTCAGTCACTATCACAGTCGAGAAGAGATGAGAAAAACGTTACATTTATGATGTATGGTTAATATATAAACAGTTTTTCAGCCAAAAGAATGTTTCAGACAAAAGGATATTGCCGGATGGAAAAATCCATCTGACTAAATTTCTACATGAAAATCAAGGGCATCGTCACTGTACCATTTGATTTGACATTCCATAGTTCGATTGAAAATTAGTTTGGCAAAAAAATGTATCTTTTGGCCGAAAAATAATATTAGTTTGGCCGAAACAATGTTTTTTGAAATTTTGGAGATCAGATTGTCACGAAAGTGTTACCCACCTCCATGAATTTACCCTCCATTAATCAATTCATGATTAAGTTATCAATTTTTTCTAGAATCATTTGTGGACATACAGGTTGCAAGATGTATATTAAATATTTCATGCCCCATCCCCCAAGGAGATTGGATATTGGACACAACTCAAAGTTAGAATACAATCCACTATTCAATTATCCAAGAGACCAATGTAGCTTGCAGTTGCATGTAAAATTTTAATAAATATCAACTTCCTATCTTGTCAAAGAAAATCCTACATGATTTGAGATGGCACATGTTACTTATCTAAATTTTTAGATGCATCTAAATTTGGTTATCTATGAATTCTTCATCAAGAGGTAGTTTTTCATAGAAATGAATTGTGATTTGTAGAGATTCCATATTCATATGATGATTTTGTTGATACACAAAATAAATCATGGAAACCTTTCATTGATGGTTCATTAGAGAGTTGCAAACAACTTGCAAAAGAATATGTTCAAGCTCTTCTAGAGAGTTAGAATGGAAGATTCCCTAATCTTTCTTTTTTCAATTTTGTAAGGTTGTTTATCCCTTGTCATGTTCTTTATACCTTGTCATTATGTACAATATGTTCATGGAAGAGAAGAAAATTTGAAGTGCTCGCTTGAAAATATTTGAAAGAGTTGCATGTATTTGTTGATGCTCTTGATATGAAAATTTGTTAATACTCTTCGTGTTAATTGTGAGGGGTCATCCATGAAATATGTTTGGATTATTATTTGTGCCCTAGAGTTACGGAATATAATACTTAATATTCTTCCAAGTATAGTGGCATGTGAGAGAGTATTCTCAAGACAAAAAATAATAAAGGATCTACGAAGAAAAATGAAATTAGAAAGATGTTAAGCAAAGAATAATCTTAAATATTTAAGGATTTTGTTTTTTAGTTTATTTTTTTAATGGTGTTGYATTCCATATGATGTAGATTCAAAACAAAAATTAATAAAARGGCATATAATACATAATAATTAAATAATAGAAAAATAAAATACAATTTTGTGATAAGGGAACCTTAATTATTTTTTAATAATTGGGTGATCTTTTCAATTCTTCAAGAGGATTAAGTATTCTAATTAATGAATTACATGCTACCTTTGTATTCACCATAATGAAAACTTTTATTTTATTTTTTCTAAGATCCATGGTAATTTTCCAAACATAAAATATGCTTGGAGTGAGTCACCAACACACCAACCTCCGAATTTTCTTGATCTAGATGATTAGGTGCTATTTTGAATTATTCAAGATGATCACATATTCTAATTAATGAATTACATGCTACCTTTGTATTCACCACAATGAATTTTTTTATTTTATTTTCTAGAAGGTTAATGGGAATTTGCAAAACTTAAAAGATGTTTGGAATAAGTTACTAACATACCTGCAAATTTTCTTAGTCTAGATTATTAAGTGATCTTTTCAATTGTTTAAAATGAGTAGATGTTCTAATTAATGAACTACATGCTATCTTTGTATTCACTACAAAAATTGTTTTTATATTCACAACAAAATTTAACAAAGATACAAATAATATATAATATTCAAATACTAGACAAAATCAAATATAAATTTTCTTTAACAAACAATTAAAAAATAACTATCAACCAAAAATAATATTTAAATGATATATAAAATTAAATACAAAATTTTATAAAAACAAAACTCTCAACCAAAATTTAATTGGTAGATAAGATGGTAGGTTGGATTACCAACATGTTAGAAATACTTCCAAAACATAAAAATAAAAGCATCAAATACTTCCAAAACATAATAACTTTATACAAACAAAAACTAAAGTTTCAGATCCTAGACCACGGAAACCTATAGAGTTTCTAACTTACCCGAAACATCCTTAATCTCAACGTCCAATAAAAGTTTTAATATTTGGATACCATGATGGAATACTTCCAAAACATAATAAATAACTCCGTAGAAATGAAAACACAACTCAAATCCGAAAATGTTTGTTTTATTTTCTGGCAGGTCGACCGCAATTTTCAAAACTTCGGCATGAAAGATGCTCGCTGAATTGAAAACGTGACTTTCAAATCCGAAAAAGTTAAGTTTATTTTCTGTAATCTCAATGTCAATTTTCAAAAAACTGACGGATTAACGACGCTCGGTGTAAGTCAGTGATTGGGTGATCTTTATTGCGGTGATAATTAGGTGATTTTTATTGGGTTAATAATATGAAAAGCAATTTTTCATACTTTTTATATCTTTTCAGGTCGTAAATATCCAGCCTGTATGTAGTATTGAATGTTTTTGGAGGTGGTGTGTAGATAGTTGTATTTGAATCGCTTTCAAAATTAAAATATTAAGGACGACAAAGTTTAATGTAAGTCTATTAACGATCAATATCCAATTTGCTAAGCAGTATTGAATGCTTTTGGAGATGATTTGTGCAGATGATTTGTAGGTAGTTGTATTTGAATTGCTTTTAAAACTGACACACTAGCGACGCTCATTGTAAGTGGACGATTGGGTTATCTCCATTGAGCTATTAATTAAGCCGAAAGGCGTATACCTATTGGAGATGGGCACAATTAATGATCTTTTAATCTTAAATTCTAATCTGATGGTTATGTATTGAAGATATTCTTAGTTGTGATCCAAAATCAATGGGTCAGATTTATTGTTGATAACTTCTTTGCATTTATAAATGCATCCGTTAACCTATTTACTTTTTAACATTTACCTAATCATATTAAGAAATTATTGTAACATCATATGATTACCACGTTTAAATGATTAACTTTTAGAATTCTCGAAAGTTTCATTATCTGACTCAGTTAGAATTTGATTATCTTAATTTTTTTTTCACGCTAGAGTTTTTATATAAACCGTAACAGAGTTAGCGGCTATGCTAGTTAGGTGATCTTTACGCAACTTTTACCCCTCTAGATGACCTTTTTGGGGGCAAAACCACAAAAAAAAATAAGGATCTCCGTGAGTGTTTTTCGTTTTTTCTTGAAGAAAGTCAATTATTGAGTTGTATCCTATAAATTTTAGGTCGTTAATTCCAATTGCTCCATATACCACAACCTATCACATAAGTTTTTTAGTTCGTTAATCCGAATGGCTCTACTTTCTATCGTACGGTTCGCCGCCAAATCGTGCCTGTACAAATCGTTGATCAGTTCTACTCATGACCTTAAGCCTTTCCGTACAACAATCCGAACTCTTGGAGGGAAAACTGTGAAAGCATGTGTTTGACAACCGGTGGGTCGGATGACGTTGTAGAGAGACGCATAGCCTCCCTCGTTGCCTTTCCAAGTGAGAAAGTTATGGAAGAGGCTGAAATCTTCTCTACAACATAAGAAGGAATCACTTCCAAGTTTTCATAGAAATATATCACTCACAGGCACACATATATTAAAATTTATATTCAAATTATTTATATACAAATTTACATTCAAATTACCTATACATAAATATTCAATATTTGCTAAGTACCTAACTTCATTTAATACAAGTATTCAATATTTGCTAAGTACCTAACTTCATTTAATATAGTAAAATTTGCAAAACTGTTTTGTGTTTAAATACCTAACTTTCTTTAATGTAGAAAAATTTGCAAAAAAAATTCTTACTTAGTTTACCATTTACTTCCAAGTTTACTCTATATTCCATATGCATCCTCTAAATATTTTGAAACAATTTTAACTTATATACTTATTTTATTAATGGGAAAAATTAACAAACTAAATAAAATATTCAAATTTTAATACTTAATTTTAAAACTATATTTATTTTATAAATCAAATTTTTATATTAAAATATTGTTAGTTGATTTTAATAAATTATATAGATATGGTATTTTTTTTATCATGTGGATCTTATTAAAGTTTTTTTCTTGATTTGTTTTTATCACATGTGTAAGATAACTTAATTGATTTTATTTCTACAAGTTTTCATTTTGATATGATGATGATGATTATTAACTTCCACTAAGATGGAATTGGTCTATCGAACCAACAGGGTAAGTGATTACTTGTGATTCTTTATAATTTCTTTTATGTGCTCGAAAAGCATTAAGAGAAGCTTTCCAAGATCACCATACTTTTGTTGAGTTAAGATGTTAGGAAGGTTGGTAGTGTGATAAATATTTTGAAAATGAGATCTAATATGGGTATAGGCTGGACAATTTAAGAGAAAGTGTTTTTCATCTTCAACCTTCTTAGTGTCGCAAAGGTGACACACTCATTCATCCCATGGTGTTTTAGGAATTGACCAATATCAAGTTTCACTATGGAGCTCGTGAGAATTTATTCTTATCTTAGCAATGCTTATTTTTTTCTTTACACTTGGAAAAATAGATAGATAATTTTGATCTTCTAGATTAGGGTTGATTACATCTTTATAATACCTTAATTTTATTTTTTCCTCTAACTTTTTATCACACCACATTTTCTATTTAAATTTTGATTTGACCTTTTTTTTAATAATATTTTTTTTTTCTGCAAAATGGTTTCTTCCATGATTCCCCAATAGTTTATCCAAGACAGGGCATCTTTATGCCATCCTAGCTTGAGTCGATGGTGGTTATGACTTGATTTTGAAGAAATTTTATTTAGCCTCTTGTCTTCCATGTTGTTTAAATTGTTCATATACATTAGGTATCTAGTCACAACCATGCTCTCAATGGGGCAGAGGCTTGTTTCTAAGAGGAGAATGGAATAGGGCATATTTCTTTTAAATTTGAGATTATAGTTTATAAAATTCTTTTGTATTTTCTCTATCTTTCCCCAGAGTTCACGAGAGATACTACAGCCCCAGACTCCACATCCATAAAGAATAACAAGTTTTACAAGAGTTTCAAAGACACTAAAACTTGTATTTGAAACTTAAAAAAATGTTGAAACTTTCAAAAACGTTAAATGCCATTATACATTTGAATATCTTTGGAACACCCCCTCTTGAAAAGAAATGATTACAATTCATACAGTAATAAATTTGAAATATTAATTATATATATATATATATATATATATATATATATATATAATAGAAAAACATATTATATGTTTTTCTATTAATGTCCACCCACCCCCCAATGGCCACCACCCCCCCCCGGCCCCCCACCCACATATCCCACNACCCACCCCCCAATGGCCACCCTCCCCCACCCACATATCCCACCCACAATTTTCATTAAAATAAATTATATATATGTATATATATATAATTTATTTTAATGAAAATTGTTCGTGGGATATGTGGGTGGGGGGTGGGGAGGCGGGCCATTAATAGAAAAAACATATAATATGTTTTTCTATTAATGCCCCTCCCCCCGCCCCCCACCCACATATAATATATATTATATATATATGGTATGGTATGGTATGCCTTTCCATGCCATGCCTTTGCATACCATGACTTGCAATTCCATGTATTTCATTCACTTGTCATTCCTTTTCTTTCCATATCGTTCCTTTCCTTTGCCTTCATTTCCATGCCATGCATTGCATTTCTTTGCCTTCCCTTTCCATGCCATGCATTTTCTTTCCTGACCTTGCCATGCCATGCCTATCATATGCATGCCTTTTCATTCCATACCTTTCGTTTCCTTTCCTTTTCATTCCATTCATTTTTTTGCCTTTGCATGCCTTCCCTTGCCATGCCTTGACTTTGCACATCTTTCCTTGCGATGCCTTGCATTACCATGCCATTCATTGCCTTTCCTTTCCATGCCATGCCATGCATTTCCTTTGCATGAATTTCCTTTTCATTACATTCCATGCCATTCCATGCCTTGCTATGGTATGTTATTCCTTTCCATGCCATACCTTTCCATACCATGCCTTGAAATGCCATGTCTTGCATTCACTTTCCATGCCTTGTCTTTCCATACCATGACTTTCCATGTCATTTCTTGTCATTCCTTTCCTTTCCATGCCATGTCATGTCATTCCTTTCCTTTGCATGGCTTGCCATGCCATGACTTGCATTTCCTTTCCTTTCCATGCCATGCATTTCCTTGAGTTTCGATGAAATTCCATGCCTTTCCTTTCCATGCTTTGCCTTTTCATGCCTTGCAATGGTATGGTAAGCCTTTCCATGCCATGCCTTTCCATACCATGCATTTGAATGCCATTTATTTCATTCACCTTCCATTCCTTCTCTTTCCATACCATGCCTTGCTATGGTATGGTATGCCTTCCCATGCGATTCCTTTCCATACTATGCCTTGCAATGCCATGTCTTGCCTACACTTTCCATGCCTTGTCTTTCCATACCATGCCTTTTTTTTCATTCCTTTCCATGGCATTGCTTGGATTGCCTTGCCTTGCCATGTCATGCCATGTCTTTCCTTTCCTTTCCTTGCCATGCCATGCATTGCCTTTGCATGTCTTGCCATGTCATGCCTTTCCTTTCCTTGCCTTTTCATGCCATGCTTTGCCTTGTCTTTGCATGCCTTGCCTTTGCATGACTTGCATTTCCATGCCTTTTCTTTGCATGTCTTTCCTTTCCATGCCTCGCCTTTCCATGCCATGCATTTCCTTTCCTTTCCATGCAATGTCATGCCTTGCCTTTGCATTCCTTGCCTTTCCATGCCATGCCATGAATTGTTGTGGTATCGTCTTCCTTTCCATTCCATGACTTTCCATACCATTCCTTGTGATGTCATGTCTTGCATTCACTTTCCATGCCTTCTCTTTTCATACAATGCCTTTCCATGCCATGCCATATTATGCTTTTCCATACCATGTCTTTCATTTCCTCACCTTTCCATGTGATGCATTTCCTTGCCTTGCCATGTCATCCCATGCCTTTTCATTCCTTGCCTTCCCATGCCATGCCTTTATATGGTATGGTATGTCTTTCCATGCCATGCCTTTACATACCAAGACTTGCAATGTCATGTCTTGCATTCACTTCCAATGCCTTGTCTTTCCATACAATTCATTTCCATACCATGCATTTCCATGATATGCCATACAATGTATCTTCCTTGCCATGTCATGCCATGTCATGCCTTGCCTTTGTAGGCCTTTAGATGCCATCCCTCGCATTTGTTTTCCTTAACATGAAGTGCAACAAATATTTTATGCCATGCAATGTCTTTTCTTTCCATGTCATGCCATGTCATTCCTTGCCTTTGTAGGACATTCCATGCCTTGAATTTCCTTTCCTTATGCATGTCTTCATTATTTATAAGAATTTTATTTGGATAACTCTCTTGTTAATATTGGTATGAGGTTTGTGTGGTTGTAGTCTTGATGAGATATTGATATGAGTAGTAACAATAGAAATACCAGAGACAGAAGAAATAACAAGTTAACAATGATATATATAGTGATATATTGGTCTACATTTATATTTCATGGCGGTTGGACGAGGAAAGGAAAGGGGGTTGTAGCCTATTTTTGGCTGAAGCTGGGTAAATTAGGGAGTTAGAGCTTCATTTGGTTTGCATCCTATAAATAAGGGGTTGGAGCCTCCTTCCAGTTATAGCTAGAGAAATAGGAAGTTGGTGCTTCCAAAGAATGTACTCTTTCACAAATAATAAAATCATTATGTGGTATTTTCTTGCATTGGGTTTCAACGTAAAATTATGGTGTACTGTGTTTATGCGATGTCTAAGCACTGAATTATGGTGTTGATGATAAATTGAATGATCATCATATTTATTGGAGATTTGTATTGTGATTAAAAGTACTAATTATGCTCATACTAATTCACCCCCCCCACCTCTTAGTATTCCAACACTTGGATGGTTTGATCTCCAAGTCCTACTCTTGTATTTGTGAAACCCATTTTCTTCTTGATCCAAGACAATCTTGTTGAGATAGGACATATTTTACGGTGGGGTACGGGATGAAATATTTAATCTTTCTTATACCCTACATAGGTTCTAAAATGATCGAGGGACTTGACAAGAGTCCAGGATTTCTTTTCTGTAATTGTTTAATTTAGCTCAAAGTCCCTAAGTTATTTTATCATGAAGGAGATTGGTTTTTAATCTCCTTGATCATTATTTTGTAGAATATTTCATGCAATGGTGTCTTCCAAGGAGAAAGAAAAGATTATGGAATCCTTAGAAAAATATGGGTTGACTAGAATTAGAATGATAGTTATTGTCTCTTGGATATGTTGGGAAGCCTTCTTTCCCTCGTCATTCCATTAAAAATGTGAATCATTTTTTAACAAGGTATTAATGGGTTTTTCGATTTCATCGAAGTTTGGAACAAACCTCCTTAAGAATTTGATATGTCTGAAGAAAGATTGTAAGGATCTCTTGTCTTTAGGGTGAGCGATTTTATTGATGGCTTCAATTCTTGAACGATCTATCGAGATTCCATCCTTAGAGAAGATATGTCTTATAACATCCATTTATCCACACCAAAAATTGATTTATTTGGATTAAGGGAAATTCAATATTCTTTCCACCTTTGAAAAATTGTCCTTAAGTGTTGGATATGTTGATCCCTTTTCTTAGAGATAGTTGTTAGGTCATCCTAGTAAATCTCTATGGTCTTCCTGATTATATCCCTAAAATAATTCTTTGTCTTGCGATGAAATTCTTTGTCTGTCACTTCCTTTACTTTATCTCTTGTTTTCTCTAGGTCATATTCTATCAAGGCCTGGGGGTCCACTTCCTTGAATGCTTTCCTCTTCTTGTGTTGGTGTATTTATTTCCCCTTATCCTATTCTTTCATCTTCTCTCTAGAGAGAAGTACTTTTTTATGTGTGTCTCCACATGGGGTTGTGGGTTCCACACTAATTCAAATATGGAATGGAGGTCCTTCTTCTGCATTAGACCCATGACCTATGGTTTTTCTCTCATATGTGGTGCATAAGACATCCTCAATCTGCCTCGTGGTGCGTAAATCCTCTACCTCTTCCTCGTCATTTTCCAATCCCTCTCTCTCTTCTACAACCCTCTTCTTATTATTCATCCTATATTGGTAGGGTTGTCTGTTGTGCATCATACCTAAATTCCTTATTATTTCCCTGGTATGTTCATCATCCATCATA
This sequence comes from Picea engelmannii, assembly GCA_009831015.1. NCBI lineage: Eukaryota > Viridiplantae > Streptophyta > Pinopsida > Pinales > Pinaceae > Picea > Picea engelmannii. Next base: position 353,037 of record ML790924.1, on the reverse strand, counting down.
ATGGGGTCCATTTCCTCCTTCTTCTTGGTACTCTCTCACGCAGGCACGCTCCTTAGGGCACGTCCTCTCACAGGATCTTCTCCTTCCTTGGCTTGAAGAACACTAACCGGTCCTTCTATTTACCTATCGGGAAATATTCACCCACAGAACTCTTCGCGCGATCCCCCTCTTTACTTATCGGGGAATCAGACTTCGCGGTATCGCGAGGTCAATGGTCGAGCGCTGGTGTTTCGGATCCTTGAACCCCGATGCAAGTCAACGCTGACCCCTCCTTTACCTGTCAGGACTTCTCCTATCACGATTTCGTCACTCGCGATATCAATCAATTCGCTTTACCGAATCCCGACTCACGATATGTCGAGACTCCGATGAGCTCGCTTGCTTTGACTTTTGAACGATCCCTTATCCCATCGGGACTTCAGACTTCACAGGATCGCGAATACTAATGTCAATATTTTGGGACTTCTCGCCATGAAACTTCGATAGCTCGTGCCACCTGTCCTCCACTAACTCCGTTGTGGGCCACGCTAACCTTTAGTTGTCGGGATATCGCGCTTTGCGATTCCAAATTGCAAGAGTATCCTGTCCTCGAAACCTCCGATACCCCGAACCCCGACTTCTTCAGATCTTCTAACACGCATCCCACTCGATATCCATGGCTATAATCCCCTCATTGTTTCGGAACTCAAAAGGTCTCGAGCTCTTGACTTTTGAAAACCTGATATATCAATGACTCCTGGTTCCTACCACCTATCCCAACAGATGGATGGCTCTGAGCTCATCAAGATATCGTGTTTCGTGATTTTGCGATTCCTGTTGCTATATTCATGGGACTTCAACCCATGAAACCCCGATGCATGATGTACGTGTAGATCCTACGACCCTGACCGACTTGGGTCAACGGCTCTCCCCCTCCTGAGATTTTATCCTTTAGGAAATATAATGCCATATCTCCCTTACACCTCCGCAAGATCCCACGGCCCACGAAGATTCACGGTTTCTCCTCAAAGAATACCGATCATCTATATTTCCCGATGAATTCTGTGAAATGAATCAAGTATTCCTCCATGAGGACTTATCTACCTGCATGCACACTTGCAACGCCTCTTACAAACTCCCAATCACAACTTCCCTGCACAGTTCTTCAGCATTATTCGAAGGCCTATCCTTCCTAATCTTTCTCACGACTCTGAGTCTTAGAGAAAATTCTTGTGCTCACTCCTTGTGGCAACTCTCAGACACTTCCAATTGTTGAATACCTTCACCTCTGCACACTCCTGTAGCAACAGTCCTTCAATACTCCGTTCAGATTCACAACTGAGACTTTCCTTAGTCTACGCGCTCCTTGCACGGCTCCTATAACCCAATTTCACTTTTGAGTGAATGAGATAAAGAGTTAAACTATCTGAGCCTTCTGTCAATGCACTCCTTGCAGACGACTTCAATTGCACTCCTTGCAGGAATCATTGCTCAGATAGAGAAACAATTGAAACTCATTTCTTCTACTTCCTTTCTCAGATTTCAAACACTCAGCAAGAAATCATTCATACATAGCATGTAAAATAAATACATAACAGGAAGTAAATACTCATGAGCATAGCATTCAACATGCATACACAGAGAACAAACACAAAACCATGGAGTTGAATCAACTTCTTCTATTAATTCAAGCTTTGTATATGGGTGTTCTTCCACAGCTCTTTGCTTCTCTCCTCAATACTCAGAATTATGGTACAATGTAAACTGAGGGTGTCTATATCCCATTTCCCTCTTTCCCTCTAAAACTGTCTAATCTAAAATTAAAATTCTATCTACCCGCATTAACTATATTAAATGTCGTCTATCTACTAAGGACGAGAGCGTATGGCTCAAGGTCCCAATTAAATTTACAAGCGCGCTTCATTAAATCTCCTCATTAATGTTCACGCAATAGTTTCAAGGTGTTTTCAAAATTTGTGCCGTCTTGTCCAACCATCCACTTGCATTCCACGCTTGCTCGCTTGTCATGGGAGATGCTCCTGCATCATACTCCCTCACTTGAAAATTTTCATGGGATCCTGTCCATGAGCTCCTTCACGGTATGCCCATGCTTATGAATCTCTTCTTTAGTCTCCCAGCTGGCATCTTCAACTGGATGGCCCCTCCACTTAATCAAATATTCAAAATATTATTTCCTTCTGGTCTTCTTACCCACTCGTTTATCCAGTATCTGCTCCATCTGTGGCTTATCTACAACTGGCATTTGCTTTTTCCACTGAATCACTGGCTGCTCATTTTCTGCTTCTTCATCCTTAGGTTTATATGGGTATAAATCCGAGACATTGAATATCGGAGAAATTTTGATCCCATCGGGTAATTCAATCTCATAAGCATTTTCTCCCATTTTCTTCAAGACCTTGCAGGGTCCAATTTTCTTCATCTTCAATTTATTGTATGTCCCTCTCGGGAACCTTTCCTTCCTCAGATGTGCCAGAACCAGATCACCAACCTCAAACTGAAGTTGTCTTCTATACTGATCAACTCTGCATTTGTATTCTTGGCTTGATTTCAACAGTCGCTCCTTCACCTAGCTGTGAAGTTCCTTCATCGCCTCAGCGAATCCTTCTGCACTAGCGCTCCTAGTCATAGTCTGTTCTGAATCCCTCAATTCAGAAATTCCCCTCGGCTACATGCCATAGAACACTTGAAATGGACTTTGTCCTATACTCCTATTCACTGAGTCATTATACGCAAACTCTTCCTACGACAATACATTGTCCCAACTGTTATGGTGCTCTGTCACCAAGATTCTTAGCAAATCTCCTAGACTTTTGTTTACCGCTTCTATCTGTCCATCCATCTGTGGATGATATGCTAAACTAAACAACAAGTTAGTTCCCATCTTCTTCCATAAGGTTCTCCAAAAATTCCCTATGAACTTCGTATCTCTGTCCGAAACTATGATCCTTGGTAAGCCGTGAAATCGAATGACTTCTTTGAAAAACAGGCTCGTGATGTGAGTCGCGTCACTGGTTTTCTGACATGGGATAAAATGTGCCGTCTTGGAAAATCTATCCACCACCACAAAGATCGAATCAAATCCTCTTTTTTTTCTTGTCAACCCCAATACAAAATCCATGCTAATCGCATCCCATGGCCTTTCAGGTATGGGCAATGGTTGATAGAAACCAACATTCTGCTTCCTCCCCTTCAAATGCTGGCAAATCCTGCATCTGTCCACAAATTTATTGACCTTTGATCGCATCCCTAGCCAAAAATATGATTCTCTCATCTTTGCAAATGTTTTGTCATGATCGAAGTGTCCAGACAATCCTCTGTTCTGTTTCTCCTTCAACAAGTTCTCCCTCATGGAACAATTTGGAATACACAATTGATTGCCTTTGAACAACAATCCCTCCTGGATCATGTATTCAGCCCACTGGCTTCTATCTCTGAGAACTAGATTCTCAGTTGCTTCATACGATTCCTTGAAGTCTGGATCATCTACGTACATGTCTCTGAGATCCTCAAAACCCAATTTTTTGACATTGAATTCCTACAACAACAAGCACTTCCTGCTCAAAGCATCAACAACTTCGTTAGCAGTACCAAAAATATTTTTAATCACAAATGTAAAGTTCTGCATGTATTCAACCCACTTAACATGCCTCTGATTCAACTTCTCCTGTTGAGTCACAAACTGTAAGGCATGGTTATCACTATATAAAACAAATTCCTTCGGAATCAAATAGTGCCTCCACTTTTTCAATGCCTGAATGATGGCACAAAATTCCTTGTCATATGTGGAGTACTTCACTTTCGCTTCATTTAGCTTCTCACTGAAATATGCAATTGGCCTGTCATCTTGACTCAAGACCGCTCCTATCGTAAATCCGCTTGCATCGCATTTCACCTGAAATGTCTTCTAGAAATCCGGCAACACCAGAACAGGTTGTTCCGTGATCTTCCTCTACAACAAATTGAAACTCTTTTCAGCTTCTTCTGTCTAGTGAAAATATTTGTGGCTTTTCTTCACATTATCCATCATCGCTGCGCTAATTCCACTGAAATTCCTGATGATTTTTTGTTAGAAACTAGTCAATCCATGAAAACTTCTCACCTCGAATATATTCCTCGATAATGGCCAATTCTTGATCACTTCCACCTTATCTGGATCCATCCTCAACTCATTTGCTAAAATAAAAAATCCCAAATAAATGAGCTCTGTCTTCATGAATGAGGATTTTTTCATGTTTATCAACAGCTTCTCCTGCTGCAATTTCTGCATCACTGTAGCCAAATGCTTCAGATGCCATGCTGTCGTTTTACTAAAAACCAGTATGTCATCCAAATACACAATGACAAAATTCCCGATGAACTCCTTCAGGACTTTGTTCATCAACCTCATGAAGGTACTCGGCGCATTTTTTAAGCCAAACGGCATAAGAAGCCATTCATACAAAACCTCATTTGCCTTGAATGTTGTCTTCCATTCATCACCTTCTCTCATGTGAATCTGGTGATATCCGCTTTTCAAATCAATCTTCGAAAAATATTTGGCTCCGCTCAAGCAATCCATCAGATCATCCATCCTCGACAATGGAAATCTGTACCTGATGGTTATTTTGTTGATAGCCCTTGAGTCGGTACACATCCTCCAGCCTCTATCTTTCTTTGGACTGAGTACTGTCAGAACAACACATGGAATCAAGCTTTCCCTGACTAATCCTTTTTCCAATAAATCTTGGACTTGTCTTTTGACCTCTTCATTCTCTTGCGGTGTCAATCTGTACGCGGCTTTGTTTGGCAAACTGGCTCCTGGTATGAGATCAATATGATGACTCACACTCCTGATTGGTGGCAACGAATGAGGTAATTCGTCCACTACAATGTCAACGAACTCTTCCAACAACTCATGAACCTCCTCTGGTAAATCATCCATTCTTGTGCCAGTCAGAACAATCCTTAGTTTCCTGACCACAAAGAATTGCGGTTCTTCTTTCTTCTTCACCTCAATAAGAAGTTCCTTCCCACTCATGAGAAGTACAGTGTTACTTACTTCCAGCTTTACCTCCTTATCCTTTATTGGAAGCAACATATGAGTCCTCCCATTATTTTCTAAGGTATATGTATTCATCCTCCCATCATGAATCACATTTCTATCATATTGCCACGGTCTACCCAGCAATAGATGACAATCATCCATAGGAATAACATCACACAATATCTTATCATTATATCCTCCTATCTTGAATTCAACTAAGCACTATTTGGTGAAATTTACTTGATGTCCTTTCTGTAGCCACAAAACTTTATATGGACTTGGATGATCAGTCGTCTCCAGCTCCAGCTTCTCTACCATCTCGGTTGAAACAAGATTATCCATGCTACTACTATCCATAATGACCTTGCATGCCCAACCCTTGGTCTTGCAAGCTGTTATGAAAATTCTGGTCCTTTGGACTGAACTTTCCACTTCATTCTCTGGTGTCAAAAGGACTTTTCGCATTACCAGCGATCTTCCACCTTCAGCATCCTCCGCCTCAACATTTCTCCCCTGTGCTTCGGTGATATGAGTCTCTCCACTGTCCTTCTTTTTCTCTGGACACTCGAATAACTTCTATCCATTTTTCCCACACGTGAAGCATGTGATTACTCCACCTCTTCCTCTTCCTCTACCTCTGGTATGAGGAAACCTATTATTATCAGCATATCATTCTCTCTTCTCAGTATGTTGTTCTCTTTTCTTAGCGTATTGTCCTCACTGTGAACTTCCACCTCTATCTACTCGAGTCTGAGGTTTCTTCCAGTCTTCCTTAGGCTTCTGATATTTCTCTTGGGTAACTGATTTTCCTCGGGGATGACTTCTACCTCGACCCCTTTGGAGGTCGGTGATCTGAGTCTCTCCACTGTCCTTCTTTTTCTCTAGACACTCGAATGACTTCTGTCCATTTTTCCCACACGTGAAGCATGTGATTACTCCACCTCTTCCTCTTCCTCTACCTCTGGTACGAGGAAACCTATTATTATTAGCATATCCTTCTCTTTGCTCAGTATGTTGTTCTCTTTTCTCAGCGTATTGCCCTCGCTGTGAACTTCCACCTCTCTCTACTCGAGTCTGAGGTTTCTTCCAGTCTTCCTTAGGCTTCTGATATTTCTCTTGGGTAACCGATTTTCCTCTGGGATGACTTCTTCCTCGGCCCATTTGACCTTTCTTTCGGCCCAACTTCTCTTCAGCTTTCAGAGCCATTTGATAAGCATATTCCACCATTCGGATGGTTACCATGCTCATCTCATCCAGAATCTCATATCTCAGGCCATTCATATACGTGGCCACTTTTTCGTCATTGCTTTCGCGATGACCTGCCCTGATATTCAACCTGTAAAATTCCTCAGTATATTCTTTCACTGTCATCAGCTTCTGTCTCAGGTTTTGCATTCGCCTGAACAGAGAAATTTGATAGTCCCTCGGGATAAATTTCGCCTTCATCTTTGCAATCATATTGTCCCATCTCTTAATTTTTTGCTTGGCTTGGCAACGCCTATCTGCTTGTAGTTCATCCCACCACAAAGCTACATGTCCTTTTAATCTCATGACGGCATGCCTGACTTTCTTGTCCTCTTCAATATCTTCATAGTCAAAATAGGTGTCTAGAGCTCTAATCCAGTCTAGAGGCTCTTCTACATCCAGATTTCCCTCATAAACTGGAATGTCCACTTTCACCTTTGCACCCATTCTTGCAACAGCTTTAAGTAAGAACTCATTTACTGCATCTTCTGTTGTGACTTCTTCTTCTCCATGTCCAGCATCATCTTCATTTTCGGGCTCACTGATATCTCCTACATCAACTTTGCATCTTTGTCTTATCTCCATGTCCACAACTCTAGCGCGTAAGTTATGCAGATCTCTTTCTACTTCTGGATTCTGCACTTGCCTACCCCTTCCTCTGGACATTTCCCCTTCCTCCTCTAGATTGGGTGATTGTCTACCTCTTCTTCTCAGCAGCATGGTGAATTCTCCTTTTCCCTGCTACAGAAAGAAAATAAGCTTTTCTAAGCTCTGATACCACTTGACGCAGGTGCGCTCCTCAGGGCACGTCCGCTCACAGGATCTTCTCCTTCGTTGGCCTCAAGAACACTAACAGATCCTTCTATTTCCCTATCAGGAAATCTTCACCCACAAAACTCTTTGCGCGATCCCCCTCTTTACTTATCGGGGAATCAGACTTTGCGGTATCACGAGGTCAATGGTTGAGCGATGGTGTTTCGAATCCCCGAACCCCGATGAAAGTCAACGTTGACCCCTCCTTTGCATGTCGGGACTTCTCCTATCGCGATTTCGCCACTCGCGATATCAAGCAATTCACTTTACCGAATCCCGACTCACGATATGCCGAGACTCCGATGAGCTCGCTTGCTTTGACTTTTCAACGATCACTTATCCTATCGGGACTTCGAACTTCATGGGATCGTGAATACTAATGTCAATATTTTGGGACTTCTCGCCACGAAACTCCGATAGCTCGTGCCACCTGTCCTCCACTAACTCCGCTGTCGGCCATGCTAACCTTTAGCTGTCAGGATATCGCGTTTCGTGATTCCAAATTGCAAGAATATCCTGTCCTCGAAACCTCCGATACTCTGAACCCCGACTTCTTCATATCTTCTGACATGTGTCCCTCTCAAGTTCCACGACTATGATTCCCTCGTTTTTTCGGAACTCAAAAGGTCTCGGGCTCTTAACTTTTTAAAACCTGATATACCAATGACTCGTGGTTCCTACCACCTGTCCCAATAGATGGACGTCTCTGAGCTCATCAGGATATCGCGTTTCACGATTTCGCGATTCCTGTTGCTATATTCATGGGACTTCAACCGACGAAACCCCTATGCATGATGTATGTGTAGATCGAACGGCCCTAACCAACTTGGGTGAATGGATCTCCCCCTCCTGAGCTTTTAGCCTTTAGAAAATATGACGTCATATCTCCCTTACACCTCTGCAAGATCCCACAACCCACAGAGATTTGCGGTTTCTCCTCAGAGAATACCAACCGTCTATATTTCTCGATGAATTCTATGAAATGAACCAAGTATTCCTCCACAAGGACTTATCCACCTGCATGCACACTTGCAACACCTCTTACGAACTCCCAGTCATGACATCCCTGCACAGTTCTTCAGCAGAATTCGAAGGCCTATCCTTCCTGATCTTTCTCATGACTTTGAGTCTTAGAGAAAATTCTTGTGCGCACTCCTTGTGACAACTCTCAGACACTTCCAAGTGCTGAATAACTTCACCTTTGCGCACTCCTACAGGAGCAGTCCTTCAATACTCTGCTCAGATTCACAACTGAGACTTTCCTTAGCCTGCGCACTCCTTACATAGCTCCTATAACCCAATTTCACTTCTGAGTGAACGAGAACAAGAGTTAAACTATCTGAGCCTTCTGTCAATGCACTCCTTGTTCTGTCAATGCACTCCTTGCAGACGACTTCAACTGCACTCCTTGCAGGAATCATTGCTCAGATAGAGAAACAATTGAAACTCATTTCTTCTACTTCCTTTCTTAGATTTCAAACACTCAGCAAGAAATCATTCATACATAGCATGTAAAACAAATACATAACAGGAAGTAAATACTCATGAGCATAGCATTCAACATACATACACAGAGAACAAACACAAAACCATGGAGTTGAATCAAATTCTTCTATTAATTCAAGCTTTGTACATGGGTGTTCTTCCACATCTCTCTGCTTCTCCTCAATGCTCAGAATTATGTTACAATGCACAATGAGGGTGTCTATATCCCGTTTCCCTCTTTCCCTCTAAAACTATCTAATCTAAAATTAAAATCCTATCTACCTGCATTAACTATATTAAATGTCGTTTATCTACTAAGGATGAGAGCGTATGGCTCAAGGTCCCGATTACATTTACAAGTGAACTTCATTAAATCTCCTCATTAATGTTTACGCAATAGTTTCAAGGTGTTTTCAAAATTCATGTTGGCTTAACCAGCCGTCCACTTACATTCCATGCTGGCTCGCTTGCCGTGGGAGATGCTCCTGCATCATACTCCCTCACTTGAAAATTTTCATGGGCTCCTGTCCATGAGCTCCTACATGGTATGCCCATGCTTCTGAATCTCTACTTCAGTCTCCTAGCTGGCATCTTCAACTGGATGGCCCCTCCACTTGATCAAATATTCAAAATATTCTTTCCTTTTGGTCTTCTTACCCACTCGTTTATCCAGTATCTGCTCCATCTGTGGCTTATCTGCAATTGGCATCTATTTTTTCCACTGAATCATTGGCTGCTCATTTTCTTCTTCTGTGTCCTCATGTTTATATGGGTATAAATCCGAGACATTGAATATCGGAGAAATTATGATCCCATCGGGTAATTCAATCTCATAAGCATTTTCTCCCATTTTCTTCAAGACCTTGTAGGGTCTGATTTTCTTCATCTTCAATTTATTGTATGTCCCTCTCGGGAACCTTTCCTTCCTCATATGTGCCAGAACCAGATCACCAACCTCGAACTGAAGTTGTCTTCTATGCTGATCGGCTCTCTGTTTATATTCTAGGCTTGATTTCAGCAGTCGCTCCTTCACCTGGCTTTGAAGTTCCTTCATCGCCTCAGCGAATCCTTCTACACTAGTGCTCTTAGTCATAGTCTGTTCTGAATCCCTCAATTCAAAAATTCCCCTCAGTTGAATGCCATAGACAACTTGAAATGGACTTTATCCTGTACTCCTGTTCACTGAGTCGTTATACGCAAACTCTGCCTACGGAAATATATTGTCCCAACTGTCATGGTGCTCTGTCGCCAAGCTTCTCAACAAATCTCCTAGACTTCTATTTATCGCTTCTGTCTGTCCATCCGTCTGTGGATGATACGCTAAACTAAACAACAAGTTAGTTCCCAACTTCTTCCATAAGGTTCTCCGGAAATGCCCTATGAACTTCGTATCTTTGTCTGAAACTATGCTCCTTGGTAAGCCGTGAAGTTGAATGACTTCTTTGAAAAAAAGGCTCGCGATGTGAGTCGCGTCACTCGTTTTCTGACATGGGATAAAATGTGCCATCTTGGAAAATCTATCCACCACCACAAAGATCAAATCAAATCCTCCTTGTGTTCTTTGCAACCCCAATACAAAATACATGTTAATCGCATCCCACAACCTTTCAGGTATGGGCGATGGTTGATAGAAACCTACGTTCTGCTTCCTCCCCTTCGAATGCTCGCAAATCCTGCATCTGTCCACAAATTTCTTGACCTCTGATCGCATCCTTGTCCAAAAGTATGATTCGCTCAGCTTTGCAAATGTTTTTTCATGACTGAAGTGTCCAACCAATCCTCCGTTGTGTTTCTCCTTCAACAAGTTCTCCCTCATGGAACAATTGGGAATACACAATTGATTGCTTCTGAACAACAATCCTTCCTGGATCATGTATTCGGCCCAATGGCTTCTATCTCTGAGAACTGGATTCTCAGTTTCTTCATACACTTCCTTGAAGTCTGGATCATCTATGTACATGTCTCTGAGATCCTCAAAAACCAATGTTTTGACTTTGAATTCCTACAACAGCAAACACTTCCTGCTCAAAGCATCAACAACTTTGTTAGCAGTACCAGAAATATGTTTAATCACAAATGTAAAGTTCTGCATGTATTCAACCCACTTAACATGCCTCTGATTCAACTTCTCCTATTGAGTCAAAAACTGTAAGGCATGGTTATCACTATATAAAACAAATTCCTTCGGAATCAAATAGTGCCTCCACTTTTTCAATGCCTGAATGATGGCATAAAATTCCTTGTCATATGTGGAGTACTTCACTTTCTCTTCATTCAGCTTCTCACTGAAATATGCAATTGGCTTGTCATCTTGACTCAAGACCGCTCCTATCGCAAATATGCTTACATCGCATTTCACCTGAAATGTCTTCTGGAAATCCGGCAACACTAGAACAGGTTGTTCCGTGATCTTCCTCTTCAACAAATTGAAACTCTTTTCAGCTTCTTCTGTCCACTGAAAATATTTGTGTCTTTTCTTCATAGTGTCCATCATCGTTGCGCTAATTCCACTGATATTGCAGATAAATTTTTGGTAGAAACTAGCCAATCCATGAAAACTTCTCACCTCGAATATATTCCTCGGTGATGGCCAATTCTTGATCACTTCCTCCTTATCTGGATCCATCCTCAACTCATTTGCTGAAATAACAAATCCCAAATAAATGAGCTCTGTCTTCATGAATGAGGATTTTTTCATGTTTATCTACAGCTTCTCCTGCTACAATTTCTGCATCACTGTAGCCAAATGCTTCAGATGCTCCGCTGTCGTTTTACTGAAAACTAGTATGTCATCCAAATACACAATGACAAACTTCCTGATGAACTCCTTCAGGACTTCGTTCATCAACCTCATGAAGGTACTCGACACATTTGTTAAGCCAAATGGCATAACAAGCCATTCATACAAACCCTCATTTGTCTTGAATGTTGTCTTCCATTCATCACCTTCTCTCATGCAAATTTGGTGATATCCGCTTTTCAAATCAATCTTCGAAAAATATTTGGCTCCGCTCAAGCAATCCATCAGATCATCCTCCAACCTCTGTCTTTCTTCGGACTAAGTACTGTCGGAACAACACATGGACTCAAGCTTTCCCTGACTAATCCTTTGTCCAACAAATCCTGGACTTGTCTTTTGACCTCTTCATTTTCTTGCGGCGTCAATCTGTACGCGACTTTGTTTGGCAAACTTGCTCTTGGTATGAGATCAATATGATGACTCACACTCCTGATTGGTGGAAATGAATGAGGTAATTCATCCACTACAATGTCAGCGAACTCTTCCAGTAGCTCCTGAACCTCCTATGGTAAATCATCCATTCTTGTGCTAGTTAGAACAATCCTCGGTTTCCTAACCATAAAGAATTGTGGTTCTTATTTCTTTTTCACCTCAGTAAGAAGCTCCTTCCCACTCATGAGAAGTACAATGTTACTTACTTCTGGCTTTACCTCCTTATCCTTTATTGGAAGCAACATATGAGTCCTCCCATTCTTTTCTAAGGTATATGTATTAATCCTCCCATCATGAATCACATTTCTATTATATTGCCATGGTCTACCCAGCAATAGATGACAAACATCCATAGGAATAACATCACACAATATCTTATCATTATATCCTCCTATCTTGAATTCAACTAAGCATTGTTTGGTG
>ML790924.1:302973-316085 GCA_009831015.1 Picea engelmannii | reverse complement strand
ATATACTTATTTAAAAATTCTACAATTAATTTTATATACATTTTTGTAAATAATCAAGATATTATATATCTTTTTATTATAAGTAAAATATTTTTTTAATGATTTTTATGATTTTTTAGTTTTTTTAATTTTTTATGATTTTACTTGATAACTGATATCATTATTTCAAATATCTATTAACATCATCTTTAATTTATTTACAAAATTTTTATTTTATATAAGTTACAAATATTTATTTTATAAAAAATACAAATTTCCTATATTTATATAATTGAAAACCATTATATTTTTTAAAATATTATTTTAATATTGCTCAATTAAAAAATATTGTTTGCATATCAATTCCTTTTTTATAATTTTAATTTTATAATTCATGTATGATTTATAAGTCAAATGGTATTTATGAAAATAATCATAATCATAATAATAATAATAATAATAATAATAATAATCTATTTTTAAGTTCACGGTCAAACCACATCAAATTGGTGTATGAGAATATGGTGTATGAGAATACTCTCCATATTATTACATTCATTTTGAAATTTTTATTTTTTATCTATTTATAAATATTTTTAAATTAATTTACAACTTTTTTAATAGAAATAAAAAGTTATTAATGATGATTAAAGTCCATTGAGACGGTCTATCTCACATGAAGAGGGTAAGTGAAAAATATATCAGAACTTTCTCATAAAAATAAAAATAGGAGAAATTATTGAAAACAAAATAATCTATTTTTAAGGACCCCTTCTGGATTTGAACTTGTCACCTCTTAGGAGGAAATACATATTCTTAACCATTAGAACCAGTCAATCCACATATATATCTTCAATTTCTCCCCCAAAAAATATATATCCCAACTCTCAAATCATTAAAAACATATATTTTCAATTTCTCTAAGTGTTAAATTGTCAAGTACCGCCTCTTGAGAAATGCCTCTTTTTTCTTCCTGTTTTATACTATAGATTTTTCCAATTGATATCATGATCGGTGCACAAACTTATTTAAAAAAAAAATTGAAGTTCTCCGGAATAACTTATTTTGCTTATTTCGTATATATTAAGATAATTTTGTGTCTTTAGGTTAAAATCAATGCTGATCTAATCCTGAAACAGTTTAACAATGTGACTTTGATTCCTAGAGACGCAGTGGGACACTGTTATTTGCTATTTTAAGTCGAACAAAGAAATCCTCTTTTGGATAGTTTGGTTTCTATATACTATGTCCAGTTGACATTCGTTGGATTTTATGTTTTTAAGGATGCCATATATATGAATGCTGACAAACTTTTAGAACATGCAAAATTGGAGTTGGAGTTCAATGTATTTCACTTCTTACAGCAAAAAGTGTTAAAACATATCTCCAGGTGATGAGTTCTTTGCATATAAATTTGGGATATGAATGATATCCAATATTCAATAACCTAAAATTTATGGATTTGTGAGTAGATGGTGGAAAGATTCAGGTTTATCTCGATTGACCTTTGCTCGACATCATCGTGTGGAATTCCACACTTTGGCCTCTTGCATTTCCACTGATCCTAAACATTCAACATTCCGATTGGGCTTCGTCAAAATTTGTCAACTTGGCATGGTTTTGGATGAAATTTACGACACGTTCGGAATAATGGACGAGCTCGAACTTTTCACAGCGGCACTTAAGAGGTCGTATCAGTGGTGAACCTATTTTAGAAGAATATTTTCTTTCTTCTATAATGTTATAATGCCCCTGCAACAACCAACTGATTTGACCAAAATTTGTGATTATAATTGCATATGATTAGATGGGATCCGTCCGCGACATAGTGGCTTCCAGAATATATGAAAGAAGTGTACATGGTTTTTTACGAAACCATAAATGGAATTTCACAAGAGACAATGAAGTCCCAAGGCCGAGACACGATCGACGATGCTCAACAGGCTGTATGGACAATAAGGAGTCATACATATATTTTTTCTTTGATAGGATTGACTTGGCCAAATATTTCACTTGAGTGGTTGTTGGTTACTTAATTTGATTTGCTTGTGCATGTGCAGTGGGAGGCCTCTATTGATTCAGCTATGAAAGAAGCAGAGTGGATTTCCAGTGGTTTTTTTGCCAACATTTGAGGAGTACTACGAGAATGGAAAAGTTAATTTTGGTTATCACATAGCCACATTGCAACCTATCCTCACTTTGGACATTCCCCTTCAAAATGGACTTTTCATTGAGGTTCAATAACTTGGCATCAGGCATCCTTCGACTTAAAAGTGACACTCGTTCTTACAAGGTACGACCTGTATCAAACCAAATGCAAATGCATGAAATTATGCATTGCATTGAGCGATAGAATTTGAACAATTTTTATTAGAATACGATCGACAATGCTGACATTGAAATGGCGAATATGGGAAGAATGGGCTCGTGGATAAGAGGCTTCGTGTATATCATGTTATATGAAAGAAAATCCTAAATTAATAGAGAAAGATGTTGTCAATCATATCCATGACATGGTCAACAAATTAATAAAAAAATTAAATTGGGAGCTTCACAATGCTCCTATCTCTTTAAAAAACATGCTTTTGACATAACCAGATATTTCCAGCTCATGTACAAATACTGAGATGGTTGCAGCATCTCCAACAATGAAACAAAGAATTTGGTCATGACAACCGTCCTTGAGCCCGTACCTTTGTGACCACACATAAGATGTAAAGTGATAATTGTACGTGGTTCCGACTATATTTTTGATAAGATATACCTAACGTTTGAGTTTGTTTTCCGAGTTGACAAACGTGGATAAGTTCTACCTTTATCACATCTTTCTTTGCAAATTCAATTTCTCAATTCTTCCAATGAAAAAATAACTCTTTTGAGTAATCTTGAAATCTTATAATTGGGACTTTCGAAAATGTTAAATCTCAAAGAGACTCTAGACTTTAGAAATGAGAACAATTCATATACATATAGATTTGAATCTTCTTGGCAACTTACAAAAAATTACAATTCATATACTTAAAAAGTTTGAAATATTATTTTTAATTTTAATTTTTTTTTTTTATGATAATTGTATATTGAATAATATAAATATATATTTAAATAAAGATAATATTTTTTAATAAAAAATTATCAATTATTTATTTTTAATAAAAATTAACAATTTCAAATGCACCTTGTTTAGATTTCATATTGATAAAGTTTTAAATATTTAAGTTTTAAATAAGAAGTACATTTTATTAGTAAGTTTTATTAGTCCCTGCCAAAGGCATAAAGGGACTATAATGATAGATAATTAGTTGACTTTATATTAGTTTGTAGTTTGACTACAAATTTTTGCATACTTTCTAATGTTTCACATAGAGAACTAGAAACATTACTTTTTATATAATAAAAAAAACTATATATGTTATGATTTGATTGGATGATTTGAGGTCTTATTGCCAGCTTAATTATTCCGAATGAATTATATGTTTCCATATAGAAAGTTTTATCATATACGATATTTTTTTTATTTGTACTAATCATATTGAAATGTTTAGATATGCAAGGTTTATAGTGATTGATAATTCCAAAGTTTATAACCTTCTATTGTGATTTATTTTTTTATTTGTGTTATTATTATTATTACTCCTTTGTATTTGTATTGAAATGTATTCAGACTTTTTTTGAGGTGTTTGAATAGGCTTGGCCTGACAGCGTAAATTTGTACATGACGCGAGGTCCTCAAATACGCTTGGCAGCTTAAATGTTTGCATACCACGAGCCCCTTAGACAACCTAACAACCTTAAATGTTTATCTAAATAGGCTTCTCGAAGTACATTTTTCCTCGAAATTTTCCATACAATGCTACAGTGAATTTGGACAATATTGTTGTCCACCGCAAGTTGAATAAACATTGTATGTTTCATACTTCTTCTAGGCTTAGAATGAAATTTCGTCATCGTTGAAGCTACATACATTGTTTACTGGTTCGGTGGGTGCTTCTTCTTTGCTGGTTCATTAGTTGCTGCTTGTTGTTGTTTGGTTGACAATTCGACCTGTGCTTCTCTCTTTCATCGTTTCGGAGTAAGTTTCCATGTAATAATTTCATTTTCTATTCCTTCTTTGTTGTTCAGTGTTTGCAGTTTGCAAGTAAGAATTTTTGCTTATTTCGACTGCCATGCTCGTCATATGTTTTTAGTTCCTTCTGTGCTTCGGCTAAAGTTTCATAATCATTGGAGATAGATATGTTGTTTACTAGTTCGTTGGTTGTTGCTTGTTCACTGGTTCGTTGGTTAGTCGGTTGCTGGTTGTTTTTGTTTGGCTGAAGTTTATGATTTTGGGGCCCTGGGGCTACAGTTGGGCATGTTCATGCTTTCTTGCTGGTCTGGTGCTTGTTGTTTTCGTTTGTTTACTTCGGCTTTGCAGGGTTGGGATTGATCCAGGTGGATATCGGGGGCCACCCACATTTTCCAAATGGCTCAAAACAATTTTCTGGCCATTTTGGCAATTTACTATTTTTAGCAGGTTTTCACTTCCGGGGCCATTTTGAGGGCCTAAATGAAGTTTTTTTGAGATCGAGGTTCTCAATGATAGTCGATGGCACGATTGAGCCCCCAAAATGAATCTCCTCGACGATACCTTTCCAACGATCTATCACACGCCTAAAACGGAGATCGTATGCAAAAGTTACGACCCCGGGAAGTTGATGCACCAGCTTACTCAAACGGGGCCCACATGACTTTTGGCGCTTCATCTCCTAGGGTTAGGTTTTTGGATGTCTAGGACTTTTGGCATTCCCGATTATTGTAAAAGGGCCTCCAGAGCCTCATTGTAATCATCTTCTTGCGAATGCAAGTAGCCGTCACATCTCTTCTCAGAGATAAGCTGCCACCATGCTAGCGAGTCTTTCACTCTATATTTTTACAGTCTCTGTACATTTCTTTGATTAATAGAAATCATGTATTACTGTATATTTGTGTTTATGGTTGCATCTCTGATACATTTCTGTTATATTATTGAATATCTGCAATATCTCTGTGCATTTCTTTATTATATCTCCGCTCTCATTTCGTGCCAAAAATAATCCGGATCAGTTGGGGTTCTGCATCGACACTTGGAGCAATTTTTTTTTTTATTATTATTATTATTATTTGGGCACTTTATGATGTTCAGACCCTGCACCCACAAGTGGACATGCAATTGTGTTATTTTCCATCTCTGGCGAGGTTGAGATCTATTCTGTTGTAAAATTTTGTGGATACTTCAGTGTTGACATGATAGAAAATAGCGGCATAAAAAACAATTGGACAACTACATGTGAAATTACAATATCCATTGTTTTTTTTGTTAAAATAAAACATGTGGAAGATGCACTTATAAACCATGTATGGTGGAATGTGCCCATATCACAATACATGTTCTTTATCCTCTACACATATTGGTGTGACCACAACACATGCTATTTGACGCAGACGACTCGCCCAGGCATGTCCGCTCTCACAGGGCCTTCTTCTCCTCGGCCCGAAGTACTTAAAGGTTCTTCTATTTCCCTATCGGGAAATCTGCACCCACAGTAATCTTCCTCCGAGGTCAGCTAAACCTCGCTTCCTCGCGATTTCAAGACTTAAAACCTCCAAACTTTCATTTCAAATATTGCGATACCCGATCTGGCGATACGGGTATAACTCCTCCCACATGCAACCGTGGGTTAGGCTTAATGTTAGCGCCTCTCGCCACTTCGCGACCTCGCAACCTCGCGACCTCGTCGGTTGTACCGTCGAGTTTTCACCCTCCTAGTTCACGAGTCCCCGAGATGCGCGGTCCCACCTTATGCTCTACCATGCATCCACACGAACCTCACTCCTCGACCCTTCGCAACTCGACGTCCACACGAGTCTCGGTTCCTCGGCACTTCATGACTCGCGAATCCTTTGTGCCACCTGTATTCCACTCGCGCTCCGCTATGGCCCACACTGCTCCAGCTGTCGGGATATCGCTATCTCGCAACCTCGCGATCAACACAGCCAAATTCTCAGACCTTTTCTTTCGGGGTCTCGATATACGATCCCTCACGCAGATCCAATGGTTCTCCTGCGTTTCGGATCCAACGACTGTCCTTCTCTCGCTACCTCGCGTCCTCGCAACTTTGAATAGCCAATGTTTGGACTCTCAACCTCGATACTTCAGTGTCTCCATTTCTTCAATGCCTGTATGATGGCATAGAATTCTTTATCATATGTGGAGTTTTTTTCTTTTGCCTCATTCAGCTTCTCACTGAAATATGCAATCGGCCTGTCTTCCTGACTCAAGACCGCTTCTATGGCAAACCCGCTTGCATCACATTTCACCTAAAATGTCTTTTGAAAATCTGGCAACACCAAAACCGGTTGCTCTGTAATATTTCGTTTCAATAAATTGAAACTCTTCTCAACCTCTTCAGTCCAGTGAAAATATTTATGTCTTTTCCTCACTGTATCCATCATTGCTGCGCTAATTCCACTGAAATTCCTGATGAATTTTCGGTAGAAACTAGCCAATTCGTGGAAACTTCTCACCTCAAATATGTTCCTCAGTGATGGCCAATTTTTGATTACCTCCACCTTATCTGGATCCATCCTCAACTCATTTGCAGATATGACAAACCCCAAATAAATGAGTTATGTCTTCATGAATGAGGACTTCTTCATGTTTATCAGCAGCTTCTCCTACTGTAGCTTCCTCATCACAATAGCCAAATGCTTCAAAATGTTCATCCTTTGTCTTGTTGAAAACCAATATGTCATCTAGATACACAATGACAAATTTCCCAATGAAATCCTTCAGGACTTCATTCATCAACCTCATAAAGGTACTTGGTGCATTCGTAAAAAAAAACGGCATGACAAGCCATTCATACAAACCTTCATTTGTCTTGAATATTGTTTTCCATTCGTCACCTTCTCTCTTACAAATCTGATGATATCCACTCTTCAATTTTGCTCCACTTAAGCAATCCATTAAATCATCCATTCTTGGTAATGGGAATCTATACCTGATAGTTATCTTGTTTATCGCCCTTGAATCAGTGCACATCCTCCAGCCTCCGTCTTTCTTCAGACTGAGTACTGTTGGAACAGCACACGGACTCAAGATTTCCCTGACCAAACCTTCATACAACAACTCCTGGACCTATCTTTTAACCTCTTCATTCTCCTGCGACATCAATCTGTACGCGGATTTGTTTGGCAGACTAGCTCCTGGTATGAGGTCTATATGGTGGCTCACACTCCTCATCGGTGGCAACGAACGATGTAATTCGTCCACCACAATATCAACGAACTCTTCTAGCAATTCCTGAACTTCTTCTGGAAAATCATCCACTCTTGTGCTAGTCAGAACAACTCTCAGTTTTCTAACCACAAAGAATTGTGGATCCTCCTTCTTCTTAACTTCTGTAAGAAGTTCCTTCCCACTCATGAGAAGTACTCTGTTTCTTACTTCCGACTTCACCTCTTTATCTTCAATTGGACACAACATATAAGTCCTCCCATTCTTATTGAGGGTATATGTATTCATCCTCCCATCATGAATTACATTTCTATCATATTGCCATGGTCTACCGAGCAATAAATGACAGACATCCATAGGAATAACATCACATAAAATTTTATCATTATATCCTCCTATCTTGATGTCAACTAAGCACTGTTTAGTGACATTTACCTGATGTCCCTTCTGTAGCCACGAAACTTTGTATGGTTCCGGGTGATCAGTTGTCTCCAGCTCCAGCTTTTCTACTATCTCGGTTGAAATGAGATTATCGGTGCTTCCACTGTCCACAATGACTTTGCACACTCTATCCTTGGTCTTGCAAGCAGTCCTAAAAAGACTATTCCTTTGTGCTGAGTTCTCCATCTCCTTCTCTAGCATCAAAAGGACCTTTCGCATCACTAGCGATCTTCCGCCTTCAGCGTACTCTGTCTCAACATCTCACCTCTATGCCTCGACGATGTGAGTCTCTCCAGTTTCTTTCTTTTTCTCTGGACACTCAAATGACCTGTGTCCATTCTTTCCGCATGTGAAGCATGTGATTACTCCACCTCTTCCTCTTCCTCTACCTCTGGTACGAGGAAACCTATTATTATAAGCATATCCTCCTCTCTGATCAGTATGCTACTCTTTTTGTTTAGCATATGGCCTTCTCTGTGAGGTTCCACCTCTTTCTGTCTGAGTCTGAGGTTTCTTCCAGTCATCCTTGGGCTTTGGGTATTTATCTTGGGAAATTGCTTTGCCTCTGGGATGACTCCTGCCTCTATCCCTCTGACTTTGTTTACAGCTTAGCTTCTCCTCATCTTTCAGAGCCAATTGGTAAGCATCCTCCACAGTTCGGATGGTTGCCAAATATAGTTCATCCTGAATTTCATACCTCAGGCCATTCATATACCTGGCCACCTTTTCGTCATTGCTTTCGCGATGACCTGCTCTGATATTCAACCTATAAAATTCCTCAGTATACTCCTTCACTGTCATCAGCTTCTGTCTCAGGTTTTGCATCCTCCTCAACAGAGAAATTTGATAATCCCTGGGAATGAATTTCGCCTTCATCTTTGCAATCATCCTGTCCTAGCTCTTAATCTTCTGCTTTCCTTGGCAATGCCTGTCAGCTTGCAGTTCATCCCACCACAAGGTTGCATGTCCTTTTAATCTTGTGACAACATGTCTGACTTTCTTATCATCTTCGATATCCTCATAATCAAAGTAAATGTCAAGGGCTCTAATCCAATCTAGCAGCTCTTCTCCATCCAGAATCCCTTCATAAGATGGAATGTCCAATTTTGTTTTCGAATTCATCCGAGTGATAGCCTTAATTAAACGCTCATTGGCTGCATCTTCTACCGTGATTTCTTCTTCTTCATGTCCAACATCACCTTCATCTTCGGATTCACTAATATCTCTCACATCAGCTTTACGCCTTTGTGATGTCTCCATGTCCTCCATTCTGGCACGAATATTTCGCACTTCTCTTTCCATGTCTGGATTCTGCACTTGCCTACCTCTTTCTCTGGACGTTTCCCTTTCCTCCTCTGGATCGGGTGATTGTCTACCTCTTCTTCTTGGCGGCATGGTGTACTCTCCTTTTCCTCTACTATAGAAAGCAAAGAAACTTTTCTATGCTCTGATACCACTTTGACGCAGACGGCTCGCCCGGGCACGTCCGCTCTCACAGGACCTTTTTCTCCTTGGCCCGAAGAACTTAAAGGTTCTTCTATTTCCCTATCGGGAAATCTGCACCCATAGTAATCTTCCTCTGAGGTCAGCTAAACCTCGCTTCCTCACGAGTTCAAGACTTAAAACCTCCAAACTTTTCTTTCAAATCTTACGATACCCGATCTGGTGATACGGGTATAACTCCTCCCACATGCAACTGTGGGTTAGGCTTCATGTTAGCGCCTCTCACGACTTCGCGACCTCGCAACCTCGTGACCTCGCCGGTTGTACCGTCGAGTTTTCACCCTCCTAGTTCACGAGTCCCCAAGATGCACGGTCCCACCTTATGCTCTACCATGCGTCCACACGAACCTCGCTCCTCGGCCCTTCACAACTCGACGTCCACACGAGTCTCGGTTCCTCGGCACTTCGCGAATCGTGAATCCTTTGTGCCACCTGTATTCCACTCGCACTCCGCTATGGCCCACACTGCTCCAGCTGTTGGGATGTCGCTATCTCACAACCTCGCGATCCACGCGGCCAAATTCTTGGACCTTTTCTTGCGAGGTCCCGATATACGATCCCTCGCGCAGATCCAACAGTTCTCCTATGTTTCGGATCCAACGACTGTCCTTCTGTCACTACCTCACGTCCTCGCGACTTTGAATAGCCAATGTTTGGACTCTCAACCTGCGAACTCCCGATTTCGCGAGATCCCTCGATCTCTCGCCACCTGTCCTCTCAGATGGACGGTTATGATCCTCTCGCTCCTTCGTCACCTCGCGTCCTCGCGCCTCGCGACTTTGCACACCCAATACTTGGGCCTTTACCCTGCGAACTCCCGAGTTCGCGAGATCTCTTGATCTCTTGCCACCTGTCCCCTCAGATGGACGGCTACCAATCTCTCGCCACTTTGCGTCCTTGTGCATCGCGACTTTGAACACCCAATACTTGGGCTTTCACTCTGCGAACTCTCGAGTTCACGAGATCTCCGATCTCTGCCACCTGTCCTCCTCAGATGGATGGCTACAATCCTCTTGCCATTTTTCTACTCGCGAAACTAAAGGGTTTCCTCTTCGGTCCTCCAATGTCCCAGAATGCGAGATAAGGATATCCTTACACGTGTCCTCCTCAACGAACGACTCTGATATTATAGGGGTATCGCGTCTCGTGATATCGCTTCTCTTGCTGCACAACTTTGGGGCTTCAACTTCCAAGTCCCCGATACACGATACCACGTGTAGATCCTATAGCTCTGGTGACTCTGAATCGACGGCTCTGCCTCTCTTGAGATTCAAACCCTTCTGAGTCTTCTCGCCATAACCTCCTTTCACCTCTGCAAGATCTGACGATCTTCAGAACTTCGCGAAATCTCCTCAGAGAATTTCGACCATCCGATATCCCTTGTGTAATCTGTGAAATGAGAGAAATATCTCCTCACGAGATTTCTTTGTCGCTTCACCAACCTGCGATGTTTCTCTCTGACTTCACGTCACACTGTTTTACGCTGATCTTTAGCGACTTAGAGGCCTATCCTTCCTGAGATTTGTTAAATTACTTTAACCTCAACGATGTTCTTTGCACGCACTCCTTGCAGCAAGCCTGCGAACACTTCAACTGTTTGAGCTTCTTTGACTCTGTGTATGCCCGTAGTAGCAGTCCTTCAACACTTCTGCTCAGTTTCATGACTAAGGCTTTCTCCCTTAGCCTGCGCACTCCTTGCATGGCTTCAACAAACCACTTTCGCTTCTAAGAGAATTGAAATCAAGAGTTTAACTCCCTGAGCCTTCTGTCAACGCACTCCTTGTGGACGACTCCAACTGCACTCCTTGTAGGAATTCTTGCTCAAAAGAGAAACAATTGTAAATCACTTCTCTTCTTCTCAGATTTCAATCTTAACACATTAAATCATACACACAGTATGATAACAAATGCATAACAGGAAGTAATATTCATAAGCAGAGCATTCAAAACACATACACAGAGAATAACACAACAGCCATGAATCTGAATCAACTTCTTCTATTAATTCAAGATCTATACATGGGTGTTCTTCTACAACTCTCTGCTATTCTCCTATGCTCTAGCTTCTTCTTTTTCCTATTTCTAATGTTACAATGATACAAATGAGGGTGTCTATATCCGGTTTCCCTCCTGCGCTCTAAAAACTGTCTAATCTAAGAATTCAATTCTATCTACTTGCAACTACTACTATAAATGCCTCCATCTACTTCAGACGAGAGCGTATGGCTCGAGGTCTGATTACATTCTTATCAAGGAACCCAAAATTAAATGATCTCATTTATATTCAGCGCATCAATTCCAAGAGAAAATTTTAAAAATTCAAAAACTTGCGCTGGACGTCTTCCAGCTGTCTTCTGCTTCCATGTTGGCTTTGCTTGTCGTGAGGGATGCTCCTGCGTCACTATTTATCCTCTACACATACTAGTGTGACCAGGATACAATTTGTCTTGTACTTGAGATATGATATGTACAACAGAGAGAATGCAAAATTGTATTTCCATGTCTGGAAGCATATCTGGATAATTTTCCACGAAAAACCAAAATTGTTTGGCTATGGCGATGCACTTTCTTAATATTTTGTGGCTTGTAATATATTTTGAAGAGGGAAAAGGTTTATATATTTACAGCCATGGATGGAGAAAAGCAAAGGTTTATGTTTCCGCCTATCTCTTATTCTATTCATTGATTGTTATTTACTGTATATACATATTACTTTTTCTCTAGTGCATACTAGCTTCCATTCATCTTCATTGTGTCTTTTGCATTCCCACATTCAAACAAACAAAATAGTTGGAGAAAACGATGGAGTCTTGACTGCAGTGGTCAAAGAGGAGATACAAAGGTGCATGCTTATATTGTTATTTCATATTCGATTGTTTTGTATTTCATTTATTTTCTGTATGTGTGTTCACCTAGTTTATTGTATGTAGATGTTGTGTTCCTTCCTACATAGTAACTTATCTTCATTACATGTCTTCCTCCATACTAACTTGTTGTCCATTGTATTTTTTCCGCATTGCTACATTTAAACAAATAGAATCTCTAGAGAGGACGATGGACTCTTTGGCGTGAATGTAGATGGGGAGTTACAGAGGTGCATATATGTACTCTTATTCCATATTCCAGTGTTGAGTATTTCAGTTATTGTATGTGTATGTGTTGTGCTTGTTCCACTGCTTTGAACCTTATTTTTTTTTTACCCCCCTTGTATGTATATGCTATGTATCTTTTGTAAATGTGTTGACCTACACAGAATAGATCTAGCTAAACAATGAAACACACATTTGTGAATAATGAATAATTTACACATGATATACTCTGTATAACTCAATGAGTTCGACTTTAGGTGAACCAAGTCACCATAGTGGTGGTATAGAGGGATCTGGACACACACCAATAGTTACGGGAGTGAACTGCCACCTATTCTAGTCTCTCAGGTAGTTATGGGAGTGAACTACCACCTAATTGAGTTAACGAGTCAACTAGTCTTCAGTTAATTGATTGAACATAAAGTAGTGAGGATTTAACTCAAGGAATCAAGGCTAATGCACCACTTTGGTGATGATACCAAGGCAAGGTATAATTAGCATGGTGACGATCCCAATGTTGCATGGTGATGATCCCATTGCAACATCTAAACTCAACTTAACTAGTCAAACTGAAGTGTGAACTGAAACAGAATATTCTCTAGGTGGAATATTCTCTCCTAAAATATAGGAGATTGGATAATGACTAATTATGACTAATAAACAAATAAAAACCTTAGGAAAAATAAATCATAGGTGTGTGTGAAGTAAGTCCAACACCCCCTTTTGAACATCACTATGGTGAAAATAAAGATTGGGTCCCGGCAATGAGGCCATGTTAGGTACCCAAGTACAAAAGATACACTAAAAATAAAGTGAGGAAGGAGGGAAAACCTCATGGGAAACCCCCC
>ML790924.1:214191-283594 GCA_009831015.1 Picea engelmannii | reverse complement strand
TTGAATCTTGCTATGAAGGCTTGATCATCGCACTTCCTCTAGGGTTTCTCTTTTGCATTGATCCTTGATTCTTCTTGAGCACAACAAGTCCAAAGTTCTTCAAATGTCCGGTACTCCTTCCTTGTGTTCATGCTTGCGGCAAATGCATCCCATGTCTTGGGAAGACCATTGACCACTATGTTCACCAATTCCTTCTTTGAAGTGATATCTTCAATAGCTTGTAGTTGATCTCTTAACTAGGAGATACTTACAAAGTATGATGTTATGTTGTCATCTTCATTCATCTTCATGTCACAGAGCTCACTCTTTAGACTCATAACTTGTCCAATGTTTCTAACTGAGAAGAGATATGTTAGGGCATCGTACATCTTCTTTGATGAGACAAGATGGGAGATGTAGGGTATCAAGTGGTATTTTATGGAATCCACTATGATACTCATGGAATTGATGTCAACATCTTTGAACTTCTCCATAGCTGCAACACTCTGCGGTTCCTTCTCTTCTCCTTCTTCAAACTCTGGCTTCACGATATTTCCTTTCATGATATCCAGTACTTTATTCTTGGTAGGGATGAGGTCAATCCTTGTTTTCCATGCTCTAAATTTAAAGGCTCCATATAACTTGTTCTCAGACTTCATAGAGTTAGTCATGGTTGCTTGAGTTGGTCAAACCCTAGTTTTGACTAGAAATTCAAACTTCACATCTTGGCTTGTTGAGAGTATCAGGAGATGCACTAGGCTAGGGCACATTGGCCTATCCAAAGAATAGGCCAATCCATTCACTTAAGGTTCCTTAACAAGAGGTTTAGGGTTTCTGCAATTGCTCCTGCTAGTAACCCTAACGATAATTCCTCAGTGAGATCAATATCCTAGCAGTTATGTTTCCTTCCAGCATTTAGACTGAATGAAGGAGGTGTGGGACCATAACTTGTTAGAATATAGAAGATTGTGTGCTAGTTTTACCATTGATGATACCCTTGTCACCCAACCATAGGCCTAATCTACCCTCCGAGCACCTTAACCTTGACTGAGAATTACTCTGGAAGCAAACCCTATGCTAGATAGCCAAACAAGGTATAGCGCATCTTCCTCCAAGGATAGTGCACCAAAAATAGTTGATCAGATAGTCCAAACCCTAGCCAAGAGATAGTCCAAGTTATAACGCAGCTGCTAGCTGCAGCAGCTGTACCAGCAGCTCTCCTCCAAACCCGTGCACAAGACTGCAACTATACTATGCAGAACTGACTCTCTACAACTGCTGAGATGTGTCAAATGAGAACTGACGTCCTGTATTTATACTAGTTCTACCATATTTTCTAGGGCCGAATTCTCCTTATGGATATGTGTTTGTTTAGTATATTATTATTATTTATGGCTGACTTCTTCTCTTGGAGGCTAATAACCTAATATAAGTTATCTTCTTGAGCCGACAAGACTTCTAGGGTTATTAGCCAACTCATAAGGGTTTTCTCTTGCTTTCTGGAGTCTTCTTTTCTCGTCAGGTTCACACGCGGAGGTAAATACCTCTTGCAACTACCATAATATTAACACCAACTGTGATAGTAAATTAAATATACAAAGCGGGTGAGGGCATAAAATATTAGACTAGAAAACGATGACTTGGCAACAATGGGCCTTTGTGCCCTCCCCATTTCTACTTTTTCCATTTTCTATTATCCCTTTTGATTTCTAATTTCTTTTCTTAGTGGTCTTTCTGAAAATTCCTTGGTGCACAGGTTGGGTGATTCATGGGTTCACATTTATGGTCATGCTTCAACCTTATTCCATACTTACCCACTTTGTTGGTTGCGGGTGTCAGGCTAGTGGGTTCAAGATTGGTCCCCTAGCTTTCGGGGTTCTGTGATATACATATTGGTCGTCGTGCCTCTCCATCATGCCTTATTTACTGTTACACATTTTTCCAGTAAAAAAATTAGAGGCATATAATTTGACCCTCGGGTCCACATGTTTCCTGAGTATCCCTTGACACCCTATTTTATATTCCATCTCCTTCCACCATGCATGTGACATTAAGAACAATTATGGACAATATACAATGCATATGCTTGTTTAGTCCTTCTCATGTTCATCTACACATGCTTACATCAGAAAAAGTTGGACTAGTGACATGGCCATCAATAGTCAGTCATCCCAGACATCAACAGACTGACAAGGCCAAAGGTAAAGATGCATAAATTTTGTTCCTAGTATGTTTACCAAACAAATATCCTCAACTATTTATTCATCTATGGCATGGTGAATATGCTGATGCCATCTACAATACATGCTTTTCAGTTCACAAGAAGTATCAAGAAGTACAAGCGAGATGTTGAACATAGTGCAGGTTTTGCAGACTAAGAAGTGTTTTTGCAAAACTTTGGCTCCATAGTTCATCGAAGCTATGCATCTACTTGTAAATTTATGCCAGGAAAAAAAGAAAACAAAAAAATAATGCACAATACCATTCACTTTACTTTTCCTGTTCAAAAATTGTCACCAAGTCTAGACTTGTAACACCCAAAGTAATATCAATAGAGGGCTTGAACAACCACCGAAATGGACAAGTGTTCATCGGGGACATAATGGTTGTCTATAGCACCTAATTGGACAAGGCAAACAAAACTAGAACCATTGTGCATGCTGAAATGATAGACAAGGAGGCCACAATGACAGTCACACTGACTATTCCTACACAACTTGTCCAGAAACATGCAGAAAAGATATTGTCGAGTAATGGGATATCCATTACAAATTTTAATATATTGCCCAAAACAATATATGACTGTGGTGATTGTGATCAGATTATTTCATTCAATGAAAAAAGTATTGTGGAAAGAGTTCACTGTTTTTTCAGAATATCATTTTGTCTTGTACGGAACTATCAACCAACTTACATAGAGAAATGACATTTACCCAATCGGAACCATTGGTGCAACTTTCACAGTGGAGAGAAAAATTGGCTTGCAACACATTCTCCATATAAAATATGGAGAGTTGGTCAATGACAAGGAAATGGTACCATTCTCCATATCTAGTTTTTTCATTTACTTTTGCATGTGCATGTATCTCGGTTAAGTTACACAAATATTGCACTGTTCCATGTTGCAGCTGCAATTGTTCGATACAGATTCAAATTTGTTTTCATCAATGGAACACCAATTGCATAAAGGGAAATTTCCACTTATGCTCTTCAAAAATATAACAAACAAAATGGATGTTAGAGAAATGATCTTTCACATAACCCAAACAACATTTGTAATAGATTTGCAAGTAGACATAGTACAAGATCTGAAGAAACTACCTAGCTCTACAATTGTTGTGCGTATACATCTATAGAATCATCCTCACTTTTCTCATACAAATATCCTTCACCAAATTTCTATGGTTTCTTTATTTATTTATTTTTTTTCGGGGGGTGCAGTTGTGTATTATATTGTTCAGTGTATTAATTCCTATGCTCGCGTTTCCACTTTGAAGGTGTTTTGGTTGCAACGAATGCGTACTCGACCCCCTTTGAGAATGTTTGTTTGAGATGCAACTCTCCTGCTTCTGCTTCCACTTTGATAAGTGATGATACAATTTATTATCTGCGATGTAGTGAAAAATGTCCATATATATATGGACATTGCCTCAATGTTACCATCTGAACCGAGGGAAACACAATCGTGAATTGCATAATTAGGCAACCTCTGTTACAAGATGAGATTCTTGGGTTAGCAGAATTGTCGTATGAAACATACCTATAAAAAAAGGCAAGCAATGTCTACATACTGCACGACTTTGGGATACACAACAAATTTACCTTAAATGAGGACAATGCAATATTCAATATCAACTGAAGAAAAAAACAAAAGAAACAAGAAAAAAAATCATATCAAGGTTTGGCAGGAAATGAAAATATGTCATGTGTCTCTGTAATATTTTTTCAACACCTAGATGAATATTCATCAAACTCAAGTAATTGAGAATATAATTACAAATGCAATTGATGTTGTTATTTTGATGTTTTCTTGCGTCTCCCAAAAAGAATTTTGTAGTGCGTCTCTGCAATATTTATTCAACACCTAGTTGAATGTTCGTCGGACTCAAGTACTTGATAATCTAATTAAAAATGCAATCGATGTTGTTATTTTGATGTTTTCTTGCATCTCCCAGTAAGAATTTTGCAATATGTCTCTGCAATATTTCTTCAACACCCAAATGAATGTTTGTCGGACTCGAGTACTTGAGAATCTAATTACAAATGCAATCGATGTTGTTATTTTGATGTTTTCTTGCATCTCCCAGTGAGGATTTTTCATATTTGTTTTGGTGTGCAAATAAAAGAAAAGAAACATGGTGGGTGGTTGTTTCTTTGATGGAAGATCCTGCACGTTTTTTGGGTTCCCAAGTTCGACAATTGTTTTTCAACTATTTACCCATGACAAGATTTTTGCAATTTTCTTTCGGGTGCTCGAATAAAATAAAAAAAAATTCTCCAACTATATATTTATGGTATGGTATCTTCATTTTCTCGATGCCCTAATTGAGAAAAAAAAGAACTTGGCATGGATTGAAACATCATCTTGAGATATTCAAATCTTGCTCTAGAGATTGCACGTGCATAAGATTGTTCGATCCAAAAACAATATCAAATTGTTTGATGCAAAGGTCGATGCTTGTTGCTCTATGGAAACTAGTGGGATCTTGCTTTTGGCTTGTTTGGAGTTTAATTAGTTCTTGGTTTTATTCTTCATCTGTCAATTTTATATCGCAAAACTCCGAGTGTTGTTTGGAGAACGCAAAACAATAGAATTACAATTTTTTTGCCAGCTAACCCACAAATTCGCCTGTCAATTTGTATAGCACGGAACTCTAGGTGATGTTTGTAGGACACTGAACTATAGAGGAAACACATTTCCCTTTAATATAACCTTTGTGATGCAAATGTAGTATGTCGCTCATTTTAGCACTTTTTCTTGATCGATGAACTTGGTAAAATTAATCTCCTGGAATAATTTGAAATAAACGAAGATATAATGTGCGAAGTCCAATGGAGCTATCATATCAACAAGAGGCCCTTAAAATTCAGATAGGTCATTGTTATACTTGCAGTGATAGAATTAAAAAAGCTTTCTTTTGTTTACTTCATTTTTTTTTAAATAAGAGATTTAACATCCTTTAATAATTTTATGTAATTAAATTGTACAATATCAATATTTATTATTAATAATTTATCATTTGAAAATAATGTTTTTAGATAATGTTATATAGTTTATAGGGATCACCATCGATAAACAATCGCAATCTTGACCCCACTAGCCCTGGAGTCTGTTTGTCAATTTGTATATCGTGGAAATCTGGATGCTATTTGTAGGACACCGAACAATAGAGGCCCCATTTTGAGCCTACCAACCCGAGAACCCGCAATGCAAAAATTTGAAATAAACAAATATATACTATGTGAATTCCAATGGAGTTATCATATCAACAAGAGGCCCTTAAAATTCAAATTGGTTGTTGTTATACTTGCGGTGATAGAATTTAAAAAAACTTTGTTTTGTTTACTTCATTTTTTTTTTAAATAAGAGATTTAACACCCCTTAATAATTTTGTGTAATTAAATTGTACAATATCAATATTTAATATTAATAATTTAGTATTTGAAATAATGTTTTTAGATAATGTTAGATAGTTGATAGGGATCACCATCCATAAACAATTGCAATCTTGACCTCACTAGCCCTAGAGTCAGTATGTGAGTTTGTATATCGCGGAACTCCGAGTGCTTTTTGGAGGACACAAAACAATAGAAGTGCAATGTTGATCCAACCAACGCGCAAGTCTAGTTGTCAATTTGTATAATGTGAAACTCTGGGTGCTATGTGTCCTAACATTGAACAATAGAGGCCTAATTTTGAGCCCACTAGCCGAAGAACCCACGATCCAAAAAGTGGCTAAGTATGGAATGAGGGATCCATACATGCTCTATAAAATATCATGTGCATACTTTATAAAAGTAGATATTTAGTATGTATTACTCATTTTTCAGAAAAGTTCTAGGTGTGAAAGTTGGCGGATTCAGGTCTTCATATTTCCACTTCGTTTTATATCACCAGCCCAACCGATCGCTTCCACGTTTCATATTATACAATTTTTTGGGATTGTGGGTTTCTGAATAGGCTAGTTACCAGATAGGCGGGTTCAACATTGCGTTTCCATTGTTCCGCCACCTGTAAACAACACCCGTACTTCTGCGATCTACAAATTAGAAAACAAATTGAAATAAAAGAATATATATTATGCGAAGTCTAATGGAACAATCATATGAATGAAAGGACATTAAAATTCAAATTCGTCGTTGTTATACTTGCGGTGAAGCTAACAGTACAAAAACTTCACTTAAACATCGAAAAATTTATTTTCTTGTAACTTTTCGATGCTTCTCTTATACAAACAGATCCTGGAAACTATAAACATCGCTCGTTGTATCTATTCCTTGATTGAAGAACCTATTAACATGTTTAATGAACTTCATACTTACTATTAAAACCATCAATGGGGATTTATTACAACAATTCCCACTTCCGAAAATTGCCATTTGCTTTCTTTCTTTGCCTCTGCTTTCCCTTTCTGGTTACTTACTCGTTTTTCAAAAAATGTCTAGGTGCGAGATTTGGCGGATTCACGTCTTTATATTTCCATTGTTACTTTTATATCACCAACCCGACCGACCTCTTCCCTGTTTCATATTGAAAAAACTTTTTGAATCATCGGTTCCCGCATAAGTGGGTTCAACATTTCATTTCCATTGTTCCATCGCCTACAAACAACACCCAAACTTCCGCGATTTACAAATTAACAAACAAATTCCCCTTCATCTCGTTTGCTTTCACTTTCTGTTTACTTGGTCCTTTTTCTGAATGTCGCATGATTTTATATACAACACCGAAAGTTCCGCAATATACAAATTTCCCTCTCAACATTGCGCTTCCATTGTTCCCCTACGTACAAACAACACCCAAAATTTCACGATATACAAATTGATAGCCCAAATCTGTCACTGAGATACAATTTTACCATCATCCCCTCACATCTCCTAGGTATATCTTCTGACCCATTTTTTTGTAACCCCCCCGACCTCTTTCCATACTTAGCCATTTCTTGGAATTTGTTTCACGGATTGGCAGGTGGACGAAATGTACAATGCTTGGTTTCTCTTCTCCATCCCCACTATCTTCGTACTTCTTTCTAGATATGCAATTATTAAGGTTTAATGTTAGTAATTCCTCATGCAGGAACTATTAAGATTGTCATTAATGACTGGAAGGCCAGAGAAGATTTGTCATTGCTACGAATTAAACCAAGATTTGTGGAGAAGAATGTTATCCTTTCCAATTATTCATTTCAAACATGATGCAATATCTTTTGTGCATCGACTGGTTGGCGCCTTTAATAAATCTCTAATTCTTAATCGCACTTCATCGTCACCACCACCTTCACACTTTTTTCTAAATATGCAATTAGTGAACTTTAATGGTAACATCTCATTACGCATGAAACATGGAGATTGTTATTGATCATTGAAAGGATCAAGGATATATTCCATTGATACACATTAAACCAGGATTTGTGGAGGGTTATATTATCCCTCCCCAGTTTTCATTTCAAAAATCATCTAGAGCAAATGAAAATTCTCATTAACTTGTGGTAGTAGTTTTGTCCAGATATACTAAACACCTTTGGGCATGATGGACAGAGGTTCCATAATTCCAGGGCATATTCTTACTACTCATCTCCCTCTGCCCAGGAGAAAAAAAGGAGATGGTCCCTTTGTACACCGAGAGATATATTTCAAGCCAAATAATTCCAATGCAACCCTGCCTTCTCAGAGAACCTTCCCAGTTTCATTGATGGCTAGCGCAGAGGTTGATGCCATGGCTTCTAAGCCCAAAGAAGATGATCTGATGGACAATGATACCACAATGGATGATGGTAATGAAGATACTTTTCCCACTCCTGCGCCCAAATTGAAATCATCCATAATGGGAGAAACTTCACGTCTCAACAATGGCAGTCCTGACAACACCAAAAGAACGAGTTTCAGAAAAGAAATTGATGTTGAACACAATAGCCGCTTTGTAGCTCAAAATTAGGAATTCCATAGGTCCAAATTAGTCTGTTCAGGGTGGAAGTATTTCACTGTAAGGAAATGATATGTTGATGCTCCCAGAGATATATTTCAAGAGAAAAGACTATTCAATTGCAATACTATTGTCATGTTCTCTAGATATACAATTAACATCTTAAGGAATGAGTACCAAAACTCCCACTAGTGCAAGGCATATTCCTACTAGTCATCTCCTTCCACCCATAATGGACTAATTCAGGCCTCTGGAATTGCACGTGCAACTTGTGTCCATGAATTTTTCAACTATGGAGAGGCAGTTTATTGGTATGTCCTAACTTTCAACTAAGGGCTATTCCATTTTCCCTGCAATGTTTTTCGTCTTCTTCCTCACCCTAATCTTCTGAGAAGTATCAATTTTAACACATGATGATCCATCGAGGGGAATACTGCAAGGGTTTCCTAAAAATAAAAGCATGGTAATCAGTTTTGTATGCATGTTGAAGAGCATCTCAATGGCTCCTGCATGTTGTTGATCTGTACCTGTGTTTGTCACAGATATGTTCAATTTTTTGGCCCAAAGAACTGGGTCCAATTTCTAATGATAGATATACAATCTACAGTGCTCTTTTTTTTTCTAATGGATTTTCTATTAAAAATATCTCCCTTGGAGTCTTGGTTGCTTCTTCTTTTATGGATTTAACACCTCTTCTCATTGGCATGGTTCGGTAGTCTCGTAGTTCTTCGATATTGTATTTAATTAGGTAATTTTTTCTAAAATGGAGCACCTAGGTCCGCTTATGGTATTTACTGTGGGCATAAGTTGTATATTTAATATTCCTGATTTATTATGTGATGAATATTCTGGATTTGTAAAGAGACAAACTGGAATGAGTCCTCTAACTATCGGCTCTTGAAAGAAGTTATGCATCTGAGACTTAAAATGAATTATTTCTCCCTCTAATTAAATGATGTAAGGTCATAAAACATTTCCTGTGGGTGCAGTAAAGTTTGCTTGCTACTGTGTAGAGTTTAGTAACTGGTTCGTTACTCTAAATCTATTCATATTGCTCATATTTGTACTGGAATTGTTACAGTCATAAGAATTCCATTGTGTGTATAGATTCTAGAATTTAAACTTAAAATATTTACTCTAAATTCTCTGTCCTAGAATTTTGTGTTTGAACTTGTCTATTGCACTTCATCTGCGTAACTAAAAATAGTAATTGAAGTATCTAGTTGGGAAATAAATACCTCTGTGGTTCATGCACTAGATTGTGTGAACTTTATCATTCTGGTTATGAAATGTATTAAATGTTTAGCACTGTTCTATTTTCTTGTTTACATTCTAGAGCATTCAATTAAATCTTTTTGGTTACAAAACTAATGATGGGACCCTTGTTTACTTGTGAGGGTACCCATCAGACATTTCAAAGTCCACTCCTCCCCTTCGGACTGTGGACAGATCGCTTCAACAATGTCGATGGAATAAACACCCATGCTAACCTCAAGCTAAGTACTATTCGTATGTTGAAACTTCAATATTTAACTTTGTTGATTTTCTTAACACTGTTTATTAATTCCAGATTTCCCTTTGCATGATTTAATCGTTCTGAGGAAATGGGTCCACGAGATCGCCTCACTCGAAAGGTATTTGAGTTACAAATATCGATGTTTGATTTTTACTTCTTAGGTTTTGTTTATTGTTGGTACAGGGTTCCACCCTAGGGCACTTTATTATGATAATTTTTGAGCCAGGGTTCCATAGATAAACTGCTTAATTGTATTTTAATCCCTTAATAGAATAAACAAATTGAAAAGGGGTAACCCTATATTGTAAATGAACTCCATGATTTACATTTATGATAGCATATGTTAAGTAGAATGTTAAAATTCTATTAAGTGTTGAACAACCTCTGTAACATGTAGCATGTATTATATACCACTGAAATTTTGCTTATGGGTTTGTTGTAATGTAACAAGGACTGTAATTTTCTATGCCTTTGATATAGACTCATCATTGGAAATTACTTGAAATCTCATGTGCTTCAAGAAGTCGATAAAAGTTTTCTTTGTAAGAGTACATTAGATGTTTATGCAGCTCTGTGTATCTAAACATGCAACAATATATATATCTTGGATTCATTTCAATAATTTCATTTGGCATTTACAGCAATCCAATATTGCTTAAGTTCAATAACTATATATATATATAGTACAGGTTATGATTAACATAGCAATACTTCTGTTTTATTTAGATTTAATGCATTCCTTTGTATATATATATATATATATATATTCAGATACCTATAAAAAAAAACATGCATAGGCACTTTCTATAGGTCTATACTTAAGTTTATCCAACTTGTAGCATTCTTTAATAAATATTTATGCCTGCTTATACCTAAATACACATTCATATTTATACCAATATATTCTCAATATTAAACAACGGATCAAACTTACATTTTCTTTACTATTTGTATTCAGAGAATGGGTTCACATGAATAAGTAATTATCACAGATTCATCTCATTCCTATCAGCTTAATACACAGTAAAATATTCATCAAGAGAACATGTAGAATAACATATCTGAAATCAAAGATGGAACACAAATGGAACAACCAAGTTCCACCCAACCGTAGAACAAAACAACCAAACTACTTGCTCTGTTCACCCCCTAGCCTGACCATGAGTCCATAAGGGCGAATTCCAATGATCCTCTTTCTCTATAGTCCTCTTTCATATCAGAAATCCCCTTGCCTCACACTTGAAACAATTTTCATAACAAAAAGTGATATCCTTTCTCCAACATACTAAGCAACGTCTTGCCTCCTCCCATATGTTGTATATCAAAAAACCTCTTGTGCCTAGGTCTTTTTACTTTTTGGGAATTTTCATAGCTTTACAAATCCCTAATTTTCAGGGGCTTCTAGTGGCCAAATTCCTCATTTTCCACTTGTAAAATTCATCCCTAAGGTAGTTCAAGTCTGTTCCCAACTCATGGAGTCATGGTCAGCTGATTTCAACCTGGTTGTTCCATTTGTCATTCAACAAGTAATATAAAAAGATTTGTCTTTTACATGTGTCATAGTCAAAGAGTTGGTTGGGAAAATCAAATCTTTTCCCAACAGTCACAATAATTAATTACAATTAATCAAATTCGGAATTCGGAATTGCCATAAATGGCAATAATTTTCCAAATACGAATTTGGTAAAAATGGAAATAAATTCCTATGTGCATACAGACTTTAATAATTAATTATTTTTGGGGGTTATTACAACAACATAAACTAAGTATTTGGGCGGATGGAATATTTTTGGTTTTTTTTTATGGTTATGAGGAATGTTGCTTTGAAGAAGTGTGAGGTGTCACAAGGTACTTCAAGAATATTAAATTAACATCAGAAGATGTTGTGAATCATATCCATGGACTTTGGAGAGTAAACTTCATGTATATTATGTTATATATGTTATGTTATATGAAATAGAATCATAGATTAATAAATAAATATGTTGTGAATCATAACTATGACATATGGTCAATGCTTTAATTAAAAAAATAAAAATAAATTTGGAGCTTCTCAAACGAGATAACAATGTTCTCATCTCTTTCAAGCAACATGTTTTTGACATCATTAGAGCTATTCATATTTTTATTAATGCTTCAAAATATTTCTATTTGTCTTTTTAATAATCTATAATTCTTTTTATAACCCTCGTATGGATTTATCGATACCATCATTTGACTTTCACTTTTTTTAGTTATATATGATGATGATATTATCAGTATTGACTCGCCAATTTTTATATATTGAAAGTGGTTGATGATTTTTGGATGCATATTTATTAAGTATGATGGTTTTGATTTACTGCTCATGATGGATGTTTTCAAACTCACTTAAATCATAGATATTTGACTCACTTGTTTTAATTATAGATGATGATCATGTTATAGTATTTATCTTGTTATTTTATATATAATGGATGTTGTAGATTCTATTTTGATGGATATTTAATAAGTATAATGATGTTAATTTGTATGGATGTTTGTTTCCTTAATTTTTTTTATAAATGTTAAACTATAAAATATTTCAAATGCATTTATATGGCTTAGTGTATAATAATATAAGTTATCTAAGAGATATGATATATTTAACTAATTAAATTGAAATAAAACATATTCAATTAATAAATCTAAGCAAAACCAGAAGAATAAAACAATGGAAGCCAAATTGGAAGCAAAATTGGAAGCCACACCACAAGCAAAAATGGAAGAAAAAATGGAAGACAAACTAGAAGAAAAAATGGAAGGAAAACGGGAAGCAGCGTTAGAAGTAAAACTGGAAGCCAAACCATAAGCCAAACTGGAAGAAAAATTGGAAGCCATATTAGAAGCAAAACTCGACATAAAACAGGAAGCGAAACTAGAAGCCAACCTAGAAACAAAATTGGAAGGCATATTAGAACAAAAACTATTCCTCGCTTCATTTCTTACACTATTCCTGTCTCTAAACCTGATGCTATTCCTAGTGATAATTCCGGCGCTAAATCTAGCGCAATTATAAACAATCCAGATTGTGCCAAGTTTGGCTCTAGACAAGGTGTCCCGGTGTTGAAATAAAATAAACTAAATTCTGGTGCTATTTTAGGTGCTAATTGTTTGTTATGTTGTAGTGTATGGAATTGATTTCCAATTTTTTGTGATAAAATCTACGATGTTATTGTTTTAATATATGAACGGTTGATATGAACTATTTCTAGCATCAATGAAACAAATTTATGCTATATCTATCTCTTAGTATTACTCCTATGCTGGATAGGGTATAATTAATTAAATTAGGAATTGAATTTTCCATTAGAATAAACCAAACTAAGTTACATAAAAAAATTTGTTGGACAGTCAATTGTCTTTTCCCCTTTTTTTTAT
Source organism: Picea engelmannii (assembly GCA_009831015.1). Lineage (NCBI taxonomy): Eukaryota > Viridiplantae > Streptophyta > Pinopsida > Pinales > Pinaceae > Picea > Picea engelmannii. Next base: position 270,557 of record ML790924.1, on the reverse strand, counting down.
CTTAAATTTTAGTGTCAAGCAAGCCCTTATACTAGTTGGAAACATTATTCCAAATGAGAGTGGGTCTAATTGGGACCTACCATTGAATATTCTCTATAACCTTCTTGACAGGTCTTTTAGACCTGTCGACAAGTTGGTTGGAGGATGGAGCATAGGATAATAGGTTTCACATTATCTTCACTACAGTGTGACTGAATCACCATAATGGTGCCTCCTTGGATACCCTCAAAAATTCATTACTCTAGTTCAAGTGGCAGAGAAATCATGATGATTGAGGACACCCTCCATTAATCAATGCATCATTAAGTTAGGAAATTTTTCTAGACTTGTTTGTGGACTTGCAGGCTGTAAGATGTATATTTGATGCCCCATGCCCCATGGATATTGGATGTTGGAAACAACTCAAATTTAGAATACAATCCACTATTCAACTATCCAAGAGATGCATGTAGCTTGCAGTTGCATGTCAAATTTCAATAAATCTCAACTTCCTATTTTTTCAAAGCAAAGCCTACATGATCTGAGATGGCACGATATGATTATCTAAATTTTCAGAAGCCTTTAAATTTGGTTATTTATAAATTTTTCATCAAGAGGTAGTTTTTCATAGGAATGAATTGTGATTTGTAGCAATTCCATATTCATATGGTGATTTTGTTGATAAACAAAATAAATCATGGTAAAATTTCATTGTTGGTTCACTAGAGAGCTAGAAACAGCTTGCAAAAGCATATGTTCAAGCTCTTGTAGAGAGTTAGAATGGAATATTTCATGATATTTATTTTTTCAATTTTGCAAGGTTGTTTATCCCTTATCATGTTCTTTATACATTCTCATTACGTACAATATGTTCATGGAAGAGAAGAAAATCCGAAGCGTTGGCTTGAAAATGTTTGAAACAATTGCATGTATGTGTTGATACTCTTCATATGAAAATTTGTTAATACTCTTAATGTTAATTTTGAGGGGCCATCCATGAAAGTTCCTTGGATGATTCTTTCTTTCCTAGAGTTATGGCATACAATATTTAATATTCCACCAAGTATACTGGCATGTGGGAGAGTGTTCTGAAGGCAAAACATAATAGAGGGCATACGAAGAAAAAACCTATCATTGACTACATTAAATGCCTTCATGTGATTATCACCAAGAGGGCTTGATTCATCACTAATAAAATGGGATAGGGTGCATGAAATTTAGAAATATGTAAGAAAAAAATAATCTTAAATATTTAAGGATTTCATATTTCTATTTATTTTTTTAATGGTGTTGAATTCCTTATGATGTAGGACAAATAAAATATTTTACATAAAATTTTGTTGTTGGATGATGTTATGTTAAATGCAATTTCATAATAATTTTATGTTATGCATAAGATACCTTTGTATTCAAGAAAAATTTTGCTCTAATACATAGTATTTAAATAATATCAAAATTAAATATAAACTTTATGATAAGAGTAGTTTTGTTTTTTATAAGTAAGAGATTTTATATATAAAGGGCCTTCAAAAACCAGACCAGAGTTACAAAATCTTGAAAACCATCATGCTGTAGTTATCGAACTGCCCCAAGAAAGGGGAAACCACTTCAGCCAGCCGACTAAGTCTAGCAATTTATAGTTTGAAAGTCTTAGATAAACAGAGCTAATTTGACTAGGCTACAACTAAGAAAATAAACTAGTAAAAAGATCAGATCCCCAGAGGGGTTAGACACTTGGAAAATAACCTGGCCAGGTGGATTGGTAGGCCATGTCCCAAGGTTCCTTTTTTATGGGCATCCATTTCCCTTCCATTTTCATGTCAGTGGCCAAGTTGCCCCCTTCCAGGTTGGCAGCTGGCAAGGTGACTCCAGGTGGATTGTGTGTGTGGATGCCCGTAGCTGTCGCAGCCTCCATGTCCGTGTGCATGACCTGCACCAAGTCATCCCCTTCTGGTTTTTGCACTTGTTCATTCCTGTTGACGGCCTCTGCATGGGGCATCTCTGTTGCTATCGTGACTTTTAGAGTGGAGTGGAAAGCTTCCTAGAAGGTGGAAAGGATCTGAAGGAGGGTCGAAGTTTTCCCATCCAAAAGCTGCAGTTGGAAATGGAGGTTCTCCAATCCTTGTCGAAGCTCAAAAACCAACCCATAGAGGATGGCCAGACTATCCTTCAGCTACGAGTCAGGGATGAAGTCGGTGGACGAGTGCATATTGTGCTGGTCATTCTGAAGAAAGGGTGGCGCCTCCAAGGGTGGGCGGGAGGAGCAGGCTATCGGTGCAAAAGAAGGCCCGCTAGCTAGGGAATTTGGTGGAACTGCGGGAAATCATGAGAGATATCCCAATGAGTTATCGGTGATGACCAGACATTCAAACCGGGAGGTAAGTGGGGTGGAGGAGGCGAGAGGTTCCAGCTCGGGCTGCAAAGGCTGCGAGGAGTGCGTTGAGGGTGAGACAGAGGGAGAAATAGAAACACGGGACTGAGGAGGATGCCATGGAGATCCTCTCCTTGGCCTCCCTCTTTGTCGCGACATTCTGAGCTCGCAGGGAAGGAAAAATTGAATAGAATGACCCAGATAGACATGGAGAGCCTGAAGAAGTCCTAAGGCAATGAGCAGCATGAAAAACCAGAGTGAGCCAGATCTGGGTGGTTGAGGGATAAGAGGGTCGAGTCGCATGAAGGGGTTGAATTCACTTGCAGATAGAGAAGCCATTGTGGAGATAGCAATGGAAGTTGGGTGCACCAACGTTAATGGTGCAGTGGTCATCGTAATAACAAAAAAATGCATGGTTTAGGCGGTGGGTCTTGGCACGAGCCCGACACATGGTCCCTTGCCGTGCTGGCCTGTCCTCTCCTCCTCCTGCCTCCATGTGTCCCGCACTAACACCCCATCCGGGGGTATGATAAGAGTAGTTTTAAAAAAAAACCAGTAATAAAAAATTTATTTTCTAGATAGGAGTACCCTTCCAATAATTTATACCTTGTTGGAAATACTTCCAAAACATAACCACTCTTTCTAGAAATGAAAACATATCTTTAAAATCATAAATGTTTATGATGCTCAATAGCAATATTTATAACTTAAAGCATGGTTGGAGTAAGTCACTAACACACCACTCCAACTTTTCTTGGTCTAGATGAATAGGTCATCTTTAAGTGTTCTAATTAATGAATTATAAATTAGAATTATATGTTATCTTTGTATTCACCACAATGAAAATCTTTTATTTTATTTTTTGGAAGCTCCATGGCAATTTTCCAAACATAAAAGATGCTTGGAGTAAGTCACTAACACACCAAGATGATTAGGTGTTATTTTCAATTATTCAAGATGATCACATGTTCTAATTAATAAAAAAAATGATAACTTTGTATTCACCACAATGAAATTTTTTATTTTATTTTCTCAAAGGTCAATGGCAATTTGCAAAACTTAAAAGATGTTTGCAGTAAGTCACTAACATACATGTAAATTTTCTTAATCTAGATGATTAGGTGAATTTTTCAATTGTTTAAGATGAGTATATGTTCTAATTAATGAATTCCATGCTACCTTTGTATTCACCACAAAAAACTGCTTTTATATTCACAACAAAACTTAAAAAAATACATATAAGACATAATATTTAAATTATAGACACAATTATATATAAATTTTTCTAAAAACACAATTAAAAAAAAACGTATCAACCTAAAATAATATTTAAATATAATAAAAAAATATTCAAATATAATAAAAAATAATATTTAAATGATCAACAAAATTAAATATAAAATTTATATACAAAAACAATTAAAATTTTTATCTCAACCAAAATTTAATTAGTAGATAGGATGGTAGTTTGGATTACCAACATTTTAGAAATACTTCCAAAACATGGAAATAAAAACATCAAATACTTCCAAAACATAATAACTTTATACAAATAAAAACAACAGTTTCAAATCCTATTAAGTTTATTTTTATTTTATTTTGAAGCTGGATGACAATTTTCAAAACTTAAAAAGATGCTTGGTGTAAGTGGACGACGCAACAAACCACAAGTTTTCAAGATGATTAGGTGCTCTCATTATTGAATCCCAGTGACATTTTGGATGAAAACAACATAAACTAAGTATTTGGGCAGATGGAATATTTTTGGTTTTTGTTTATGGTTATGAGGAATGTTGCTTTGAAGAAGTGTGAGGTGTCACAAGGTATTTCAAGAATCTTAAATTAACAGAAGAAGATGTTGTGAATCATATCCATGGCCTTTGTAGAATAAACTTCATGTATATTATGTTATATATATTTTGTTATATGAAAGAGAATCATTAATAGAGAAAGATGTCGTGAATCATATCTATGACATATGGTAAATGTTTTAATTAAAAATAAAATAAAATTGGATCTTCTCAAATGAGATAACAATGTTCTCATCTCTTTTAAGAAACATGTTTTTGGCATCAATAGAGCTATTGATATTTGTATTCATGTTTCAAAATATTTCTATTTGTCTTTTTAATAATCTATAATTATTTTTATAATCCTCCTATGGATTTATCGGTACCATAATTTGACTTTCACTTGTTTTAGTTATATATGATGATGATATTATTAGTATTGACTCGTCAATTTTTATATATTGAAAGTGGTTGATGGTTTTTGGATGCATAGTTATTAAGTATGATGGTTTTGATTTATTGCTCATGATGGATGTTTTCAAATTTGTTGAAGATAAGGGATCTAAAACTCATGTCAGATACATGTTGAAGGCATGTATTCCTATGTGTGTTAGGGTGAGTATTCTAAAGAAATTAGGAAAAGGTATGTCTTCATTATTCATAAGCATTTGATTTGTATAACTCTGTTGTTAATATTGGTATGATGTGTGTGTGGTTGCAGTCTTGATGAGATATTGATATTAGTAGCAGCAACAAAAATATCAGAGACAGAAGAAACAAAAAGTTATCAAGGATAGGTGTATTGATAGATTGGTCTACATTTATATTTCATGGCGGTTGGATGGGCAAAGGAAAGGGGTTTGTAGCCTCCTTCCTATTGAAGCCGGGTAAATTAGGGAGTTGGAGCTTCCTTTGGGTTGCATCATATAAATAGGGGGTTGGAGCCTCCTTCTAATTATAGCTAGAGAAATATAAAGTTGATGCTTATGATGAATGTACTCTTTGATAAATAATAAAATCATGTTGTGGTATTTTCTCGCATTGGTTCTCCACATAAAATTATGGTGTACTGTGTTTATGCGATGTCTATGAATTGAATTATGGTGTTGATCATAAATTGAATGCTCATAATATTTATTGGAGGTTCTATATTGTGATTAATGTTGGAAGATTGGTTGTTTTCATTGATGTCAACCCTAGTCATGGGTTTTGGACCGCAAGATTGATGAAGGTATTTGGACATGAAGGAAAATGCACATGTAGATACAACACCCATGGATGGATAGTATACATCATGGTGTTTCCAGTGGTATGTGGCACATCATGTGGATCCTCATGGTTGAGGAGAAATTAATTTTTGAAGATGAAAAAGTGAATTGAAGAAGGAAGTACAAGTAGGCCCTGAAGATAATTAAAGAAAAAAATTACAAAATAAGAAAGTGTCAGGTCGGCCCTAATGTTAAAAGGAAGTGACATAAATGGTATAAATAAACATCATTATACATTCATTTGATATAAGTCAAATTTCAGAGGTAATAAGAATAAAAGAAGGACGGATTTCAAGGGAGGATGAAGTCTTTTGGTGATGTGTTCTAAGGTATTTTATTTTCAGGTCATCTTACCATTTTTGCTATAACTTGTTTTCTAGAACTATTCAGATGGTGAAATCACTATGGTATTGGGAATACATATCAAGGTACCTATGGTAAAAATTTAATCTCTTTATTCGCTACAATTATGGATATACACTCTGTGGAAGATAGGGTTTGTGACCAATCCTGAAGCTAGTCAATAAACAGGTGTTCCAGGTAAAATAGTCATAACTTATTCATCGAGAATCCAAATGAAGTGGGAAAAATTTAATTGGAAAGAGTACGGACTATATCTTCTTGTGTACAAGTTTTAGAATCAGATGTTAATTATTGAGCGTGGGGCATTCTATGCAAGTTCACTCTCCTGAATAGACCATAATTCAATAAAGTCTACCATTCTTTCTATAATTTCTTTTTGGGGAGGATTCAAGGAGTGAAACTTGGAGGAGTTTCAGAGAATACATTGAGTAATATTATTTACAGGATTAGAGTACTCCAAGAATTGAATAATTGCAGAAATCAAAGAAGTCTCAGGAAGCATTATCAGGTTCTATGTGATTATTGGTTGATGGTGATGATTTACTGTAAAGTTTTATTATCTCTCATATATTCTTGGGTGGAAAGAAGGGGCAAGGATGGAGAGTTCAACTCTCTCTTGATATTGAAGGATTGCATCTTCCTCTTGGATTTTTATCCCTATCTTTACATTTGGAAGCTGTAGCTACCTTTGGAAGTCATTACTTCCCTTGAACAATAACTATTGATTATTTCTCATATATTGTGCATGGTGTATTGGTGTAACTATTATAGTATTGTTCATTTCTCATTGGATATAGTTAAATGGTTTAAGTATAAGTTGAAAAAGGTTTTAAATTGTACTTGATAATGATTCACCCCCCTCTCAGTATCAACAATTGGTATCAGAGCGAGTTACCTTTATTACAGTTTAACCACTGGAAGGAAGATCCTAAGAAGAAATGGAAGACAAAATTACAAATGGGATTCCACCATTTGATGGAAGCAATTTTGAATACTGGAGTAATAGAATGGAAACATACCTGAAAGCTATTGGGGTAGATGTTTGGTTCTCATTTGGTTCAGGATATAGTGCTTTGAAGAAACCAAAGACTACACCTCAGAAGGAAGAAAAAAGGAACAACAAATTGGCAATAGATACCATCCCGGATGGATTGACAAGTTCAGTGAAATCCAAGGTGGGATCATGTGCATCATCAAAAGATCTTTGGGACAAGCTACAAGACCTTTAGGTAAGGGAAGATGCAGAAGAAGAAGAAGAAGAAGAAGAGGTTGAATCAAATTACAATATCTCAGATTTCAAAGAAGAAAATAGAGGTCAGTTCTTTTGCTTTAATTGTGAATGAATAGGTCATGTTGAATTTGAATGTCCTCATCCAATGATTGAAATAAATGACACTGAAGAAGAAAATTCCAATGAAGAAGAAGAAAATCATGAAGACAAAATTATTCAACAAGAAGATGAGAATCTTAAAAAATTGAAGCATGTTGAGATTGAAAATAGCAAGCTCAAAGACACACAAAGAAAACTAAGAAGTGAATTGGGTAGTTGTAAAAAGACAGTTGTAATCTTGAAGAAATAATTAGAAGACTTTGAGAAACTAAGAGAAGAAACCATTTCCTTGAAAACTCTACTTGAAGAAGAAAGAAGAATAGGAGAAGTAAGGAATGTCCAAATGAAGAAGAAAGAAGAATATTGTGAAAAACTTGAACAAGAAGTTGTCTCATTGAGGAAGAACTTAAGAAACTCTCAAGTGCCAAAAGACTTAACACATCTTGGATGCATGGGTGAAACTTCATACAAAGAAGATGCACATACCAACAAGAAGGTTGAAGAAAGAGCTACACAGACAATTGATGAGAAGTGGACCAGGATACCAGAAAGAAGGAATGATTACAAAAGAGATAAATATCCAAGAAGACCTCTTACCTTTAGGAATCAAATAAGATTCAATCAGTATGAAGGAAACTACAGAAGAATATATCATGAACCCATATGGACTACATCACAAAGAAGCCCACTTACTCGAAGGTATCAAAATTTCTTTCTTGGTCATTGTTATACTTGCAAAATTTTTGGACATAAGACAATTAATTGCAGAATCAATGAAAGGAACACATATGCAAGAAACATGAATGGTGTAAATTGACGATATGGAAATAATCATGGATTTGTCAACAGAAGTTATAATTCATTTTCCCCATTGATGGACACAAATATTGCATTCTACAAATGTAATTATCTTGGTCACAAAGCATGAGATTGTAGATATATGAATGAAGATGTCCCTATGCCAACCATAGTATGGAGAAGGAAAGAGATTCCAAACAATGAATATTGTTGAATAGCATTGATCGTTGAAGAATGTAAAGAAGAAGATGAATGGTTCATACACAGTGGATGTTCTTCACACATGACCAGGGATCAAGACAAATTCATCAGCTTGAAGAGAAAGGGTGGTAATGTTGCATTTGGAGATGACTCATCTGCCAAAATACTTGGAGAAGATGTAGTAGAGATTGGAAGAAAAAATGTAAAAGAAAAGAATGTTCTATTGGTTGAAGACTTGAATCATAATCTACTCAGTGTTATTAAAATGTGTGTTCAAGGATATAGTCTTACGTTTGATTCCCAAAAATGTAAGATTAGAGAAAATAACTCAGGAAGATTGGTTACAACTGTGACAAGAAGACCGAAAAACATATACATCCTAGACATGAAGAAGAGAGAGAAGACAGAAGCCACACAAAAGGATTCTAAGGAAGAAAAATTTCCAAAGACCAAAAATAAGGATGAAGTATTATCAAGTGCCACATGTTCAGGTGGAGCAGCCCCAAAGAAGAGAGTTACATTTTTCCATTAAACTCAAGGGGAGCAGCCCTAACCTTTGTCGTTGATGTCGAAGGGGGAGAGAAATTTTGATCATGATGATATTGGGAGCATGAGTGTTACCATCAATGAAAAATGGGGAGATTGTTGGAAGATTGGTTGTTGTTATTGATGTAAACCCTAGTCATGGGTTTTGGACCGCAAGATTGATGAAGGTATTTGGACATGAAGGAAAATTCACATGCAGATACAACACCCATGGATGGATAGTATACATCATGTTGTTTCCGATGGTATGTGGCACATCACGTGGATCCTCATGGTTGAGGAGAAATGAATTTTTGAAGATGACAAAGTGAATTGAAGAAGGAAGTACATGTAGGCCCGGAAGATAATTAAAGAAAATAATTACAAAATAAGAAAGTGTCAGGTCATCCCTAATGTTAAAATGAAGTGACATAAATGGTATAAATAAACATCATTATACATTCATTTAATATAAGTCTAATTTCATAGGTAATAAGAAGAAAATAAGGCCGGATTTCAAGGGAGGATGAAGTCTTTTGGTGATGTGTTCTATGGTTTGTTATTTTCAGGTCATCTTACCATTTTTGCTATAACTCTTTTTATAGAATGGGTCAGATGGTGAAATCGATATGGAATTGAGAAGACATATCAAGTTACCTATGGTAAAAATTTCAGCTCTTGATTCTCTATAATTACGGAGATACACTATGTGGAAGATAGGGTTTGTGACCAATCCTGAAGCTAGTCAATAAACAAGTGTTCTGGGTAAAATAGTCATAAATTCTTCATAGAGAATACAAATGAAGTGGGATGAATTTAATTGGAAATAATACAGACTATAGTTTCTTGTGTGTGATTTCCAGAATCGAATGTTAATTATTGACCATGGGGCATTCTGTGCAAGTTCACTCTCCTGAATAGACTAGAATTGAATAAAGTCTACCATTCTTTCTATAACTTATTTTTGGGGAGGATTCAAGGATTGAAACTTGGAGGAGTTTTAGAGAATACATTGAGTAATATTATCTATAGGATTAGAGTATTCTGAGAATTGAATAACTGCAGAAATTGAAGAAGTCTCAGGAAGCATTATCAGGTTCCATGTGATGATTGGTTGATGGTGATGATTTAATGTAAAGTTTTATTATCTGTCATATATTATTGGGTGGAAGGAAGGGGCAAGGATGGAGAGTTAAAATATATCTTGATATTGGAGGATTGTATCTTCCTCTTGTAGTTTTATCCCTCCCTTTACATTTGGAAGCCGTAGCTACCTTTAGAAGTCATTACTTCCCTTGAACAATAACTACTGATTATTTCTCATATATTGTGCATGGTGTATTGGTGTAACTCATATACTATTGTTCATTGCTCATTGGATATAGTTGAATGGTTTAAGTATAAGTTGAAAAAGGTTTTAAATTGTACTTGATACTGATTCACCCCCCTCTCAGTATCAACAATTAAAAGTACTAATTATGCTCATATTGATTCACCCCCCTCTCAATATTGCAACACTTGGATGGTTTGATCTCCAAGTCGAACTCTTCTATTTGTGAAACCCATTTTCCGCTTGATCCAAATTGACAATATTATTGAGATAGGACATATTTTACGGTGGGGTATGTGATGAAATATTTAATCTTTGTTATACCCTACATAGGTTCTAAAATTCTCTAGGGAATTGAAAAGAGCGTAGGATTTCTTTTCTATAATGGTGTAATTTATCTCCGAGTCCATAAGGTATGTTATCATGAAATAGATTGGTTTTTCATCTCCTTGAACATTATTTTGTATAATATTTCCTACGATGGTGTCTTCTGAGGTGAAAGGAAAGATGATGGAATCCTTAGAAAAATATGGGTTGACTAGAATTGGAACGATAGTTATTGTCTCTTGGAGATGTTGGAAATCCTTCTTTCCCTCGTCATTCCATTCAAAATGTGATTTTTTTTTAACAAGGTATTAATGGGTTTTGCGATTTCATCAAAGTTTGGAATGAACCTCCTTATGAAGTTGATATGTCCAAAGAACGACTATAGTAATTTCTTGTGATTAGGGTGAGGTATTTTCTTGATGGCTTCAATTATTGAAGGATATATAGAGATGTCGTCGTTAGAGAAGATATGTATTAATAACTTCCCTTCATCCACAACAAAAATTGATTTCATTGGATTAAGGGAAATTCAATATTCTTTGCACCTTTGAAAAATTGTCTTTACGTGTGGGATATGTTGATCCCTTTTCTTGGAGATAGTGGTTTGGTCATCCTGGTAAATATCTATGATATTCCCTATTAGATCCCTAACTTAATTCTTTGTCTTGCGATGAAATTATTTGTCTGTCACTTCCTTTACTTGATCTTATGTTTTCTCTAGGTAATCTTCTATCAAGGCCTAGGGGATCACTTCCTTGAATGCTTTCCTCTTCTTTTGTTGGTGTATTTATCTCCCCTTATATTATTCTTTCATATTCTCTCTAGGGTGTGGTATTTTTTTATGTGTGTCTCCACATGGGGTTGTGGGTTCCACAATAATTTAGATATGGAATGGAGGGCCTTCTTCTGCATCGGATCGATGACCTCTAGTTTTTCTCTCATATATGGCATGAAAGATCTCCTCAATTTTCCCCGAGGTGCGTAGATACTCTACCTCTTACTCATTGTTATCCAAGCCCTCTCTCTCAGGTACAAACCTCTTATTATTATTCATCATATACTGGTAGGGTCATCTGCTGTGTGTCACACCTAAATTCGCTATTATTTTCCTGTTCTGTTCATCATCCATCATGATGGGGTCCATTTGCTACTTCTTCCAGGTACTCTCTGTTCGCATGTTTTCAGACAGAGGCAGAGTATGTGTGTTTTTCATTGATGGAAAATATCACGACCAACAACACAATGATGATCGCATGGCAAGATCATAAGCTAAACTCCATTTCAGAGTTTTGGATACCGAGAGTTGGAGGTGTATAAGAAGCTAAACTCTATTTCGGAGTTTCAGATACCGAGAGTTGGAAGTGTCGAAACACTGAAATGCGAAAAACACCTTTTGGTGTAGGTTGTGGTCACCGTCAATGATCATGTGAGAGGGAGGAGCTAACACCAATCTAAGCTCCTTTTCGACAATCGTAACATGAAGAGTCGAGACTCTTCACCATAGGAATGCCGAAATGCCAAAATGTTGAAATGCGAAATGGCGAAATAAATGCAAGACCCTGCAGATTTAATCCAACGGTGCTGGTTATTTGAGCATCTGATCGAAGGGCTATTGTTGATATTTATGATTAATTGTTTAGTTACGATTCAGTTAGCAGAACCGAATCATGGTTCTTGGACGGTTGGCAATTCAGTTGCTAAGGCATTTTTTCCAAAGAAGATTCGAGGTGTAACCTAAGAGGAAGTGGATAAAAGATATACGTTGTGACTGTGCGCATGTGGTTGTGCTGAGTGAAAAATGAATTGAACTATAGAAAGGTAAAATTACAATATGTGCAGTGGAAAGAAAACACAGAGATGAGGAACAAAAGCTGAATATAATAGAATAGTGGAAGAGAGTAGAAAGTGCACATATCAAAGATGCATATCTGTGAGAAGAATATAAATCTAAGGTGTGTATGCTAAGACAGAGGATAAGATTAGAAAGATGAAGAGGATGCAAGAAGGGAGACATTGATGCAGGCAGAGAAGAGCGACATAGCTGAAAAGTGATAATCTTGGTAAGCAAATGAAAACTATTGAATCACTGTAATAAATTCACAGAAAGAAAAGTTTTATATTTGAGGGTGGTTGGGAGGTGCTAGGGAGGACTTTTTTCCTCAGAGGTTCAAGTGGGTGCTTGAACATAGGGATTTGTAGCTTCCATCTGGTTGCAACCAGAGAAACCAGGGTGGTAGGGTGGTGCAAGGGAGAACAAGTGTTCTCTGTTATACAGGTTGGAGCCTGTGTAACTGGAAGTTGGTGCTTCCATCCAGTTGGTTCTGGAACACTCAGGGAGTTGGAGCTTCCTTCTAGTGGGTGCTAGAAAAATCAGAGAGTTGTTTCTCTCAAACAAGTTGGTACTTGTATAAGTGGAAGTAGGTGCTTCCATCCAGTCGGTGCTGGAACACTCAGGGAGTTGGTGCTTCCTTCTAGTGGGTGCTAGAGAAACCAAAGAGTTGGTGCTCTCAAACAAGTTGGAGCTTGTAAAAAAGAGATAGTAGCCTCACATTGAGTTGGTTATCAATTATAGATGATGTACAAAACTTAAAACACTGCCTATGATTTTGAAAAAGAAGAGGTTTTCTCGCTTTATGGGTTTCCTCGTGAAAATTTATCTCTGTGTATATCTTATGTGTGACTGATGCTCATTGTTTATGTTTTCCATATGTTGTATAATATTGATGATCACTTGAAGAAATATTAAGAATGTTTTAATAGACTTAAAATTGTTTAAGCACAATAACAACTGATTCACCCCCCCCCCTCTCAGTTGTCTTAGTAATTTCAACAATTGGTATCAGAGAGAGGTTCCTTTTATTTAAAGGTAGATCTGTAAGCTTAAACATGACAAGTCATGAAGGTACTTCAGCTAGTAAGCCTCCTCTATTTGATGGAACAAATTTTTCCTTTTGGAAGGTTAGAATGAGAACATACCTAATGGCCTTAGGTGTTGATGTTTGGGATGTAGTAGAGACCGGATACATAAAGCTTGGTGTGCTAGCTTCCAAGGATGATAAGTTAGAATTTAGCTTTAATCCTAAGGGAATGAATGCTATCTTGAATGGACTTGCAGAAGCCGAGTTTGTAAAGGTGATGAATCTTCAAACTGCCAAAGAAATGTGGGATAAACTTATTAGAAGCTATGAAGGAAATGAGAAAGTAAAAGATGCCAAACTTCAAACATTTAGGTTGAAGTTTGAACAAATAAAGATGAATGAAGATGAAACAGTTAGAAAGTATTTTTTAAGAGTTGAAGAACTTGTGAATGCCATGAAAGTTCTTGGTGAGAAGTTTGAAGAATCAATTTTAGTTTAGAAGATTTTAAGATCTTTTCTTGATAAATTTAATCCAAAAGTATCTGCAATAGAAGAACTAAATGATCTTAAAACTCTGTCCATTGATCAACTCATAGGAACTTTAACTGCATATGAAATGCGAACCAACAAAGATAAATCCATTGCTAGAGAAACATCTTTTAAAGCAGACAAGAATACTGATTTAGATTTAGATGATATTGAGGAAACATTTGTGAAAAGGTTAAAGAATGGATCAGGAAAATATCAAGGAAAGCTTCCGTTCAAATGTTTTAACTATGGTAAGATAGGTCATTTTGCATCTAAGTGTCCCCATCAGAAAAAGTACCAGAACTCTGATGATGAAAATAATTACAAATTCAAGAAATATAGTAAAAAGAAAAGTTTGTGTGCAAATAATGACAATTCCTTAGAAGACATAGATAGTGATTCATCATGTGAAGACAAAGTGAATGATTTTATGATTATGGATATGGTATATCTTGATGATGAACACACAGGAGGTGAAATGGATGATGAAGAAGCTGTGGTGGATACGGAAGGTGAATTAATCAGTGCTTTGGAAGAAATTGACAGATTCAAATGTAAGAAGAGAAAACAAAAACAGTTGTTGAAGCAGTTTAAAATGAATGGTGAAAAACCTGATGAAAACTTTTCTCTACTAAAAGTGGAGTTAGAAGAGGCAAAGAAAATAGAAGAAATATACAAACAACAATTGTCAGAGAAGAAAGTGAGGCGTGAAGCCTTAGAAGAAGAGACAGTAAAAACCAGAAAAGACATGGAGAAGTTTAAGGGATTGTATCGCCAAAATCTGCCAAGTATTAAAGCCTCAGAAGGATTAACCTCCATTTTAAATCAGCAAAGAAACCCAAAGTTGAAAGTTGGCTTGGGGTATGAAGAAGGATCAAGTAGTGATCATCCAAGTAATACATAACCTATCAAGTTTTTCAAATCCTCAAACATTGACAACAATCACTCTGCAGAAACAAAGAAAGAAAATCAACCACCAAGAAGGAATGAAAGAAAAAATACCAGAACCGAATCTATAGATTAGAGAGATTATCGGCATGAAAGAAATCAACCTCCTCAAAGAAGACATATTTTTTCAAGGTACAAAGGTTTTTTCTATGGTTATTGGTTTTTCTTCTCTAATTTTGGTCACAAAGCTATAAGTTGTTMTTTAAGATTTAGATATGAACAATCAAGATATTCAACGAATAACCATCTTCCACAACAAAGATTGAGACAACCAAGCAACAAACAACCTCAGACTATAAGTCATGCGATGGCTGGGAAAAKGATATAGGTTAAGCATAACAATAGTTATGAGCATAAAAATTGATATGATCTTATATTTAGTGAACCAAAATGTTACATCTGTCATAACTATGGACATAAAGCTACAAATTGTCGCTTAAGGAATTACAAGCCAGATTTGATCCCCACTGCTGAAAATGTCAAGGTTTGGAAGAAGAAAGCAGATGACAAGTGTGGACTAGTGTTATCAGCCCAAAGAAAAAAAAATCCATGGTATATTGACAGTGGATGTTCCAAACATATGACTAGAGACAAAAGTAAGTTTCTAACTCTAAGTGAAAGCAAATAAGAGAATGTAACTTTTGGAAATGATGCACTAGGAAAAATAAAAGGTAAAGGAATGATAAGTTTGAGTAATGGAAAAGGAAAAGATCAATATGTGTTGTTTGTAGAAGGCCTGAAACATAATCTTCTTAGTGTCAGTCAAGTCTGTGATCGAGGATGTGAAGTCATTTTTACCTCTAAAGACTATAGAATAAAATCTATGAATTCACGATAGCTAGTTGCAAAAGGGATAAGAACAGAAAACAATGTCTATGTGTTAAAAGAAGAAAAATAAGAATGCCACTTAAGAAAGTATGATGAAAGTTGGTTGTGGCATAGGATACTTGGAAACCTAAATTTTGAGCATATAATCAAGCTCAAAAACAATGGGGCAGTAAAAGATCTTCTGAAGATATCAAAGCCATACGACTCTCTTTGTAAACCCTGCCAGATAGGAAAGCTTACTAGCACTCAGTTCAAATCTAAAAAATTTCCTTCAACAGAAAAACCTCTCCAGTTAGTACATATGGATTTATGTGGACCATCAAGGAAAGAAGGTACACAGAAAGAAAATTATTTTATGTTGATTATTGATGATTATTCTAAACTAACATGGGTTGTCGTTTTGAAGAAAAATCTGAAGCATTTGAAAAATTCAAAGTCTTTAAGTCTTTGACTGAGAATCAAACAGGAAAAGGATTAAAGGTAGTAAGGTCTGATAGAGGAGGAGAGTTTAGTTCATGGAACTTCAAATATTTCTATGATAAACATGTGATCAAAAGAGAGTACACAATTCCAAGGACTCCACAACAAAATGGAGTTGTTGAGAGGCAAAATAGATCAATATAGCAAATGGAAAGATCAATGATGAATGAAAGGAACATACCTCAGACATATTGGGTAGAATCAATTCATACAACCGTTCATATCCTTAACAAAGCTCATCTCAGGCCACATAGTGACAAGACTCCTTATGAACTATGGTTTGGAAGACCTTCTTCAATCAAGCATTTTAAAGTCTTTGGGAGTAAATGTTACATCAAGAACAATGATGAAAATATTGGAAAATATGATAATAGGGCTGATGAAGGTATCTTCTTGGTTTATTCTACAAACAATAAAGGATACAGAAGTTACAATAAGAGACTGCATAAACTGGTTGATTGTATAAACATAAAAGTTGATGAAGAAATCCCGGTCAGAAATGTAAGTAGTGTTGATCCAAGCACAAAAGATATAGTTGAATACGAATATGAACAGGTCCAAGGATTAGAAAGAGAGAATCTGAATCAGATGAAGATACGAATACTCCGACTGACACAAATCAGTAGAAAGAAGCAAAATCACCTCTCAGAATTGTTAGAAAGAATCATCCTAAAAATCAGATAATTGGAGATATAAACAAAGGAGTTCAAACAAGAAGGAAATTGATTAAAGACTCAGAACAATCTCATGTTGCTTTTTTATATATGAATGAACCTAAAATTTTTGATGAAGCCAGCCAGCATGATGATTGGATTAGAGCTATGAATGAAGAGCTTGATCAGATTGAGAAGAACAATACTTGGGATCTTGTCCCTAGACCCGAAGATAAGAATGTAATAGGTTCCAAATGAGTGTTCAAGAATGAAATGAATGAAAAAGGACAAGTTGTTAGAAATAAAGCCAGATTGGTCTTTAAAGGATATGCACAAGTTGAATGTCAGGACTTTGATGAAACTGTTACAACAGTGGCAAGATTGGAGGCCATCAGAATGTTCCTTGCATATTCATGCCATAAGAACTTTAAAGTGTATCAGATGGATGTTAAGTCAACTTTTCTTAATCGAGATCTAGAGGAAGAAGTATATATGGAGCAACCTGAAGGATTCTCATTGATAGATAATCCTAATTATGTTTTCAAGCTGAAGAAGGCCTTATATGGACTGAAACAAGCACCGCGAGCTTGGTATTATAGACTGGACAAATTCTTACAAGACAAAGGGTTCAAGAAAGGTACTGTTGACAACAATCTCTACATTAAGTCTGAAGGTGATAATTTACTAGTTGTTTTGGTTTATGTAGATGATATTATTTTTGGTTGTACTAATGAATCATATGTCTAGTGGTTTTCTAACTCTATGCAAACAAAGTTTGAGATGTCCTTGATAGGAGAACTGTCATATTTTATTAGCTTACAAGTAAAATAGAGTTCTGCATGAATTTTTATATCTCAAGAAAAATATTTGAAAGAGATGTTGAAGAAATTTCAGATGGAGGATTCCTCTCCTATTAGTACACCTATGGTGGTTGGTTGCAAAATCAGTAAAGATGATATGTCACCCGATGTTGATCAAAGGACATACCGATCAATGATAGGTAGTCCTCTGTACATCACAACATCCCATCCTGATATAATGCAAGTTGTTGCAATGGTAGGTCATTATTAGTCAGCTCCTAAGCAAATTCATTTGGTAGCTGTCACAAGGATATTCAAATACTTGAAGGGAACAATGACTTATGGTCTGTGGTGTCCCAAAAATCATAATTTTTAGTTAACTTCTTATTCAGATGCAGATTGGGCAAATTGTGTTGATGAGAGAAAAAGCACCAGTGGAGGAGCATTCTTCCTGGGTGACTCATTAGTAGCATGGCTTAGTAAAAAGAAAGGATCTATTTCCTTATCAACTATAGAAGTAGAGTACATTACTGTTGCTACTTGCTGCACTCAGATTTTATGGATGATACAAACTCTTGCAGATATGAAGCTAACTTACACTGATCCCATTCCACTTCACTGTGATAACACCAGTGCCATAAGTCTCTCTAAGAATCTTGTACCTCATTCAAAATCTAAGAACATAACAATAAAATACCATTTTATCAGAGAACAAGTTACAAACAGAATTGTTCAGGTGAATTATATTCCTTCCACAAAACAGATAGCTAATATCTTTACTAAGTCGTTAGCAACGACCCCTTTTGGATATCTTCATCAAAAGTTGGGGGTTATAACTTCTTTCGTCTAATCTGTTCACCTAGTCAGGGGGAGTACTTATTGAATATATGTTGTATTTCTAAGCTGCTCATAGTTGACAGGGGGAGTATTTACTGCAACAGCTCAGGGGGAGCATGTCTCTTCTTTGACATTGATGTTAAAGGGGGAGAAAGTGTGGTAATTTCAAATATGCTACAGTGGTATAATTGGATGTTCTTCAAGGGGTTTCCATCAATGCCAAAGGGGGAGATTGTTGGCATGTTTTCAGACAAAGCAAGCGTATGCGTGTTTTTCATTGATGGAAAATATCATGACCAACAACACAACGATGATCGCATGGCAAGATTAGAAGATAAACTCCATTTTGGAGTTTTGGATACTAGGAGTTGGAGGTGTATCATAAGCTAAACTCTATTTTGGAGTTTCAGATATCAGGAGTTGGAAGTGTCGAAACAGTTCATCACAGAAATGCCAAAATATCAAAATGCGAAATGCCGAAATACCAGATCGTTGATTTGACTCCATTTCGGAGTTTTGGATACCGAGAGTTGGATGTGTCGAAACACTTCATCACAGAAATGCCGAAACGTCGAAATGCGAAACGTTGAAATACCAGACCATTGATCTGACTCCATTTCAGATACCGGGAGTTGGAAGTGTCGAAACACTTCATCACAGGAATGCCAAAATGCCGGAATGTCGAAATATCAAAATGTCGAAATGCAAAAAACACCTTTTGGTGTAGGTTTCGGATACCAGGAGTTGGAAGTGTCCAAACACCTCATCATAGGAATGCAAAAATGCCAAAATGTCGAAATGCCAAAATGTGAAAAACACCTTTTGGTGTAGGTTTTAGATACTGGGAGTTGGAGTGTCAAAACACTTCACCATCGGAATGCCAAAATGCTGAAATGTCGAAATGCGAAAAACACCTTTTGGTGTAGGGTATGGTCACCATCAGTGATCATGTGAGAGGGAGGATCTAACACCAAGCTAAGATCCTTTTTGATGATCGTAACATGAAGAGTCGAGACTCTTCACCACAGGAATGTCGAAATGCCAAAATGTGGAATGGCAAAATAAACGCAAGACCCTACAGATTTAATCCAACACTGCTGGTTATTTGAGCATCTGATCGAAGGGCTATTGTTGATATTTATGATTAACTGTTTAGTTATGATTCAATTATCAGGACCGAATCATGGTTCTTGGATAGTTGGCGATTCAGTTGTTGAGGCATTTTTTCCCAAGAAGATTCGAGGTGTAACCTAAGAGGAAGTGGATAAAAGAAATACAATGTGACTGTGCGTGTGTGATTGTGCTGAGTGAAAAATGAATTGAACAATATAAAGGTAAAATTATAGTATGCACAGTGGAAAGAAAACACAGAGATGAGGAACATAAGTTGAATATAACATAATAGTGGAAGAGAGCAGAAAGTGCACATATCAAAGATGCATATCTATGAGAAGAAGATAAATCTGAGGTGTGTATGTTGAGACAGAGGATAAGATTAGAAAGATGAAGAGGATACAAGAAGGGAGACACCGATGCTGGCAGAGAAGAGAAACATAGATGAATAGTGATAAGCTTGCTAAGCAAATGAAAACTATTGAATCACTGTAATAAATTCATAGAAAGAAAAGTTTTATATTTGAGGGTGGTTGGGAGGTGCTAAGGAGGACTGTTGTCCTTAGAGGTTCAAGTGGGTGCTTGAACACAGGGATTTGTATCTTCCATCTGGTTGTAGCCAGAGAAACCAGGGTGGCAGGGTGGTGCAAGGGAGAACAAGTGTTCTCTGTTATACAGGTTGAAGCATGTGTAACTAGAAGTTGGTGCTTCCATCCAGTTGGTGTTGGAACACTCAGGGAGTTGGAGCTTCCTTCTAGTGGGTGCTATAAAAACCAGAGAGTTGGTGCTTGTATAAGTGGAAGTAGGTGCTTCCATCTAGTCGGTGCTGAAACACTCAGGGAGTTGGTGCTTCCTTCTAGTGGGTGCTAGAGAAACCAGAGAGTTTGTTCTCTCAAACAAGTTGGAGCTTGTAAAACAGAGGTAGTAGCCTCACATTGAATTGGTGCTCAATTATAGATGATGTACATAATGTAAAAGTCTGCCTATCATTTCAAAAAAGAAGAGGTTTTCTCCCTTTATGGGTTTCCTCATGAAAATCTGTCTCTGTGTATATCTTATGTGTGACTGATGCTCATTATTTATGTTTTCCATATGTTGTATAAGATTGATGATCACTTGAAGAAAGATTAAGAATGTTTTAATAGACTTAAAATTGTTTAAGCACAATAACAACTGATTCACCACCCCCCCCGTCAGTTTTATTTCTAATTTGAACACTCTCCATATTCTTCTCCATTTCTCATATCTTCTTTAGTGCTTCCCCCAACTCCCCCATGCTGGCAGAGTGATCTAGTTGTTTGATTCCCTAGTTATCACACCTTTATCTTGTAATAAGATCTTGATCGATGTGTAAATATCTTTATGTACCTCCTTCTCAGTCCCTTCAAGAAATATTTCTTTTTAGTATTGTATGACTTTGATGAATCTACTGCAAACTCAGTGATAAACACCACAGTAATGATGTATAACGAGAAATCCATTGTGTGCATGAATTTATTATTAACTCTTTCCAACCATGTGATATTTTCAGTAGTCTACACTACTGGCCTAATCTGATTCGTTAGATGAGTATTTTTCAACCTCAATATCCACTTCTGTAATAGATCTGGAAAGAAACAGAAATATGCTTCATGAAAATCAATCAAAAAATACCTCTGCAGGTACTAGCATGGTGTATACCTTGAACCCTTATTATCTTTCTGCATGAACTCCAAGTGCTTTGTCTCCAACCATATTTAAATATATTTCTTCGTAGGATTCGATGGACTGAATATCCCTTTCTACTACTGCAACTTCTTCATCAAACCCCTTCCCGTCTCTCCTTCTGATTTCTAGCTAGAAACAAAACCATTCTTTGGATGTATGGGATGACCTATTTTCTATCTTAGTTCTCCAAAAAAACCCTTATCACCATCGAATATTTATTTCTTTAGACTTTGAGAATTTTATCTTTCTTTATACTTTGAGACGCTACTGCCGAATAATCCAACCAAGATCTATTTCAAACAATTATTTGCATGCAAAAAAAAACAATTGATTTAGGAGTATTGTGTGTTCCCTAGGACTTTAGGGATCAAGGATGCCCCAGAGCTACATATCTGAGCAAGAAAAACCAAGAAAAACTCCTAAAAAAACAAAATTTGGAGGGGTGACGCTGGTTAGACAATGGAAACCAAAGTCATGAGGCCCGTTTAGCCACTATAACTAGTGGCATGACACTTGTTGCATGAGTCTAAACAACAAAACTCTTCAAAAGTGCCCAAAACGCATGGGAAAAGTAATGGTTAGGTCATACTTCTGTGTGGAAGTGTTCCTAGACCTAATGAAGACCTATTCATTTCTAATATATAAGAGAATAATTCATATAGACTAGTTAACTCTCAAAATATATTCAAGGAAAACATAATCATATATATAACAAAATGGAGAGGGTTTGTACTTAAGTTTAAGTAATAGAAATTACAATTGATAGTTAAATTGTATAACAATTTTTTTTATGATCTTTGCTAACATTTATTAGAATTGTTAAATGGTTTACATCATTGGAGTGAAATATTAGCTATAACTTGTTTGAAATTTTATTATCATATGTGCAGTTTGATATGATGTAATATGATTATCTTTTCATTTCATATGTTGTCATATTAGATATATAACAAAGAAATTAGTTATTGCATGAAATAAATAATAACTTTTCATTCTAAATTGTTTTTTTGCATAACAAGGATCTTCTAGAAGATCGGGATCATCCTCATTAGATAGATCTAGATGATGTTGGGTCTAATGCTGAGATGGCATATGATGCTCATGATGACACAAATACATATGACAATGAGGCCGATCCTGATGCAGATGATCATGATGATGATCATTATGATCATGATCATGATGGTGATGATGATGAGGTAGTTTTTGGTAGCAACCAGTGACATTCGTGATCATATAGATTGCATCATGGATAATTTTTAATATATTGTTATAATGCCTCTTTTCATGGTTACTATCATATATATCATTTTCATGGCCTCTAGTACCATATTATTGAGTTCTATGATTTTGACATGTATCGTTTTGAGTTATGTCATTTGGACATGACGTATCATATTGACTATTGGACATGTATCAATTTCACATGTTATTTATCTACTGACATATTTTCCTTTCACTTGTTTTAGTTATATATGATGATGATATTATCGATATTGACTCGTCAATTTTTATATACTGAAAGTGGTTGATGATTTTTGGATGCATATTTATTAAGTATGATGGTTTTCATTTACTTCTCATGATGGATGTTTTCAAACTCACTTAAATTATAGATATTTAACTCACTTGTTTTAATTATAGATGATGATCATGTTATAATAGTTATCTTTTTATTTTATATAAAATGGATGTTGTAGATTTTATTTTGATGGATATTTAATAAGTATAATGATGTTGTTAATTTGTATAGATGTTTGTTTCCCTAAAAATGATTTATAAATGTTATCATATAAAATATTGCAAATGCATTTATATGACTTACTATATAATCATATAATTTATTTAAGAGACATGATATATTTAACTAATTAAATTGAAATAAAACATATTCAATGAATAAATGTAAGCAAAACAAGAAGAATTTTTGCAAGCAAAAAATGAAGCAACAATGGAAGCCAAATTGGTAAAAAAATCGGAAGCCACACCATAAGAAAAACTGGAAGAAAAAATGGAAGACAATCTAGAAGCAAAACTCGAAGCAAAATGGGAAGCAAAACTAGATGTAAAATTGGAAGCCAAATTGGAAGCAAAATTGGAAACCATATTAGAAGAAAAACTGCACATAAAACTGGATGCCAAATCAGAAGCCAACCTGGAAATGAAATTGGAAGGCATATCATAAGAAAAACTGGAAGAAACATATGGTGCTACTCCTGGCTCTATTCCTGGCTTCATTTCTGACACTATTCTTGTCTCTAAACCTGATGCTATTCCTGGCGCTAATTCCATCATAAATCTGGCTCAATTATAAATAATCCAGATTGCGCCAAGTTTGGCGCCAGACAAGGTTTCCAAGTGGTGAACTGAAATACACTAAATTCTGGTGCTATTTTAGGCACTAATTGTTTGTTCTATTGTACTGTATGGAATTGATTTCCAAATTTTTGTGATAAAATCTACGATGGTATTATTTTAATATATGAATGGTTGATATGAACTATTTATATAATCATTGACACAAATGTATGCTATATATATCTCTTAGTATTACTCCTATTTTGGATAGGGTGTAATTAATTAAATTAGGAATTTCATTTTCCATTAGAATAAACCAAACTGAGTTACGTAAAATTCATTGTTGGACAGTTAATTGTCGTTTCCCCTTTTGTTATCTTAAATTTTAGTGTCAACCAGGCCCTTATACTAGTTGGAAACATTATTCCAAATGAGAGTGGGTCTAATTGTGACCTACCATTGAGTGTTCTTTGTAACCTACTTCACAGGTCTTTTGGACCCGTCGACAAGCTGGATGGAGGATGGAGCACATGATAATAGGATTCACATTATCTTCACTGCAGTGTGATTGAATCACCATAATGATGCCTCCTTGGTTACCCTCAAAAAGTGATTACTCTAGTTCAAGTGGCATATAAATCATGATCATTGAGGACACCCTCCATTAATCAATGCATCATTAAGTTAGCAAAGTTTTCTAGACTTGTTTGTGGACTTGCAGGATGCAAGATGTATATTTCATGTCCCATGCCCCATCGATATTGGATGTTGGACACAACTCAAAGTTAGAATACAATCCACTATTAAACTATCCAAGAGATGCATGTAGCTTGCAGTTGCATGCCAAATTTCAATAAATCTCAACTTCCTATTTTTTCAAAGCAAAGCCTACATTATCTGAAATGGCACATCTTTCCTATCTAAATTTTTAGAAGCCTCTAAATTTGGTTATATATAAATTATTCATCAAGAGGTATTTTTTAATAGGCATGAATTTTGATTTGTATCAATTCCATATTCATATGGTGATTTTGTTGATAAACATAAGCAATCATGGAAAACTTTCATTGTTGGTTCACTAGAGAGTTGCAAACAACTTGCAAAAAAATATGTTCAACGTCTTGTAGAGTGTTAGAATGGAAGATTCCATGATCTTTATTTTTTCAATTTTGCAAGGTTGTTTATCCCTTATCATGTTCTTTATACATTTTCATTATGTACAATATGTTCATGGAAGAGAAGAAAATTCTAAGCATTGGCTTGACAATGAAACAATTTCATGTATTTGTTAATACTCTTCATATGGAAATTTGTTAATACTCTTCGTGTTAATTGTGAGGGGTCATCCATGAAAGTTGCTTCGATGATTCTTTGTTTCCTAGAGTTATGGAATACAATACTTGATATTCCACCAAGTATACTGGCATGTGAGAGAGTGTTCTCAAGACAAAACATAATAGAGGGCATACGAAGAAAAAACCTATCATTGACTACATTAAATGCCTTCATCTAATTGTCACTAAGAGGGCTTGATTCATCACTAATAGAATGGCATAGGGTGCATGAAATTTATAAATATGCTAGGCAAAGAAGAATCTTAAATATTTAAGGATTTTATTTTTTTGTTTATTTTTTTAATGTTGTTGTATTCCTTATGATGTAGAACAAATCAAATATTTTACATAAAATTTTGTTTTGAGATGATGTTATGTTAAATGCAATTTCATAATAATTTTATGTTATGCATAGGATACATTTGTATTCAAGACAAAATTATCTCTAAGACATAATATTTAAA
Source organism: Picea engelmannii (assembly GCA_009831015.1). NCBI lineage: Eukaryota > Viridiplantae > Streptophyta > Pinopsida > Pinales > Pinaceae > Picea > Picea engelmannii. The sequence goes on along the minus strand of ML790924.1, from coordinate 245,427 downwards.
TAATAGCAAAATTAAATATAAACTTTATTATAAGAGTAGTTTAAAAAAACAAAACAGTAATAAAAAAATTACTTGCTAGATAGGAGTACCCTTCCAATAATTTATACCTTGTTGGAAATAATTCCATAAAATAACCACTCTTTGTTGAAATGAAAACATCTCTTTAAACTCATAAGTTTTTATGAAGCTCAATAACAATTTTTATAACTTAAAACATGCTTGGAGTAAGTCACTAACACACCACTCCAACGTTTCTTTGTCTAGATGATTAGGTCATCTTTTCAATTATTCAATATGGTTAAGTGTTCTAATTAATGAATTATATGCTACTTTGTATTCATCACAATGAAAATCTTTGATTTTATTTTGTGGAAGCTCCATGACAATTTTCCAAACATAAAAGATGCTTGGAGTAAGTCACTAACACACCAACCTACAACTTTTGTTGGTCTAGATGATTAGGTGCTATTTTCAACTATTCAAGATGATCACATGTTCTAATTAATGAACAACACGTAACCTTTGTATTCCCCACAATCAAATTGTTTATTTTATTTTCTTGAAGGTCAATGGAAATTTGCAAAACTTAATAGATGTTTGGAGTAAGCCATTAACATACCTGCAAATTTTCTTAATCTAAATAATTAGGTGATCTTTTCAATTGTTTAAGATGAGTAGATGTTCTAATTAATGAATTGGATACTACCTTTGTATTCACTACAAAAATTGTGTTTATATTCACAACAAAACTTAACAAAAATACATATAATACATAATATTTAAATGATAGACAAAATTAAATAATTTTCTAAAATAACAATTAAAAAAAAAACTATCAAACAAAAACAATATTTAAATATAATAAAAAATAATATTTAAATATAATAAAAAATAATATTTAAATATAATATATAATATTTAAATGATAAAGAAAATTAAATATAAATTTTATAAACAAAGACAATTATAAAAAAACTTTCAACCAACAAACAAAAACTATATTTAAATATTATATAATAAAAAAAAAACTATCAAACAAAAACAATATTTAAATATAATAAAAAATAATATTTAAATATAATAAAAAATAATATTTAAATATAATATATAATATTTAAATGATAAAGAAAATTAAATATAAATTTTATAAACAAAGACAATTATAAAAAAACTTTCAACCAACAAACAAAAACTATATTTAAATATTATATAATAAAAAAAAAACTATCAAACAAAAACAATATTTAAATATAATAAAAAATAATATTTAAATATAATAAAAAATAATATTTAAATATAATATATAATATTTAAATGATAAAGAAAATTAAATATAAATTTTATAAACAAAGACAATTATAAAAAAACTTTCAACCAAAATTTAATTGGTAGATAGGATGATAGGTTGGATTACCAACATTTTAGAAATACTTCCAAAACATTTTATACAAATAAAAACAACAGTTTCAAATCCTATTAAATTTATTTTTATTTTATTTTGAAGTTGAATGATGATATTTAAAACTTAAAAAGATGCTTGGTGTAAGTGGAGAACACAACAAACCACAAGTTTTCAAGATGATTAGGTGTTCTCATTAATGAATCACAATGACATTTTGGATGAGAACAACATAAACTAAGTATTTGGGTGGATGGAATATTTTTGGTTTTAGTTTATGGTTATGAGGACTGTTGCTTTGAAGAAGTGTGAGGTATCACAAGGTACTTCAATAATATTAAATTAACAGAAGAAGATGTTGTGAATCATATCCATGGCCTTTGGAGAAGAAACTTCATGTATATTATGTTATATGAAAGAGAATTATAGATTAATAGAGAAAGATGTTGTCAATCATATCTATGACATATGGTCAATGTTTTAATTAAAAAAAATAAAAAAAATGGAGCTTATCAAATGAGATAACAGTGTTCTCATATCTTTCAAACAACATGTTTTTGACATCATTAGAGCTATTCATATTTTTATTAATGTTTCAAAAAAAAATGATTTGTCTTTTTAATAATCTTTAATTATTTTTATAACCCTCCTATGGATTTATTGGTACCATCATTTGACTTTCACTTGTTTTAGTTATATATGATGATGATATTATTAGTATTGGCTCGTCAATTTTTATATACTGAAAGTGGTTGATGATTTTTGGATGCATATTTATTAAGTATGATGGTTTCGATTTACTGTTCATGATGGATGTTTTCAAACTCACTTAAACTATAGATATTTGACTCACTTGTTTTAATTATAGATGATGATCATGTTATAATAAATATATTTTTATTTTATATAAAATGGATGTTGTAGATTCTATTTTGATGGATATTTAATAAGTATAATGATGTTGTTAATTTGTATAGATGTTTGTTTCCCTAAAAATTATTTATAAATGTTATCATATAAAATATTGCAAATGCATTTATATGACGTGTTGTATAATCATATAAGTTATTTAAGAGACATGATATATTTAACTAATTAAATTGAAATAAAACATATTAAATTAATAACTGTAAGCAAAACAAGAAGCATTTTTTGAAGCAACAATGGAAGCCAAATTGGAAGCCACACCAGAAGAAAAAATGGAATTAAAAATGGAAGATAAACTAGAATAAAAACTCGAGGAAAAACGAGAATCAAAGCTAGACGTAAAACTGGAAGCCAAACTAGAAGCCAAACTGGAAGTAAAATTGGAATCCATATTAGAAGAAAAATTGGAAGCCAAACCAGAAGCCAACCTGGAAACAAAATTGGAAGGCATATCAGAAGAAAAAATGGAAGCAACATATGGCACTACTCCTGGTGCTACTCCTAGCGTCATTTCTGACACTATCACTGTCTCTAAACTTGACACTATTCCTGGCTCTTACTCCAATGCTAAATCTAGCGCAATTATAAATAATCCAGATTGCACCAAGTTTGGTGCTAGACAAGGTGTCCAAGTGTTGGACTGAAATACACTAAATTATGGTGCTATTTTAGGCAGTAATTGTTTGTTTTGTTGTAGTGTATGGAATTGATTTCCAAATTTTTGTGATAAAATCTATGATGGTATTGTTTTAATATATGACTGGTTGAAATGAACTATTTCTATAATCAATGACACAAATTTTTCCTATATCTATCTCTTAGTATTACTCCTATGCTGGATGGGGTATAATTAATTAAATTAGGAATTTAATTCTAATATCTCTTAGTATTACTCCTATGTTGGATGGGGTATAATTAATTAAATTAGGAATTTAATTCTCCATTAGAATAAACCAAATTGAGTGTAATGTACCTCAAATTTACCAATTAATTTTTTTTTTAATTAGGGTCATTAGAGTTGTTCATTTGTCTTTGAAAACCTTTCAAACACTCATTAACTATACTACCAAAATAATTCTATTGCTTCTTTCATCTTCCACAACTTACACTTACCATTTTCTTGACACCGGTGCAAGTTATATATATAAATAACTCAATCCTATCCTCAGCAAGAGGGAGAAAGAGTAACCCAATAACTAATAATTATATTCACCTTAGAAATTCCATTCTACTTGTGAAAAACAATATTATTCACCTTAGAACTACCATTCTACTTGTGCAAAACAATTTTGTTCACCTTAGAGCTTCCATTCTACTCTCACAAACCATAGGGCATACTATGGAACAATTATATATATATAACGACCTTTAGGATAAATGTATTGTTCAACCCATAGTTCATATGTGAAAATGTCTCTATTATGCATAATTATTACTAATACAACACCAGTACGCATAGGCGTTAATACTCAGAATGGTTATGACTAAATAGTTGGCGGAAAATTGTTCGTTTCTTGTCGTTTAATGACCCCATGATAACCAAATTTTCCATAAGTTCCAATGAATCCAATAGGTAAGATTCAAACCATGACCAGATGAGCAGGAAATCCTAAACTATAACCCTAAATAGTCTTTCATCGCACTTCACCATAAATATTGATAAGAGACCTGCAGAGGTAAAAATTGTCAAGACTTAAATAACCCTACCTATGACATTTATGGTGTCCTGTAGCGTACTCCTTTGGGCCATCACTCGAACTCTATTCCCATTGTGTTGCTTCAACCTCGCTCTATTCACATGGCCTAGGTACAGTTCATAACTATCACCATTATTCTGTTCAACGAAGGGTTTTCTAAGGCTATTGTTCATTCCTTCCCTTGGCTCTGTGTATTTTCAAAATGTTGTAACGTTAACCTTGTTGCTATTACACTCGATGGCATGGCCAGAAATTGTGGATTTGGGCTCGCTCTGGGAAGAAGGAGAACTCGGAGGCACTCACTGGTCGAATACCCCCTATGCGAGGTAAGTAATCTTTTGGTTGTTTTAACTGAACTCTCTCTGTGAATTCTAAAAGTCACCATGCACATCAGTCCCCCTGTAAATCCTATTAGTTCTACTAGTCCTGGTTTCCTTGGTCTGAGATAACATTTTAAAGGTTAGTAGTATACTCGACAATGTCTAGGGTTTTATCGTGGCTCCACTTTAAATATTTGTATCAGTTTTCAAAAACATCCTTATACCCTGCAACACACATTTTCTTTATGACTAAACCCATGGGGAGTTCCAAACTGTAATAAAGTCAAAGGGAGCGAGAGTTGCCCCATAGCACAGGAGCTAGTTCAATTATATATATAATGTTGTGTTTACTGTATCTTTGGGTTTTTTCATTCTGTATTATTTATGTTTACTCAACTCGATATAGATACGAGTTCTTGGAATAACTCTATCTGTCTCATTAATTGTTTGGGTGTATCGTGGTTTCCTTGATTTTTTAACCTAACAGTTAGGAAAAAATTGACGATTATGTACCTCTATTTACATTTTGGAATTTCAAAACTCCAATGCTAAGCATATACATCCTAGTGCTTGCCTAGATTTAACTCGGGTTAAAAGGGGCACGATATGCATATATATATATATATATATATATATATATATATATATATATATATATATATATATATATATATATATATATATATATATAATCATATAGTCATCCACTGTTTTATAGAGAGGTCTCTTCAACTTAATATCTTCCTTTAGTATCTGACCTGTAACCCCATTTGTGTTCCAATAACTATAGAGGAAGAGTTAAAATCATGAAACAATTCCCCAAAATACACTACGTTCCGTCTGAGTTATACCTAGTAAGTTTATACAACATTCACCTAAAAATATGTGTGTTTGAAGGACTGTGTGTAGCTTGACTGAGTTTTAAACAATAAAACATAAGTTTGAGAATTTCGATTCTGGTGTCCCATAACCCTATCGTATGTTTGGGGTTGCGGAAAAGTAATGCCTCTGAGGAAAGGATTTACTCTATGTAAACTTTTATTCTTCTGAATTTCTAAGGTTAGCTTCTCAATTCTCACTTTGTTCTTGAAAACCCTATCTGAGATTTGAATCGGAAAATCTGTTGAACATGTTTTATACTGTGTACTTTTTATCGTTCTGGTTATGCAATAGGTGGATTACATGTTTAAATGTAATATATGCTTGAAAATATTTTGAACAATTGTTTTAATGTAATTGGTTGCAATACTAATGATGGGACCCATGTTTCTCTGGCGAGGGTACCCATCATCTCTTTCAAAATCCACTTCTCCCCTCCGGGTTATAGACGATTCGCTCAGTGATGATGATGGATCAAGGAAACCCACGTCATATTCAAGCTAAGTGATTGTTCATGTGTTTACAAACTGAAAAAATGTTAATTTCATGAATTCAATTTTGAACATTTACTCTATCTTTGATATTTAATTTTTTAGGATTTGTTCTCATAACTTTGTTACTGATGGTCTTGGTCTTTGCTTACAGGAATTGATCTCTCATGGCTTGGGGATTTACAAGGGCACCCTAATCGAAAGGTATTCGAGTTTCAGCTCAGCATGTTGAAAGGATAATACCCATCCAGGTTTTATTAAAATGATACAGGTTTCACCCTAGGATGTTATTATCGTATTAGTTTCATACTAGGTGCCTAAAACAAATTGTTTACTTGTATATTTAAGCGATAAAAGAAAGGACAGAGGGGAAACCCCATATTAAATATGAATTTCACCATTTAATAGTTATGTTCAGATATATTATGTAGAGTTTTAAAGACTCGTCGTGTTCCATCTTTGTAATAGATAACATATTTTATGTATTTATGTCGCTGGACATTTGCTTCTGATATTACTAGAATCAAAGATACAATAATCTTCTGCTACACTTAATTTAGTTGGATTTAATGGAAAATTACCTGAAATAGTCAATATATGATTTTTGTGTATTAGATATTCATGTGGCTCTGAAAATCTGTATGGGCAACAACCTGTTTACATATATATATTTATAATTCTGGTAAACACTCAAAACTTCGTTGGGTGTTTGTATAGTTTAAATAACCAATGAGTAAATATACACACGCATATATATAGATATGGTATATTTTATATTTATCATGGTAATATTTATGTCCTGTGTAGATGTACTGCAACCTATAAAGGTATACATAGATTTTTCTTGTAGATTTGTACTTAACATTCTTCAACCTGTAACAATCTGCAATAAGTCTTTAAGCATATTTATACTTGGATCAAATATTCATACTGTGGTTCAGTGAGTAAGACACTTGAATAAGAAACTCCCATATAATCACCAACAACTATCATACACAACAATTGTCTCAACTCTACTTACTGAATAATTCAACTGTAAAAGTTTATTCTACCATTCACTATAATTCTGCCAACATAAGTAGATGAAATCTATCAACCATTTATCAATGAGACATTTATCCATAGTTTAGTCAATTTATTATACGAACTATTTATCAACATAACATTCAACCAAGGAAGTGTAGATGAACATATATGAACAAAGTTCTAAGACAACAAACGAAACATCCAAGTTCCACCCAACCATAGAACATAACAACCAATCTACTTGCTCCGTTCACCCCCTAGAATGACCATGAATCCATGAGGGTGAAATCCAAAATCCTCCTTAGCTATCGTCCTCTTTCAGAATCAGAAAAATTCTCCTTGCCTCACACTTAGAAACCAGTGCTCATATGAACAAGTGATATTCCTTTTCTTAGCATACTAGGCAGTGTCCTACCTCCTCCCATATGATATAAATGCAAAAGAATCTTATGCCTAGGTCTTTTCCCCTTTGGAATTTTCATAGGTTTACAAATCCTTGATTTTCAGGGGCTGCCAATGGCCAAATTCCTGATTTGCCACTTGTAGAATTCATCCTTGAGGTATTTCAAACATGTTCCCCACTCATGGAGTCATGGTCAACTGATTTCAACCTAGCTATTCCATTTGTCTCTCAGCAATAACTATAAAAATATTTGTTTCTTTCAAGTGTCATAGTCAAAGAGTTTGTTGAGCAAATCAAATCTTTTCCCAACAATCGTAATAATAAATTACAATTCACTAAATTCCAAATTCAAAATTTCCATAAATGGCAATAATTTTCCAATTTCGAATTTACCAAAAACAAAAATAAATTCCTAAGTGTTTTTCAAACTTCAATAACATTTTTTATTTTTTGGGGGGATATTACATCATTTCCCTCAGTGTTTGTTCCTTTCTCGGAACAAGGTTGGATAATATTTCTACAAATCTTCCCCTGATTCCCAAGTGGCCTTCTCAGGACTAAAGTGCTTCCATTACAGTTTTACCTGGGCGACGAATCTGTTCTGTAGTGCTATTTCTCTCTTGTCAAGAATGCACAAAGGTTCTTCTTGGAACTGGCCTTCTGCTTCCACTTGCACCACGTTCTAATCGATCATGTTAGTAGGATCATGAACATAAATTTTTAACAAAGAAACATGACATACATTATGAATTTTTAGATTTGCAGGAAGTGCTAGTTGGTATGCCACAGGTTGAATTTGAGCTAAGATCTCAAAAGGGCCACAAAACATGGGCGCTAACTTGGAGCAACTCCCTATATTTAATGAAATTCTTCTTGCTTTGACTTTTAGATACACGTGGTATCCAACTTGAAATTCCTGGTGTCTCATTTTCAGGTTTGCGTAACTTTTTTATCTGTCCTGTGCCTCCTTTAAATTCTGATGTACTTTTCTTACCATATAGTCCATTTCCTGGAGCATGTCCGGTCCCACCATGAGTCTGTCGACTGGGTTATCCTAGATAATTAGAGTTGTACACTTTCTGTTGTACAATACTTCGAAGGGGCTCATCTTAGCCGATGTCTGGTAACCATTATTGTATGCAAATCCTACCAAGTGTAGGTAGTCTTTGCACTTACTTGGTTTGATACTTACATACATTCGTAGCATATCTTCCACTACTTGGTTTGTTCGTTTAGTCTGCCCATCCATTTGTGGATGGTAGCTTGTGCTGAAATTCAAGTTAGTATTTAACCGTGCAAACAAATCTTTCCAAAATGTAGATGTAAATTTTACGTTTCTATCCAAAATTACCATTTTAGGAATACCATATAGTCTAAAAATTTATTTCATGAATATTTCAACGATGTTAATAGCTTTATAAGTAGATTTTATAGGAATAAAGTGTGCAGACTTGCTAAGCTTATCAATTACTACCATAATTGAATCATTATGTTTTTGAGTTCTAGGCAAACCTGTGATAAAATCCAATGATATAGTCTCCCATTTCAATTATGGTATAGGTAGAGGCTGCAACAGGCCAACTGGGTGTTGGTGTTCAACCTTCACTTGTTGAAAATATTGACACTTAGACAAGTATTCTACTGTCTCACCTTTCATATTAGGCCAATAAAATAACTTCCTTAGTGTTGTTACCATTTTCTGGTATCCCAGATGACTAGAATATGATTTCTTGTGGACTTCATCCAAAACTGTTAACTTTAATTCAACAAAATCTGGTATGTATAATCTATTTTTGAATCTTAGTAGACCATTTCTGTCCAAACTCAGATCTGTCTTGTCTAAATTTTCTACATTATTTTGTAAATCTGCCACTGTTTTAATGTATTTTTCATCATTATTACTTGCAACTTTTATTCTTTGCTCAATGTCGCTTTCTTCCCTACTAATGTTTATCTCAAACAACCCATGAGTTCTTCTACTTAAATCATCTACCACTTTGTTTCTCTTACCCTTGATGTGTCTTACCTCGAAATCGAATTTTCTCAAGAAGGCCAACCATGTTGCTTTCCTTGCGTTAAGGTCTGGTTGACTAAACAAAAATTTCATGTTGCTGTTATCAGTTAGCAACAAAAAAATTCTTCCCATTATATAGTGTCGCCATATTCTTAATGCATGCATGACAACTGCTAACTCCAAGTCATGAGTGACATAGTTTCGTTCATGCTCTTTTAGTTTCTAGGACTCGTAACAAATAATGTGCCCTTCTTGAGTTAGGACACCTCCCAAACCTTCTTTTCTCGCATCCATGCAGACTGTGAATTCTTTATCTGGGTCTGCTACCCTTAAAATGGGTGCAGTCGTTAACAATTCCTTTAACTTATTAAAACTATCCTGACATTTTTGTGACCAATTAAACTTGGTTCCCTTCTTCTGTAGGGACTTGATAGGGTAAGCAATCTTAGAGAATCCCTTTATAAATCTACGGTAGTACCTGTTGATTCCCATGAATGATCAGATGTTCGTTATGTCCTTAGGGATAGGTCATTCCATGATGGCTCTTATCTTCTCTAGGTTGACTCCAATACCCTCTTCAGCTATTACATGTCCCAGGTACTGTATTTTCGTTTGATAAAAGTCATGTTTGTCAAATTTAGCATACAATTTATATTTTCTTAAAGTTTTCAATACTATCCTTAGGTGTTCTTCATTTTCTTCTTATGTTTCCAAATACACAAGGATATTTTCAATAAATACCAAAACAAACTTATCCAAGTACTCACTGAAAATGTTGTTCATTAAACACATAAACGTTGTTGGTGCGTTAGTGAAACCAAATGGTATAACAACAAATTCATAGTGTCCATATCTCATTTTGAATGTTGTTTTACTTAAGTCTTCATCCTTTATTCTAACCTCGTGACAACAAGATCTTAAATCCAACTTGGAAAAACTATTTTCCCCACCCATTTGATCAAACAAATCATTGATTCTAGCTAGGGGGTATTTGTTCTTAACAATCATTTTGTTTAACTATATGTAATGAATGCATAATCTTAGAGTTTTGTCTTTCTTTTTAACAAAAAGGATCGGCGCTCCCCATGACGAGACACTTGGTCTGATATATTCCTTGTCCAACAGTTCTTATAGTTGGATGTTTAATTCTATTAATTCTGGTAGACTCATCCTGTAGGTTGCTTTAGATATGGGGTCTGAACGACGCAGCAGGTCGATAAAAAAGTCTATCTCTCTTCTTGGGGGCAGTTCGGGTATTTCCTCAACAAGCACATCTCTAAAATCATGTAAGACGACAAAATATTCTAGGCTAGGATTATTTTTTTTTTCCAATGGATTTGTCACTTGGATAGCATAAATCTGACAACCTTTTCTCATACACTTCTTAAATTGCATTGTTGAAATCTTCCTAATTGAGACTGTTTTTCATATGCCTTGTACTGTCCTAACACTGTCATTTCCGTCTTTGTATGTGAGTCTTTTTTCATAACAATCTAAAACTTCTTTATGCATCTCTAATCAGCCCATCCCAATAATTATGTTGTAAGACCCTAACAGTAGAATATTCAGATTTTTGTGTTTTGACAGCCTAAACTGAACTCACAGTCATAAATAAAATCAGTTACTTTTATTTTTTTTCCTGATCCTAGTTGGACTAGCCAAGATTTTGCATGTCTTAATTTCTTAAGTTTATTTGAATCCACTACACCAGGAGAGACATAAATCAAAGTAGCCCCTGGATCAATTAAAACAGAAACATGATTATTGTTAGCCTTACCTTCGACTTCCACTATAGTGGACTGGTGATCAGCTTGTTGGCCATCCACGACTGCATTGATCCTGTGTAAACTTTTTCCCACATATCCAACTATATAGGCTTCCTACAGGTTGTGAACTGTAGTCCTTGTTGCAGAAGTTAAACGTGGATATCTCCTCCTTAAGTGAGGCTCGCCACATTCCCAGAATTTTAACGGTTCTCTGGGGCTATCCGCAAACTTCTTGGTTCCTAGATTAACCGGTTTACCTCCTCCTTGGGTGTTCTGGTTATTGGAGTAAAAATATTTCCTTGGAAAGTTCTTTGTTGCATTCTAAAAAGGGGCTGGTTGATATCCCTTCTTCCACGTTTTCATTATGTCTTGTTTCTTGTCTTTCCAAGCCTTTGGAAGTTCAGAACATTGTTTATACTAGTCGTAACATATTTTGTCCTTTTTAAAAACTTCTCTGAAGGTCTTGTTGTTTTCAAACTCGATTCTATCCTTATAGGATTGTGGTAAACAACGTAGGAACCACTGGATATTTACCTTGTCCTCCCGGATATAAGGAATGAACCTTAATAATTCCAGGAATTTGTTTATCAGGTCATCCATAGTCATTTGACTGTGTCGTAGTTCATAAAAATGTTTGGTTTTTCTTTCATAGTAAGTTTCAGATAAATACTATTTCTTAAAGTATTTCTTGAAATTCAACCACTCCATTTGTTTTTCCTTTAGGCCCTTGGCGAACTTCAGGTCTTGCCACCATATGCTTGATTTTCCTTTCAGGTTATAGATGGCCATTCTGACCTTCATGTTGCTGGAATAGTTGTAGATATAGAAATATTTTTTTATGTCTAGTAGCCATGCTTCAACCTCCTCCCCTATCCTGGATTCCCCGTCAAAGGTGGATAGTTTGATTTTCTTAAACTCTCCTTCGAGATGGTCCACCCGTTTCCTCTTTCTTCCTGTGGTTGTTTTATCTTCTGTTGATGGTGTTCCTTCAAAAGAGCAATCCCCTTTTCTTCTTCTGGGCCAGAATTTTTGGAGGATCTCTTACTGACCTCTTCTTCCTCATTTTTATCTTTTCAGATATTATTTGTTACTATGCTATGCAACAATACTTCATTTATTTCCTGCTGTTCTTGTTGTGCTTTTTTTAGTTTCTCATTTTCTGCTTTTAAAATCTATAGTTCCACAATAAGATTTATCATAGTTTCCAGAACCTAGGTGGTAGAAATTCCTTCATTGTTCTGTCCATGCTCTCTAGTAGGTCCTTGCTAGGGATTCTCCTCAAGTCCGATCTCTTCTTCATTTTCTGGTGCCATTACCAGAACAGAAATAAAGTTTTTATGTTTGTAACAGTAAATGTTTTGTTAGTTTCTCATCAAACAGAAAGTATATCATAAGCAAATATTTTTGGCTTTGTTTAAGGTCCAAGTGTTGTAACCTTTTCTTTGATACCATATGTAATGTACCCCAAATTTACCAATTAAAAAAAAGAAATTAGGGTCATTAGAGTTGTTCATTCGTCTTTCAAAACCTTTCAGGCACTCATTAACTACTACTGAAATAATTCTATCGCTTCTTTTACCTTCCACAACTTACACTTACCATTTTCTTGACAGAGGTGCAAGTTATATATATATATATATATATATATATATATATATATATATATATATATAACTCAATCCTATCCTCAACAAGAGGGAGAAAGAGTAACCTAATAACTAACAATTATATTCACCTTAGAACTTCCATTCTACTTGTCCAAAACAATTTTATTCACCTTAGAGCTTCCATTCTACTAGTGCAAACCATAGGTCATACTATGGAACAATTATATATATATATATATATATATATATATAAACCTTTAGGATAAATGTATCGTTCAAACCATAAGTTGTATGTGGAAGTGTCTCTATTATGCATAGTTATTACTAATACGACACCAGTACGCATAGGCGCTAATAATGAGAATGGTTATGACTAAACAATTGGCACAAAATTGTTTGTTTCTTGTCGTTTAACGACCCCATGATAACCAACTTTGGCATAAGGGCTAACAAATATGATAGGTAAGAGTCAAACCATGAACAGGAAAGACTAAACTATAACCCTAAACAGACTGTCATCGCACTTCACCATAAATATTGATAAGAGACCTACAAAGGTAAAAATTGTCAAGAATTAAATAACCCTGCCTGCGACATTTATGGTGTCCTATAGTGTACTCCTTTCGGCCATCACTCGACCTTTGTTCCCATTGTGTCTTTTCCACCTCTATCTATTCACATGGCCTAGGTACAGTTCATAACTATCACCATTAATCTATTCGATGGAGGGTTTTCTAGGGCTATTGTTCATTCTTTCCCTTGGCTCTGTTTATTTTCAAAATGCTGTAACGTTAAACTTGTTGTTGTTACACTCGATGGCATGTCTAGAAATTGTGGATTTGGGTTGGCTTTGGGTGGAAGGAGAAATCTGAGGCACTCACGAGTCGGATACCCCCTATGCGAGGTAAGTAATATTTTGGTTGTTTTAAATGAACTCTCTCTGTGAATTCTAAAATTCACAATGCAGATCAGTCCCCCTTTAACTCCTATTAGTTCTACTAGTCCTGGCTTCCATGGTCTAAGATAATATTTTAAAGGTTGGTAGTATACTCGACAGTGTATAGGGTTTGATCATGGCTCCACTTTAAATATCTGTATCAGTTTTCTAAAAAACCCTTATACCCTGTGAGAGACATTTTCTTTATGAGTAAACTCGTGGGGAGTCCCAAACTGTAATAAAGCCAAAGGGATAGAGAGTTTCCCCAAAGTACAGGAGCTAGTTCGGTTATATATATAATGTCGTGTTTACTGTATCTTTGGGTTTTTTCGTTTTGTATTATTTATGTTTACTCAACTTGATAGAGATATGAGTTCTTGTCTTGATCCTTTCAGAGGTTTCACAGCTTTGGCATAACTCTATCTTTCTCGTTAATTGTTTGGGTGTATCATGGTTTCCTTGAGTTTTTAACCTAACAGTTATGAAAATATCTACGATTTTGTACCTCTGTTTATACTTTGGAATTTACAAACTCCAATGCTGAGAGTATACATCCTGGTGCTTGCCCAGATTTAACCTGACTTAAAAGGTGCATGATATGCATATATATATACATATATATATATATATAGATAGATAGATAGATATATAATCATATATTTATCCACTGTTGTACATATAGGTCTCTTCAACTGAATATCCTCCTTTAGTATATGGCATGTAACCCCATTTGTGTTCCAATAACTATATGGGAAGAGTTAACATCGTGAAACAATTCCCCAAAATACACTAAGTTTTGTCTGAGTTATACCTCGTAAGTTTATACAACATTTGCCTCAAAATCTATGGGTTTGAAGGACTGTGTGCAACTTGACTGAGTTTTAAATAGTAAAACATAAGTTTGATAATTTTGACTCCGGTGTCCCATAACCCTGTCGTAAGTTTGGGGATGGGGAAAAGTGATGCCTCTGAGGAAAGGCTTTACTCTATGTAAAATTTTATTCTTCTAAAGTTCTGAGGTTAACTTATCAATTCTCACTTTGTTCTCGAAAACCCTATCTGAGATCCAAATCGACAAACCTATGGAACATGTTTTATACTATGTAATTTTATCGTTCGGGTTATGCAATAGGTGGATTACATGTTTAAATGTGATATATATACTTGAAAATATTTTGAACAATTGTTTTAATGTAATCGGTTGCAAGACTAATGATGGGACCCCTGTTTCTATGGCGAGGGTACCCATCAGCTATTTCGAAATCCACATCTCCTCTCCGGGTTATGGACGATTTTCCCAATATCAATGATGGAGCAAAGAACCCCATGTCATCTTCAAGCTAAGTGATTGTTCAAGTGTTTACAAACTGAAAAAGTGTTAATTTTGTGAATTCATTTTTGAACATTTACTCTATCTTTGATATTTAATTTTTCAGGATTTATTCTCTTAACTCTGTTACTGATGTTCTTGGTCTTCTCTTACAGGAATTGATCGCTTGGGGGCTTGGGGATTTACAAGCGAACCCTACTCTAAAGGTATTTGAGTTCCAACTCACCGCGTTGAAAGGATAATACCCATCCAGGTTTTATTAAAATGATACAAGTTTCACCCTAGAAGTTATTATCATATTATTTTCATACTAGGTGCCTAAAGCAAACTGGTTACTTGTATCTTTAAGACATAAAGAAAAGGACAGAGGGGAAACCCCATATTAAATGTGAATTTCACCATTTAATAGTTTTGTTCGCATATATTGTGTAGAGTTTTAAAGACTCGTCTTGTTCGAGCTCTGTAATAGATAACATATTTTATGTATTTATGTCACTGGATATTTTCTTCTGAGATTACTAGAATGAAGGATACAATAATTTTCTGCTACACTTAATTTAATTGGATTTAGTGGAAAAATACCTGAAATAGTCAATATATAATTTTTGTGTATTAGATATTCATGTGGCTATAAAAATCTGTATGGGCAACAACCTGTTTACACATATATATTTTTAATTGTGCTAAACACTCAAAAATTTGTTGGGTAGTTGTAAAGTTTAAATAGACCTTGAGTAAATATACATATATATATATAGATATTGTATAGTTTACATTTATCATGGTAATATTTTTGTTGTGTGTAGATGTACTGCAACCTATAAAGGTATATATAGAGCTTTCTTGTAGATCTGTACTTAACATTCTTCAACCTGTAACAATCTACAATAAGTCTTTAAGCATATTTATACTTAGATCAAATATTCATACTGCGGTTCAACGAGTACGACACTTGAATACAGAACTCTCATATAATCACCAACATCTATCATACAGAACAATTCTCTCAACTCTACTTACTGAATAATTCAAGTGTAAAATCTTGTTCTACCTTTCACTATAATTCTGCCAACATAAGTAGATGAAATCTATCAACCATTTATCCATAATTTAGTCAATGTATTCTACCAATTATTTATCAATAGAACATTCAACCAAGGAAGAGTAGATGAACATATCTCAACAAAGTGTTAGGGTAATATACAAATATATTATTGCACAATTATCAACCCTTTTTATAGACTTTTCCTTAACGATAACTCTCCACTCCACAAGCTCTTTGGTGTTAAAGCTTTCCCAAACAATGGATTTATTTATTCCAACCCGTTTTTAACTTACCATTTTGTGTTTTTGTAGACCACCGAAACCTATAGAGTTTCTAACTTACCCGAAACATCCTTAATCTCAACGTCCAATAAAAGTTTTTGTATTCAGATACCATGATGGAGTACTTCCAAAACATAATAAATAACTCGATAGAAATGAAAACACAACTCAAATCCGAAAATGTTTGTTTTATTTTCTGGAAAGTCTACGGCAATTTTCAAAACTTGTGGAAATCACAAAATCGAGAAAAGTTAAGTTTATTCTCTGTAAGCTCAACGGAAATTTGCAAATAACTGATGCATTGACGACGCATAATAACTGATGCAAATAACTGATGCATTGATTTTTATTGCGGTAATAATTAAGTAATTTTTATTGAGTAATAATATGAAAAACAATTTTTACTTTTTTAAAGATATTTTAAAGTTGTTAATATCCAGTCTGCTATATAACATTAAATGTTTTTGGAGGTGGTTTATACATAGTTGTATTTGAATAGCTGTCGGAACTGACTTACTGATAACGCTCAGTGTAGACGACTTTACAACAAATCTTAAATCTTAAATATAACATTAAATCTTAAATCTTAAATATAAGATTAAATCTTAAAGACTTTACAACAAGCTGCATATTGATGGCTGCTCAATATAAATCTGCTCACTGTCAATATCCAGCTTGCTGCCCAGTATTGAATGCTTTTGCCCAGTATTGAATGCTTTTGCAGGTAGTTACATTTGAATGGCTTTCAAAACTGACTTACTAACGAGACTCAGTGTAAATCGATGATTGGGTGATCTCCATTGTGCTAATAATTAGGTAATCTTTAAGCAACTTTTACGTCTCGATGACTAGGTGATCTTTTAACTGTTGAGTTGTATCCTATAAATTTTAGCACGTTAATTCCAATTGCTCCATATACCACAACCTATCACATAAGTTATTAGTTCGTTAACCCGGATGGCTCTACTTTCTATCGTACCGTTGGCCGCCAGATCGTGCCTGTACATATCGTTGATCAGTTCTATTCATGAGCTTAAGCCTTTTCGTAGAACAATCCGAACTCTTGGAGGGAAAACTGTGACAGCTTCCATCCGCATGTGTTTGCCAACCGGTGGGTCGGATGATGTTGTACAGAGACGCATAGCAAATTATCATTCCCACCTGTGGGACGATGATTTCATAGTCTCTCTCGACGCCGTATGAGGTAATTTTCATCTTTGAACTTATTCTTTTGCGTATTCCTTCTTTGGAAACGAACGAAATGAATACTTTTTTCCTTTTTATTTACCGTGTTGAATGTATATGGGTCAGCACCTTCATACTCTGAACGCGCTCAGAAGCTTATTGAGGAAGTGAAAGAGATGTTCAATTCAATTTCGGTGGAAGATGGAGTATTAATCACTCCCCTCAACGATCTGATTTCACGCCTTTCCATTGTCGATAGCATTGAACGTTTGGGAATCGATAGGCATTTCAAAATTTAGATAAAATCAGCGCTGGATTATGTTTACAGGTCAGTCATCCTAGGTTAATTATCATTATTTATTTAAGGCATACCATATATAAGGAGAAATTATTTTCACCTACAGTTATTGGAGCGAAAAGGGTATTGGATGTGGCAAAGAAATTGTTGTTACTGATCTTAAGTCAACTGCGTTGGGGCTTCGAACTCTTCGACTACACGGATACCCGGTGTCTTCAGGTAGATATATCCACATTTTATTAATAAATTGGTCGTACTTCTTTTATTGCAGCTAATTTCCATCTACGACATAGATTTGATTATACATTATACATTAATATCAGGTGTCCTGGAACACTTTAAAGGCCACAATGGGCAGTTTGCTAATTCTTCAATTCAAACAAGAGGAGAGATCAGAAGCGTTCTCAATCTACTTCGGACCTCCCCCGTTGCCTTTCCAAGTAGAAAGTTATGGAAGAGGCTGAAATCTTCTCTGCAACATATTTAAAAGAATCCGTACAAAAGATTCCGGAATCCAGTCTTTCACGAGAGGTGAGGCAGGGAGACTGATAAGGAACACCCAAAACAGATTTGTTCTACGTATAATATGATGAAGGATTTGTTCACATATCATGGGCAACCATGAGAGATAATGACTTTAAACTGCCCAGCATACTTGGTATGTATTATATAAAGCATTAGGAAATTACAAATTGCAGCAAAATCAAATCTTGATGGCTTTGTCAATGGTGAGAATGTTATCAAAACAATACAAGAGCCCAAAAGAGAGTAGTCTATGATTTGGAAATTCCCAAGATCCATACAGAGCACCAAGTATCTTGTTCTTATTGAGAATATTAATTATTCATTATAACTCTCAAACTATGCAGCAATTCATACCATTCCTACCATCATTAACGTTAGAAAATTCTCCCTAATGCATAGATATGATGATAACAAAAAAATCTCCATAATGTTATCCTCTTCTTGCAGTGGCGTATTGATTTCCCCTTATCCTATTATTTCCTCTTCTCTCCGGGGCACGGTCCTGTTTTATGTGTGTCTTCTGTGTCATCGCCTTGTCCTTCTTGTTTTTCTTCTAGATCATTCTCTTACGATTGTGTTTCTGAATTCTCTGTTTCTGGTACTGAGGTTTTCCATTTGTCCTCCCAATCTTCCATAATTTTTCCAACCTCATCTCCTGTCAACTTGTCTCTGTTCATCAACCATTGCTGATCCAGGTCCCTCTTGGCTTGGAAATACATATGATGTCTTCCTTCTTTAAAATACGCAATCTCCTTGTACGCTTCCACTACCTTCGGTAGTATGCGTAGAGTATCCTAAGTTATCTGTTGAATTACCTCCTTGTAAACATAGAAAGTGAAGGTAATGTGGTTATGCAACGGTCTTTCCGTGTGTGCAGTCTGACTCAAGTTCACATATCTTGCTGCTAGACATGGTTTCTTCGCAACTCCCATAAATTGAGTGTCTCTCGGCTGGCTCCAAGACACTAATGCAATCAATACAAATAGTCACGCATAATGAAATTATATTCCTTTATCTTGTGCCTCCCTGCAATACATCAAGAACTGGTTTACCAGGAATGTTGCCCAGTTCAGTTATACTCATGTGACGTACTTCTCAGTTTCTACTCTTACACCTATTGGTACTTGATCTTTGTAACATTTCCTCACTAGCTTACAGGACAACACCTATGTCCCAAAACTTATGGTTTCAGAATCGATGCTTGCTACATCCAGTTCACGTGCACCTCTAAATGTGAAATTTTTTTCCTTCATCCTCTTTGCCACAGATTTATCCTTAGATTTATCCGTGAATAATGGGAGTGGGTCTTCCCTTGTTAATGGTAGTCTCGTGCTTCATGCAATCAACTGTGCATCTATGGATACTGCTGAGTCTAACCACAAGAACCCCTCATGGACGAAATTTAATAACATCTTGACGCAAATGTTTATCTTCGTGCTCCTGCCAAAATGTGGTATCTCTAAAAGATTAAGTCTTCCTATTTTCTCGAGCCCTCTTGCCCACCCTTGTGGCTCTACTATAACTATCTGTGAATCTGGGCCTAGCTTTGTGTGCATGTACTTGTCTGTTGCTAACTATGGAAACTTATTTATGTCTTCAAAGTCATGGTCTGCATACTTTAGATTTCCTATCATGCCCAACATATCTTTCTCAATGATTACAAGTTCATACTTCGGTTCCTTTGGTATCTTAACCTACTTTGTCGTCATCTTCTTGGGTGGCACATAAGCCTTCATAAAGTTAACCAAGCTTGGCCCTGACGCTGAAGCTTCCGAGGTTTCATTTAATATAGCTATCGATGTCTTCATGGTGCATTGTTTCTTCTACTGTCATAAGGCTTCTCCTATCTTCCGTGGTGCCATAATATTCTCAAACACACTCATCTCTCTCTGCAATGGACTTAACTTTCTCTGCAACACTCGCTCTCTCTAGCTATTTGTTCTCTCGAATGTCCATGCAACAATAACCTGTTCGCACCAAATTTTTCAATCTAATCCACTTGAATTCACATTCAATTCTTTCCCTAAATATTCATTAACTTTTTATCCTCCGATGGATCATACGGTAGATGTTCCATCGTGTCAAAATCCTCTTCTCATTTTTCCTTTATGACTACGAGTCTCCACTACCTTGTCGTCATGTTTGTTCTTTAATACTTGTTTTGTCACGTATGTTCTTTAATTACTTTCCCACCCTCTACGTAGATCTTTGTCGCAATTCAATGCTCCTTCCTATGCACAATTTTTCCCTTTCTACATCTCTACGACATTTTCTTGTTTATTACCTGTAATGTACCTCAAAATTCTCATAAAAAAAAATAAAAAATTGTGGTACAATATTTGCTACTCAATTCTGTTACACTTTGATTTTTACTTGCATGAACTTATAACATGCTAGCTTAACACACTTGGCTTAAGCTTAATACCCTTGGCTTAATATCTTACACAAAATTCGAAAGCAAGTATACTATAAATCTTATTTTATTATAAGGCTTTATTATAATGCACGCCCTACCTATACTCAAGGATGGGGATTTCAGTCCCTTTGTATTTTAATAGAGTCGGACTATGTGCATGAAACTATGTTTCGGTTTTAAAAGCTCATGCATTACCTAACTGTGTCAACATCAGTCTTTAAGTCATGACAGGTAAGGTTTTTAAGGAGGTTAATAATTGTTTTTGGAGAGGTTTCCAAGTGTTTCCTTTGATGGTTCTAATTTCGTTATGTTACAACTTGTCCCTCCCATAACGAACCGAACATGATCCTGTCCGCGTCATTCTCTACACAATTGAATCTAACTAACCCTCCTCCGCTGGCAAAAGTAAGAAAAAAATAATTTCATGGTATGGCAACCGATTAGCTCATTGGACAGTCATAGTTTTATTGTTTGGTTTACTTCGTATCTCCTGCATTTCGGGTGGCGGATGTACCTGTCAGGAGGAGTTTAAGACTCTGCTAGGGAATTAAATTAAGGGTTCTACAATACCCAGCCCCAATGTCTTTTCCTCCTACTCTTCCCAATCTAGATACGCCAGCTTTCCCTAGAGTAAGGTCTTGTACTTCTCAACTGTAAAGAGTATAATCGTGCCTTTTAGTTTTTTGGCGATCTCATTTCTCCCTTGCGCCTTCGAAGGGAAGGGCTCTGTATCATGCAACTTCCACAGGGAAACATCTACCACCTCTGTGAGCAACCCTTGGTGCAGTCGACGACAATGCTTGATAAGTTTTCTCTAAGGGACTGTCGTATTTCAGATTCGAACAAAGTTTAAAGTTTTTGGTTGAAGTTGGGAAGAAAATTGTTTCTTGTATACTTTACTGTGGGTTACAAACTTTCCTTATTCCCATAGAGTCTACGTGATTCTTTTAATTTTGTAGTGACAACAAAAGGCTTTCTTACTATAGACATGGGTCACATACCCTCTACTTCTGGGAACTATACTTCGAGTTTACTATGTGTGTCTCATGGATCTATTTCCGGTTTAATCCATTGTCTACCCTATACTCAGTAACTGTAACTAGGGTGACTCAGAGTAGTATCCCTCGATGAAGTTAGGTTATTCTTCATGATTACTTTTATCGGTGGAAAAGTATGATGTCGTTCCTTGCATATTCTTTGCTTTGTTTGTCAAGGGTTTTATCAAATGATTTCTTATTTGAATTCGCACTGCTATTTTATTTTGTCAAGGAAAATATTTGACATTTGGTTTTTCTATGTATTAATGGTGGGGCTCTTACTATTGCAAGGGTACCCACTAGGAGCTTCTAGACTCTTCTCCCCTCCATCTGGGTTGACTATGAAGCAAAGCATGGCAACAGATGGATGTGGCATTTCGGCCCTAAGTTAAGTAATCTGTTAGCTATGGTTATCATTGTTCCTTTTTGAGTTTTTAAATCAAGATTTTGCTCTGTAAATTTTCTAATGTATTATCATGATGGCCGAATGCAGGTGTGCCCCCTTCACAACGTGGGTTCCAACCTCTACTCAACCTGACAAAGGTACTTGGGTTCCAAAAAAAATGCCCCTTCAACTTGTTAAGATCTGGAGGTCTCAAATTCTATTCGTAGCTTTTCCTTTCTGATGTTAAGAGGACCTTTTTTCAAACACTGATTCTCTGTATCATATAGCTGAGGGTTTAAACCTACTTTTGTTTATCAAAGTTCCAATTTATATGTAAGCATGATGTGAGGGACTTGGGTATGAAATTTTTGTTTTCTTTTGTTTAAAAGGATTGTTTACCCTAACTGAATTGTTACTAACGGTCTCGCAACTTCTAACTCTGTGTCTTCATATGTGTTTGTTTTCGATTGGTTATATATTTAGCAAGGATTTGCATCACTCTATGATTTCTGAGAATGTGAAGCAATTTAATAAAAAAATGCTTTGTTTCCTTTTTGCGCACAACATGAATAAGATATGTAGTGGCAAGTTGTCTATTTGTTCTCTTGTAGTATTATCCTAGCATGATTATCTCGTCCAAGAAATAGGGTGACCTTACGTTCATACTCATATGCTTCATCATTCTCGTCTATATAATGAATTCTGTTTACAGTTTTGAAACATTCATATGCATATAATCGTTCTGTTTCTGAATTGATATATATATATAATATCTCTGTTCGTTCATTCAAGTTTGTTAAAGTTTAAAACATTCATACACACATAATTGTTATGTCCGTGCATTGGTTTATATATGTATTTGACTCTATTTAAAGTTTGAAATATATATACGCATATAATTAGCCCTATTCGTTCATTCGACTCTGTTAAAGTTTAAAACACACACACACACACACACACACACACACATATATATATATATATATATGACTCGGTTCAAGTTTAATATATAGACACATATAATAGCTCTATTCGTTCATTCGACTCTGCTAGAGTTTGAGACATATATACGCATATAATAGCTCTACTCGTTCATTTGAATATGTTCAAGTTTGACATATATATGCATATAATGACTCTGTTCTCTCATTGATACATATTCGCTTCTGATTAAAATTTGATTCTCGAAAAATAAATCTGCATTTAAATCCTATAGTCTATTCATTGAATTTTGAGCAGTCTTTGTCTAGGTTCTTGCGTGTATACTAGCGTTAAGAATCTCATTATAACATTAACCAATTCGTTCCACAGGGGTAGCATACTGAATGTTTAAGTACAGAAAAGACTTGCAGCAGTTACACGATCATTAAAAACAGCTACTAGAACTCTTCCGTATAACGATAACATGAACAGTAATTTCAATACGAAAATCATTCAGACAGATAGAGTTTAGGGTACATATCTGAACTAGACTTGCAGAGAAAACAAAGCGAACAACCACATTCCTCCCAACCATAGAATCGAGCAGCCACGATTACTTGCTCGATTCACCCCCTAGCCTGACCATGAGTCCATAAGGGAAAACTTTGAAAATCCCTCTCCAGCATTGTCCTTCAATTCATTCCCCTTTTTCTTTGCCTCACACCCTTCCAGTTTTCATAAAAGCAAGTGAATGAGAAAAAGATTCAAAATAGAATTATTCCCAAACATACTTGGCAACGTCCTGCCTCCTCGCATATGCTTATTTGTAACTTGACTAGGTCTTATTTCTTTTTCCTTCTTTGGAATTTTTGCAGCTTCCTAAATCCCTGATTTTCAGGGGTTGCCAATGGCCAAATCATTAATTTTTCATTTGTACAAATCAGCCTAGGGGTAGTTCCAACATGTTCCCCGCTCATGGAGTCATGGTCAGTTACTTTTAACATGGTTGTTCCATTTGTCTTCCTGCAATTAATATAAAATATTATGTTTTCAAACAAGTGTCATTGTCAAATATTTAGTTGGGTCAAATCAGAGTTCTGCCCAACATTCATAATAATTTATTATAATTAACAAATTTGAAATTCAGAATTGCCATAAATGGAAAAAAATTTCTAAATTCAAATTTACCAAAAATGGAATAATTTCCCAGAAAATTAAATTTCCAAAATATTTTATTTTGGGGGATGTCACATCCTTTCCCCCTTCAATAAAACATTGTCCTCAGTGTTTTTTCCTTTCTTGGAACAATATTGGATGAGATTTCCATAAATCTCCCTCCAATTCCCAAGTGGCCTCCTCAGGACTAAAGTGCTTCCATTGCACCTTTACCTGAGAGACGACTCTGTTCCAAAGCGTTATTTCTCTCCGATACAGAATGCGTAGGGATTCCACCTAGAATTCACCTTTGGGCTCCACCTGTACCAAGTTCCAATCAATGATATGAGTAGGGTCGTGAACATATTTTTTCAATAAAGAAACATGAAATACATTATGAATTCTTAGATTCACTGGCAGTGCAAGTTGATACGCTATGAGTCCAATTCGAGCTAGTATCTCGAAGGGACCATAGAACCTGGGTGCCATCTTGGCACAGTTTCCTAGCTTCAATGAGATTTTTCGGGCTTTGACCTTCAAATATACATGGTCTCCCACTTGAAACTCTAAGTGACTTCTTTTCAGATCTACATAGCTCTTATGTCTGTCCCGTGCTTCCTTCAAGTTCTGTTGTACCTTTCTTACCATGTTCTCCATTTCTTGGAGCATTTTTGGTCCAACCATGAGTCTGTCAGCCCGGTTATCCCAACTAATTGGAGTCGTACACTTTCTGTCGTACAATACTTCGAAAGGGCTCAACTTTGTTGAAGTTTGGTATCCATTGTTATATGCAAATTCTACCAAGTGTATATAATTCTCCCACTTTTTTGGTTTTGTTCTCACATACATGCGGAGAATATCCTCTATGATTTGGTTTGTTCTTTCGGTTTGTCCATTTTTTTGTGGATGATAAATTATACTAAAACTCAAGTTGGTATTAAGCCCTGAAAACAATTCCTTCCAAAAAGTGGATGTGAATTTTACGTCTCTATCTGAAATCACCATTTTAGGAATGCCATGCAATCTAAAGATTTATTTCATGAATATTTCAACAATGTTTATAGCTTTAAAAGTAGACCTTACAAGAATACAGTGTGCAGACTTACTAAGTTTATCGATTACCACCATGATGGAGTCTTTCTATTTCTGAGTTTTAGGCAAACCTGTTATAAAGTCGAGTGATATAGTCTCCCATTTCCATTCTGGTACTGGTAATGGCTGTAAGAGGTCGGTTGGATGCTAGTGCTCGGCCTTAACCTCCTGACAATCCTGGCACCTAGACAAGTATTATGTTATTTCTCCCTTCATATTAGGACAATAAAATAGTTTTCTAAGTGTTGTTATCATTTTTTGGTAACCTGGGTGGCCAGAATATGGCTTCTTATGCACTTCGTCCAAGATTGTTAATTTTAACCCTGCTAAATCTGGTATGTAAAGTTTGTTTTTAAATCGTAGCAGTCCCTTCTCGTCGATGCTTAGATCTAGTTTGTCTGATTTCGTGGTATTGTTTGATAATTCTTCTGTTATTTTAGTATAGTTTTCATCATCAATACCAACCATCTTTATTCTTTCTTCTAGATCACTTTCTGCCCTGCTAATATTCATCTCAAATAATCCATGGATTCTTCTACTTAAAGCATCTGCTACTTTGTTTTCCTTGCCCTTGATATGCCTAACCTCGAAGTCGAATTTGCTTAAGAAGGCTAACCACATTGCTTTCCTTGCATTAAGATCTGGTTGGTTAAATAGATATTTTACCCCGCTATTGTCTGTTAATAATAGGAATCTTCTGCCCATTATGTAATGTCACCACATCTTTAAGGCGTGTATTACTACTGCCAATTCTAAGTCATGAGTGATGTAATTTCGCTCGTGTTCTTTTAATTTCCTGGACTCATAACAAATAACATGTCCTTCCTGAGTTAGGACACCACCTAGCCCTTCTTTACTTGCATCGACACATACGGTGAAGTCTTTATCTGGGTCTGCTACTTTCAATATGGGTGCCATTGTCAATAATTCCTTTAGTTTGTTGAAGTTTCCTTGACATTTCTCTGACCAGTTAAACCTGGTTCCTTTCTTTTGTAATGATGTGATAGGGTAGGCTATCTTGGAAAACTCTTCTATAAACCTGCGGTAGTATCTGGTGATTCCCATGAACGATCGTATACCCACTACATCTTTAGGTACTGACCATTCCATAATGGATTTCATCTTTTCCGGGTCTAGGGTAATTCCCTCTACTGAAATTACATGTCCAAGATATTGTATTTCTTTTTGATAGAAGTCACACCTGTCGAAATTGGCGTACAGTTTGTTCTTCCTTAACGTTTGCAGAACTATTCTTAAGTGTTCCTCATGTTCCTCCTCCATCTTTGAATAGACCAGGATATCATTGATAAATACTACCACAAACTTGTCCAAGTACTCACAGAAAATACTGTCCATTAAGCACATAAACGTGGTTGGGGCATTAGTGAGTCTAAAAGGTATGACTACAAACTCCTAGTGCCCATATCTTGTCTGAAATGTTGTTTTTCTTATTTCCTCATCCTTTGTCCAAATTTGATGATAACCGGATCATAAATCCAATTTTGAAAAGATCTTGGCCCCACCTACTTGATTGAACAAATCATTTATCCTTGGTAAGGGGTATTTATTCTTAATAGTCATTTTGTTCAGTTGTCTATAATCGATACATAATCTTAGAGTACCGCCCTTCTTTTTCACAAAGAGGACTGGTGCTCACCAAGGTGAGACACTTGGCTTGATATACTCTTTGTCCAAAAATTCTTGTAATTGTATTTTTAATTCTGTCAGTTCTGGTAGACTCATCCGGTAAGGCGCCTTTGAGATAGGGGCATAATCGGGTAATAGATCTATGGAGAAGTCTATTTCCCTTCTAGGGTGTAATTCTAGTATCTCATCCACAAATATGTCTCTGAAATCACGCATGACAAGAAAGTCTTCCAACTTTGTCTTACCCTTCTTTTCTTCCAGACTCGTCACTTGGATGGCATAAACTTGACATCCATTTCTCACACATTTTTTTAGTTGCATCACTGAAATTTGTCTGACTGATACTGGTTTTGGTATACCTTGGGTTGTCCTGGTGGTGTCGGAATCATCTTTATAGCTAAGTATCTTTGTATAACAATTTAATATTTCTTTGTGTCGTTCCACCCAGTCCATCCCAATAATCATATCGTAAGATCCTAGCGGTAGGATGTTTAGATTGGTCCTTATAGTTTGACCATCTAGGTTGAACTCAAAATATGAAATATAGTCAATTACTTTCCTTTTTGCACCTGTCGCTACTTGCACAAGCCATGATTTTGCGTGCTTCAGTCTCTTAAGTTTATTTGACTCTACTACCTTCGAAGTAATATAACTTAGTGTTGCTCTAGGGTCAATTCAAAAAAAAATTCGAGTGTCATGGATTTTACCTTTGACTTCTACCACTGAGGACTGGTGGTCAGCTTGTCGTCCATCGATGACCACATTTATCCAATGTAGGCTCCTGCCCAGTCTCCCACGGTCGAGGATTCTTGCAAGTTATGAACAACAATTCTGTTTGTTGAACTCAAATGGGGGCAGTTCCTCCTAAGATGAGTCTCTCCACATTCCCAACACTTTAATGGCTCACAGGAGCTATCCCCAAACCTCTTCGCTCCCAGTTTTACCATTTTTCCACTTCCTTGAGTGTTCGAAGGATTGGAGTCAAAATCCTTTCTCGAAAAACTCTTTGTGGTACTCCGATAAGGAGCTGGTTGGTACCCCTTCTTCCACTAGTTCATTCGATCCTATTTCTTATCCTTCCAGGACTTGGGAAACTCTACCCACTACTTATACTGGTCATATCACATTCACGCTTTTCTAAATACTTCACTTAAGGATTTCGGGTTGTCAAAATCAATTATGTCCTTGTAGGACTATGGTAGATAGCTTAGAAATCATTGATTTTTTACTTTATCCTCCCGGATGTAGGCTACGAACCTTAGCAGATCCAAAAATTTGTTTATAAGGTCCTTCATTATCATCTGTCTGAGTTGTAACTCGTAAAATTCCTTCATCTTCCTTTCATATTGTTTCTCCTTTAGGCCCTTGGCCAATTTCAGATCTTGCCAGCAAATACTGGCCTTCCCTTTCAAATTGTAGATGGCCATCCTGACCTTCATGTTGCTAAAATAGTTGTAGATTTGGAAATACTTTTTGATGTCCAACAACCATGCCTCTGCTTCTTCTCCTGTCCTGGATTCCCCGTCAAAGATAGTGGGTTTAATCTTTTTAAATTCTCCTTCAAGGTGGTCTACTTGTTTTCTTTTTCTGTCATTTTTTGTTCCATCTTCAGCTGGGAGTGTTCCTTTAGACAAACTGTCTCCTTTTTCTGTTTCTGGCCCTGAGTTCTTGGAGGCTCTTTTGTTGACTTCTTCATTGTTATTATTGTCTTTTGGGATTTTCCTGGTCACTATACTGCATATCATGACTTTGTTTATCTCCTGTTGTTCTTGTTGTGCCTTCTTCAAATTTTCATTGTCGGATTTAAAGATCTGTAGCTCAACGATCAGGTTCCTCATTGTTTCCAACACTTCTGTTGGTGAGCTTATGTCACTATTCTTCCTTGTATCTCCAGGAGGTCCTTGCTGTGGATTTTATTCCATCTTGTTTTCTGCATTGTTTCGAGCTGCCATACTTATTCACCAAAACAGAGAAAGTTTTTTGTTTGTAACCACACAATTTATTAGTTTTTGGAGAAAAAAAATTTATATGCTAAGCACTATAGTGGTCCTGTTCAGGCCCAGTGTTGTAACTTTGGCTATGATACCATATGTAATATACCTCAAAATTCTCATAAAGAAAAATAAAAATTGTGGTACAATATTTGCTACTCAATTCCGTTTGATCCACTCGTGAGCTAGGTACTTACACTTTGATTTTTACTTGCATGACCTTATAACATGCTAGATTAACACACTTGGCTTAAGCTTAATACCTTTGGCTTAATATCTTACACAAAATTTGAAAGCAAGTATATTCTATATCTTATTTTATTATAAGGCTTTATTATAATGCATGCCCTAACTATACTCAAGGATGGGAATTTAAGTCCCTTTCTATTTTAATAGAATCGGACTATGCACATGAAACTATGTCTTGGTTTAAAAATTTCATGCATTACCTAACTGTGTCAACATCAGTCTTTAAGTCATGACAAGTAAGGTTTTTAAGGAGGTTAATAATTGTTTTCGGAGAGGTTTCCAAGTGTTTCCTTTGATGGTTCTACTTTTGTTATGTTACAACTTGTCCCTCCCATAACGAACCGAACACGATCATGTCCACGTCATTCTCCACACAACTGAATCTAACTAATCCTCCTCCACTGGCAAGAGTAACGAAAGGATAATTTCATGGTATGACATCCGACTAGTTCATTGGACAGTGATAGTTTTACTATTTGGTTTACCTCCTATCTCCTGCATTTAGGGTGGCGGATGTACCTATCAGAGGAGTTTAAGACTCTTCCAGGGAATTAAATTAAGAGTCCTACAATCCATAGCCCCAATGTCTCTTCCTCCTACTCTTCCCAATATGGATACGCCATACTGCCCTACAGTAAGGTCTTGTACTTCTCAACTATAAAGAGTATAATCGTGCCTCTTAGTTTTTTGGCGGTCTCATTTCTCCCTTGTGCCTTCGAAGGGAAGGGCTTTGTATCATGCAACTTCCACAGGGAAACATTTATCGCCTCCATGAGAAACCCTTGGTGCAGTCGACGGAAATGCCTGGTAAGTTTTCTCTAAGGGACTGTCGTATTTTGGATTAGAACAGAGTTTAATGTTTTTGGTTGAAGCCGGGAAGAAAATTGTTTCCTGTATACTTTACTATGGGTTACAAAATTTCCTTACTCCCATAGAGTCTACATGATTCTTTTAATTTTGTAGTGAAAATAAAAGGTTTTCTTACTATAACCATGGGTCGCAGACCCTCTACTTCTGGGAACTATACTTCGAGTTTACTGTGTGTGTCCCGTGGGTCTATTTCTGGTTTAATCCTGTCTCTACCCTATACTTAGTAACTGCAACTAGGGTGACTCAGAGTAGTATCCCTCAATGAAGTTAGGTTATTCTTCATGACTACTTTTATCGGTGGAAAAGTATGATGTTGTTCCTTGCATATTCTTTGCTTTGTTCGTCAAGTGTTTTATCAAATGATTTCTTGTTTGAATTCACACTGCTATTTTATTTTGTCAAGGAAAATATTTGACATTTGGTTTTTCTATGTATTAATGGTGGGGCTCTTACTGTTGTGACGGTACCCACCAGGAGCTTCTGGAATCTTCTCCCCTCTGTCTGGGTTGACTACGAAGCAAAGCATGGCAACAGGTGGATGTGGCGTTTCGGCCCTAAGTTAAGTAATCCATCAGCTACGATTATCATTGATCGTTTTTGAGTTTAAAAATCAATATTTTTCTCTATAAATTTTCTAATGTATTATCGTGATGGCCGAATGTAGGTGTGCCCCCTTCATAGTGCGGGTTCGAGCCTCTACTCAACCTGGCAAAGGTACTCGGGTTCCAAAAATAATGCCTCTCAACTTGTTAAGATCTGGAGGTCTCAAATTATGTTCGTAGTTTTTCCTTTATGATGTTAAGAGGACCTCTTTTCAAACACTAATTCTCTGTATCGGATAGCTGAGGGTTTAAACCCATTTTTGTTTATCAAAGTTCCAATTTATATGTAAGCATGATGTGAGGGACTTGGGTATGAAATTCTTTTTTACTTTTGTTTAAAAGAACTGTTTACCCTAACTGAATCGTTACTAACGGTCTCACAACTTCCAACTCTACATGTTTGTATGTGTTTGTTTTCGATTGGTTATATCTTTAGCAAGGATTTGCATCGCTCTGTGATTTCTGAGAATGCGAAGCGATTTAATAAAAAAATGCTTTGTTTCCTTTCTGCGCACAACATGAATAAGATATGTAGTGACAAGTTGTCTATCTGTTCTCCTGTAGTATTATCCTAGCATGATTATCTTGTCCAATAAATAGGGTGATATTACATTCATACTCATATGCTTCATCGTTCTTGTCTGTATAATGAATTATGTTTACAGTTTTGAAACATTCATATGCATATAATCGTTCTATTCATGCATTGATCTCTCTCTCTCTCTCTCTCTCTCTCTCTCT
>ML790924.1:170096-204096 GCA_009831015.1 Picea engelmannii | reverse complement strand
TTGACACCTTCATGAGATACAATATGACCCAAATACTCTACCTCCTTCACTCCAAAGAAACATTTGGATGGTTTGGCATATAGTTGTTGCTCCTTTAGTAGTTGTATCACCTTGTCAACATGTTGCACATGATCCTCCCAAGATATTCTATAGATTAGTATATCGTTAAAAAATACTAACACAAATTTTCGGAGGAAGGGATTGAAAATGGGATTCATCATCCCTTGGAATGTGGAAGGTTCATTTGTAAGGCCAAAAGGCATGACAAAAAATTCATAATGGCCTTCATGAGTTCAAAATGTTGTTTTTGGGATATCTTCTTCCTTCATTCTAATCTGATGATACCCTAAACGAAGATCCAATTTTGTGAAATAGATTGCTCCATGTGGTTCATCTAACAATTCATCAATGACGGGAATGAGAAACTTATTTTTAATAGTGATCGTGTTGAGCTCTCTATAATCCGAACACATACGCAATGAGCTATCTTTCTTGAATAACATTACCACTGGTGCAGAGTAAGAACTTTGGCTAGGTCTAATAATGCCAACCTCTAACATTTATTCAACCATGCACTCAATTTCACTCTTCTGGGCATAAGGGTATCTGTATGGCCTGATGTTAGGAGGAACACTCCCAACAATTAGGTGAATTTCATGATCATGATTTCGAGTGGGTGTAAGACCTTTGGGAATATCTTCAAATACTTTTGAATGATTATCAATGATCCCTTGGAGATCTTGAGGAATAAATGGCTTAGATGTTTGAACATCTAGTGAGCATAGTTGTGAAATAACACCTTGATGCCCATTTTTCAATAATTTTTTCATGCCATTAGAGATTATCACCTTATCTGGTTTCCCTATGATACCTCTTAACTCAATTTATTTTCCTTCCAATCAAAATTTCATGAAAAGTTCTTGAAAATTAAAATCCATTGTTCCTAATGATTGTAACCATTGGATTCCTAGTACAATAGCAGTACCACCCATGGGTATAACAATCATTGGACTATTCATTACATATTCCCCCATAGCAAGATTGATCTTATTGCATTTTCTTGAGCAATTGATAGTTCCTCCATCTGCAATCATTACTTGAAACTCTGGCACTGGATATACAAAGCAATTGAGAGATTTGGCTAATTTATAGTGAATGAAATTATGAGTATTGCCAGAATCAATTAGGACAGCTACCTTTTTCTTTTTGATGCATCCTTCAATCTTGAGGGTTTGAGGAGTGCTAATTCCAGCCAATGCATTACATGATATCATGGGAGTCATCTCTTTAGACGGAATTGATTCTACGTTTTCATCTTGAGATGGTTCTTGTTCTTCTTCTTCTTCCTCTTCACAATCTATGTAGAATAATTTCATCTCACCATACTTATGTCCCTTACTGTACTTGTTGTCACAATTAAAGAATAAACCTTTTTCTTTTCTTTCCTTCAATTGTTGAGGTATCAACCTTGTAGGTTGAGGTGTTTTAGAAGAAGGAGCATTATTCTCTCTATAGATGTTAGGATTGGTCCTTCTAGTAGCCATAGCCATATTTTTACTTTCAACATTTCTTGCCACCTTAAATGCATTCTCCAATGATTTGGGTTCCCAAAGGCGAACCTCATGTTGAATGTTATCCTTTAATGTTCATATGAATACATCAATCAAGTGATCATATGGAATATTTGTTACCTTTATATTCAATCTTTGGAAGTTCTCAATGCTCTCGGTAACTGAACCCTTTTGGTTGAGATTTATCAATTGGCTAAAGAAGGTATTACTCCTTGTATCCTCATAGTGTGCTACCATTTCTTCTGTGAAAATTGTCCAAGTGACGAGTGATTTGCGAGAACAAAGCCATTGATACCATACAAATTGATTAGGTTCTAAATATAAATAAGCAATTTGTACCTTCTATGTATGTGGCACATTATGTAGATCAAAGAATTTCTCCATCTAAAGTATGCATGTGATTGGGTCCTTGCCATCAAACTTCCTCATATTGATCTTAGGTATGTGGTTGATATTCAACCCAAAGTTGGAGTTTCTCCATTCTCGATTCACCTTCCTTGTGTCCTCAGCATGAATTTCATGAGATACATTTTCACTTTCAGGTGTCCTCTCTATTAGGAAAATTTTCAATCTTTCCATGATCTCCCCTTTTAAACCATCCATCTTAGTATCCAACTTAGCTTCCATTGAATCAATCATCTCTTGTAGTTCATCTTTGGTTATTGTCCTCTTTTGTAAATCATTTATGTCCCTACACATTTCGTCACCTTCATAAAGAATCCAAGTAGGATTGTTTGGAGGTTTATTTGGTGTAGAAGTTCCCTTTTTTGGTGGCATGTTGGCCAAGTATCACTTTAAACCTTGATTTTGAGGTTGTTCTACTAGAAAATCTTACTTTTATTGTATCTCTAAAATTTGGGCTCCTCTGAGTGTGAAATTTTATTTTTTGTAGGTCTCTGATATTTCTTCTATTCAATGCCACAGATTTGATAAAAAATGGATGTGCCAAGTGGAATTTATGGTAACTTCCCCACAACTTGTTGATTTTTGTCCTTTCCAGGAGATCTCACTTGTATAGTGTGCCCCGCACAAAATAATTGATATGAAATTATGAAGCTCATACCAGAACTACTATGGGCTGTCCAGTATCCAATGCAACTAGTCTCACCCAATTTGGATACTCTAGGAATAATTTATGATTGTTTTACCCGAAACACCTACTTGAGACTAGTCAATAGGACTAGTTAGATACCCTATCTTCCACAGGGTGTATCTACAAATTTAAGATGACCCAGAAGCTGAATTTTCTACCAAACATACCTTACTAATTGCTAAGAATATCCTCCATATTTCAGGTTCTGAAACGTTACAAAAAACATTTTATAGCAAAAATTCTGCAATGACACAATTCAGGATAATTCTAGAAGCCTATCTTAAAAAGGTTGTATCTTTGAAATTATAAGGCCTCAGAAGATGAAACTCTAACCCAACGTACCTTCATATATCTACTAAATATCCTCCAATTCGTTCCTTCTGAATCATTGTAGAAAAAAAATTATAGCGAAAATTCCACGGTGTCTCAAATGTAGCAGCGAAACCCCAAGACCTTGAGCTCTGAAACCATATGTTAAGAAACAAATATCAATATAGCTTAGAAAAACCTTAGAATGAGTAATCAACGCCTTGAAAAAGAGAGAATTTCAGATAATAAGCCTCTTTGAGGGGGAAACCTCCTTTTACCCACATAAATGTTCAAGTACAAGATGATTCCAAATGAAAATGTCTCCTTGGTATATATAGGATACTAGGAGGTATAATTACAACTAATGGAATAAAGCCGAAAAAAATAAAATAACATTACTAATGTAATATGCCCCAATTAAGGGGTAATGAGCCAATATTAGGGATTAATAGATACATAGAATAGAACCACGAGAATAGATCTAACATCATGGATTTTTTCTCAAGGAGGAACTAATATTTTTAAGTTCTCTCGAAAATTCTAGGGGCTTCACCTATTTTTGCAAGAGGTAGGACATATTTTATCTACATTCTCAGGATCCGAACCTTCAAGGCGAGGAATTATGGTTTTCATCCCAATTCTTCCCCACACCAACTCCTTCAAGGTGAGGCATTATGCAATCCATCCTATGGAATTTTAGCACCAACTAGTAGAGATTTCACTACAACAGAGAAATCACTATAAAATGTTGTGGCCAATGTTTTTCTAATTCCGTGGTGGTGAAACATGAGTGGTTCATTCTTACAACTAGCAGAATTTGATGAGGTTGGGATACCATGAAGGTTCCAAGCTGAAACAAGGAAGGATCCAGTTTAAATTAATGAAATTGGGGGATGATTAATTGCCTCAAAATATAATGTTTTTAAACAAGAGGACATACTTGAAGACTCCCCTCAGTATGGACATATTATTTATTTTTTAAGTTCCTCTTCTAGGGATGAGAAAAATGTTCATAAGATAATTTTGTCTTGTGAAATGGATGGAAAATAAAATAGCAAGAGTGCAATGTATTTTTGTAACCAAAGAATTCTAAAAGAAAGCAAAGTGACACGCAATGAGAAACTTGTCGAAAGTGAAGATATAAACATAATCGTAAACAAAACTTATGATACAATAAAAGCATGGAAAAACAAGGTATGATGTGTAGAGAAGACATAATACAAAAGGATTCCCGCCTCTCATTGGTCAACCTAGAAATATAAATGCAGAGGAAGGAAAATCAAAACGACCCATACCATAAGTGTAGCCTTGGAAGTTACAATTACATAAAAGACTATCTTGTAAATTATAAAATAAAATTGTGTAGTAGGAGAGGAATTTTCCCCTTGTAACATTCATGGTACTAATATCTCATGGAATAAAGTGCAGAAGGAATTTGGAAATTGTAAATGGTGTTCAATTATATATGGGATTGTTCTACGTGTGTAATGGTGTTTTGCAATTTCTTGGATAATGGTTGATGTGAACCAAATTTGTGTATATTGTTGAAGTTATTTGATTTTTATGATTAATAATAGATATAATGATAAAGTTATGGAATTGATCTGCAATTTTTTTTTATGAAATCTACGATTGCACTATTTTAATATATGACTAATTGATATGAACTATTTCTATAATTAATGATACAAATTTATGCTATATCTATCTCTTAGTATTTCTCCTGCGCAGGATATGGTATAATTAATTGAATTAGGAATTTTGTTTTTCATTTGAATAAGCCAATTTGAGTTAGGAAGCATTCTTTGGGGGACAGTCAGTTGTATTTTCCCCTTTTGTTATCTTAAATTTTAGTGGCAACCAATCCCTTGTAGTGGTTGAAAATGTTATTCCAAAAGAGAGTGGGTCTAATTAGGACCTACCATCGAGTGTTATCCCTAACCTACTAGACATGCCTGTTGGACCCATCAACAAGTTGGCTGCAGGTTGGAGCATAGGATAACATGTTTCACATTGCTTCAGTGTAGTGTGACTGAATGACCATGATGGTGCCTGCTTGGATACCCTTAAAAAGTGACTACTCTAGTTCAAGTGGCCTAAAAATCAGAATCATTGAGGACACCCTCCATTAATCAATGGATAATTAAGTTAGCAAAGTTTTCTAGAAACATTTGTGGACATGCAAGATACACGATGTATATTTCATGCCCCATGCCCCATGGAGATTGGATATTGGACACAACTCAAATTTAGAATACAATTCACTATTCAATTATCCAAGATATCCATGTAGCTTGTAGTTTCATGTCAAATTTTAATAAATCTCAACTTCCTATCTTGTCAAAGAAAATCCTACATGATCTGAGATGGAACATGTTACTTATCTAAATTTTTAGATGCCTGTAAATTTGGTTATCTATAAATTCTTCATCAAGAGGTATTTTTTCACATATATGAATTTTGATTTGTAGCAATTCCATATTCATATCATGATTTTGTTGATACACAAAAGAAATCATGTAAACCTTTTGCTAGCAGGAAAACCCCCCCTCTGGCTACACTAGGGTTTACAATGTAGGAAGATCAATAACCATTTAAAAGTCTCCTACTTTTCTAAATACTCCAAACATACCCCATAATCACACACGAAAATAAAAATGAGAAGGATCAGGTAACTGTACCTCTACTCTGTGTCCGATGATGATCCTCTCACGCTTGAAAGATTCATTGAATGCACACCTCCTCCCAAGGTTGGTCTGTATTCAAAGACATACAAAAAGAAATGTAAAAGCTTGCAATTCATGTAAAAAATAGGGTTAGATGTTAGAATAAAAACATAAATCAAATGAAAACATTCCATACATCATGATTTGGGATAGGAAAAGTACTTCTTTTATTGGTAATACAATGGCCACTTACAACCAAAGCTAGCGACTGCTCCACAAAACTGGTTTGGGATCCTCTTCACAAAGCTCCAAGTGAAACTCCATATGGATTCTCCTCTCAACCTTCTTCTTGGGAAGTATAATGGGTTTATGATGGAGGAAGGAATGAAAATTGGGGAATTCTGAGGCAATTCTCACAAAAGGGATGCAAATTCTTGGGGCAAGGAGGGGATGTGAAACGGGCATAATTTTACTGTTCTTTTGTCTAGATGTGGAATGAGACCCAAACACATACTTTTATATGAAAAAAGGATGGTTATTTGGTTGGGTGATGGGCTATAGGTGGTGGATTAGTTGGGAAACTACCTAGTAGCTCGTAATCTCAACGAATTCCTTCCAACTTTTTATTTTTTGCAACTTTTGCAAGTATACGTGGGTTGTAGTGGTGCAACATGCATATGTACATGGGTTGTAGTGGTGTAGAAAGCATATGTATGTGAGCAGTATTGGTGCAGGGCGCATACATCTTCAAAAAATGGGTTTTTTAGAAGAGCAAATCAATGATGGCTTGGAAAAAAATGCAAGTAAGAGGGCCAAATGCTAGGTATGCATGTGTAGAGAAATTTAGGGTTATAAAAGATGTTTCCTAATGTGTGAGGTCATAATAGCATCTGATGGCAAAAATATATTACAAAATATTCGCCAATGCATGAAACGAGTGAGCCTGGGACTAGAGTTCAGGAGGTGCCATCTGCAAAGATAACAATTTTCTCTCTGAGGCGGGCATACCCATGCATGGGATGAAATAAATCATGGATTCCAATCAAATACATTGCATATCCATGTCATATAACTATATAAAGTGTATTTGTGAGAAATACACAATGGATGTACATCTCAAAATCAAAGATATACAAGTAGATTATCCATCTTCAAGAAGCCAACAACATTTGATGGCTGGAGATGAGGTCTTTATAGCTCGAGAAAAAACTTCAAGATATTCAAAACTCGTGTAGGAGTACAATGTGAGTGTATGAATTCACTACCCATAGGTCTTTGACAACTCGTTGGGAAAAGATAAGAGGATCTCGATGATTAGGCAGAGAACTTCATTGATTTCGAACAAGGACTTGATTGGACTTTTGGGATGGTCGGGCATGAGGTCAAGAGACAAACTGCAGGAAGGCCGACTTAGATTGGGTCAAATTTCCCTTGGACAATAGCACGAAATATGATTAGACTCAAGCAACATGAAATTGACATAAGTTCATGATGGAGGAGGCAACACAAACTCTCCATGTGTTTGGAAGAGTAACCAAACATAAGAGGACACAAATCTATGTAGCGAGAACAAATTCCTAAGGTCATATTAGATCTCAATGATTGAAGAACAAAAAAAAGGATGTGCTTTGTCCAAGGGAAACTCATTGTGCTGCCAAAAAAGAATATATATTTCTTGTCCCCTCTTTTTGGGTTTTTTTATATTTTTTGGTCTTTTTCAATTTTTTAAAGAGCTTGAAAAAGAATAAAAGAATGCTATGTTACAAAGGAGGAACGAGTTTTGTAAGAATATTAGTTCCGGGTGCAAGGAACACAATAATTCTCAGAGAAAGGAGACATGTGCAGGAAAACGACACTAGGGGAAAATTCCTCCATCGATCAAGTTGTCAGGTCACAGAGGCAAAGTGCTACAAGGATTGCGTATAAGGCATGCTTCAAAGGTTCAGTTGAGAGCAACATGGAGTCAGCATTAGGCCAAATACGTAAAGATGAAAATGTGTTTAGCGAGACACAATGAAACCCCCTTCAATGTAATTTTTAATGAGCCCGAAGAAGGTAAGCTCGGTAGTTTTTTCACGTTTAGAGAGTCTGAAAAAACATAACAGAAGATCCACTAGGGTACCTTTTTTGGAAATAGTCTAGTCAGTTCGACAAAAGGAGTAAACTAGCACCAAAAAGATGTCTATTCAAAATCATTTTAATGAGTGTGATAAAGACAATATCACGTGACAATCTTTTCAATTTTAAGGAGTTTGAAAAGATCTTAACTATGGAGTCACTGTCTTTTTCTAGTTTTAGTCTCCTTGTCCTGAAAAAGTATAAAATTTATTGAGGAGAACTCTCCTGGCGAGACGAATCTCCCAATGTGTACCTTTTTCGTCCATAATATACAGGCCAGAAAAAGGGGTAAACTCATGCCAATAGATGTTCTTCTGGACCAATTTAATGAGTGTGAAAGAACAAGATCACTCAACGATCCTTTCAATTTTAGGGAGTCTGAAAAGACCTTAACTATGGACTGTCTGGGAGTTGCTTTTTCATAAATTTAGTCCCTCAGGCCCAAAAAAGGGTTAAAATTATACCTAAGAATACTCTTATAGAAAAATGAAGCTCCTAGAGTATACCTTTGTTCATAAAATTGACCATCCAGACCAAAAAAGGGGTAAACCACTGCCAGACAGATGTGCCTTCAAGTTTGAGTTTGGCGAGCGTGAAGGAAAAAAAGATCGCTCGACAATATTTTCATGTTTAGAGAGTCTTAAAAGGACTTAAATAAGACTCCAAGAAGTTACTTTTCTCAGTTAATCCATACAAGATTGAAAAACATAAATGTAGTCTCGTTGGATGTTGCTTTCAGGTTTCAAAGCGAGCTTGAAAGAAAACAAAGCGTGATCATTTTTGGGAGTCTCGAGGGTGAGGAAAAAAATGATGATGTATCATATGAATGAGTTTCAATATCATAATCATGACAGGACTAACAAGGACTCCCGAGACTAAAGTCATTAGAGACAGTATGGAAGCCAAAATGCAACAAGCATCTATCTAGGGCATCCATGTAAAAGGTAGGCTCTACCAGCTAATCACGACACTTCTAAAACAACAAAGTTGGTTATGTGTCACACTTTGGTGGGATCGATCCTATGGAAAAGAAAAGAAGAAAAAATATCAAGACGTAGAAAGTGGAGGTGGAATTATAACTTATATGCAAAAAGTTTGAAAAATGACTTTTGCCAAAGGACCTTTAAAACTGACCCATTTCCCAAAAATGTCACCAAACCACAAGAAAAAATGCATCGTAACATCCAATAATAAACTCACGAACCAAATTAAATGATTTCTAAGCCATAAAAAATGACAAAAGGGATAAAAAAGTGGCAAAAAAGTCTATAAATAGAAGCTGACAACTCATTTTCATCATTGCAATTTAGAAATTAACCAAAAGGTAAAAAATACCCATTCGCTAAAAGAGTTGATTCTGAGAGCTTCAGAGGACGAAATGAACTTCCGCTCAGACCAAGTAAGTATAAAATCATCCTTGTTATATTCTAATTCTTTTTTCATGCATTTTTTTTTATTTTTTGGGGGGCACGCCCTCTTAAAAAGGGAGGCCCTACATGTATGTAGGTTTTCCAAGGACAACCCATGTATGTCTGCGGGAAAAAAATAGTCTTCCCACGTACACCCTCAAAAGTATGGGGAAAGTAAAAGTGTAAGAGATAACTCCCCTTTGAATTTTCATGGAACAGGATGTATGTCCACTGGAGGGAGAGAGAACATGAGGATATCAATATCTTGGTCGATGAGGACCTTGCTGCCATTTTCGCATTGAAATAATGTGGGCTATGGAAGTTCTACCGGTGTTCCCTTATGAGGGAACAACCTAGGCTATTGAATGCCCTGGTGGATTACTAACACCCAGAAACATAGGCGTTCATGATTGAGGGGAATTCGTTGACTCCAATGACTGAGGATATATATTTCTTGAATAGCCTCTCAAGGAGAGGGGAGCCAGTCGACTTGTACACATTTCCTCATGGGCCATTCAACATCATTGACTACATCGGGATGCACTACAAGGCTGGCACTGAGAAAGTAGGTTCTCAAGTGCCCATCAACAATATCACCAACTTGTCACCGAAGGTGATCCTACTGCTCATTGGGTGCATCACTGGATCCGCGACTGTCCACTAGGATTCTCGGGTACACATGTATTGTGAAATGCAGTGCCCAGACGCATGAATTTTTGACTTGAGTACGAACATGCTCATTTGCATGAAGATGTTAGCTTATAGATTTATGTGAGTGTAGCAACAAGAACTTCGATTTTGATACTAGTTTGTGCTCATTCTTAGTTGAGAGGGTACCTAGTCTGAGTCCGAGAGAGACAGTACGGGGGCATGTGGCCTCCTTCCCAGCTGTTTGTATATGGGAAGTATTATTTCCACGATAGGGGGGAGGAAGGACCATAGAGGCCTTTGATGACAAGTTCTTCGACTGGTGGGCACAACGTATTCTAGTTATAGAGGACTACCCCTATGCTGGAATCAACTTTTCCAAAGATTGAGACATGCCCATACCTCCTAGAGAGCAACGAGGAGAGATAGGTACATGTGGTTTAAGTTATTTAATTTTTAGTTTCTTTTATATATCATTTTTTATATGTATCAGAGTATTGACAAATATGTATCTGTTATGTACAAATGTGGGACCAGTGCGCCCAACAGACTTATCGAGGACTAGGCGACGTCCTCAACCAGAGGTAGTACTAGTAGTAGCCGACTTAAAAGTAGTTGCAAGGGGACCTCCAGCCGTAGAGGATGAGAGAGTTATGAGACGGGTGGAGTGGAACCTCACCATGCTCACTCGTATAGTTCCCATGGGTGAGATCGAGGATCTCCCACCATCCATGTAGCCTCATGTAGTTGGGGTGCCATGGACTTGGGTGCAACTCTTACGACATTTGGAAAATGTCATCGTTCACTAGAACAGGGCCAATAGGCCCCGAGCTTAGATAGGATGGACTCATTATGTGCCGAGGGTACTTTTTGTATATTTTTTAGGGCATAAGCCCTATGATGTATACCAGATTACTAATTTTGAGGCGCTCACACCCACCTATGTACTCTGAGACTTTTTGATATATATATGTATATTTACTTATTTTATGTATTATGGATCACATTTATTTACAAATTTATGTACATGTGTATGCGTTTGCTTCTTTTTATGTGTGGGAAACATGCCAATCTAATACATGATTAGATAGAGTATCTGTTATTTGATTTAATATCCTAGGAACATGGATATACGTAATGTAATCAAAGAAACATTCTAAGAGACATACCCTAAGGAAACGTCGATGTAAAGTAGGATCATAAACACGATAAAATCCATTTAACTGGGACACAACCAGCTGAGCATATAGGTAAACCCAGAGGTGAGAAATTCCATGCGACAAAGCGTCACGAAGAAAATCTCTCACTGCACTATACTCGACGACATTCTTTGTGGCATCACCTAGAAAAATACCTCTAGAAGATAACAACTTGCCTTGAGGCATGAAAATCACCCAAGCTGCAGAAGCAAGCCTCTAAGTGTGTCGGCTAGCATCATACCCGAACCCAAAGAACACCTCTGATTCACTTCACATATGCCACAGAGAAAAAGATGACATAAATAATGACACGTCCATAAAACAAAAAGACAAAAAATTGTATAAGAGCTATACATATGTACAAGAAGTCACCCAGGATACCAACCTATGAGTAATACTTATTGAGGTAGTGCCCATTTCTAGGCTCTACCAAAGCATTTCACTCAAAGTCAAACAGACGATAAGCGCCCTTCTTTAATACCTATTTCACGATGAAAGGTATGAACCACATGGTTTCAAAATTGCCTTCCCTCCAGGGATCCTTATCTTGGTCGTAGACCAGGACAAGGTCACCTTCGAAGAAAATCCAAGGATGAACAGACCGATCATATTGACATTTGACTCATTGCTTGTGAGCATTGTTGGACAAGGCTGCATCAGGACGTTGCTCATCGAGATGCTCAAGATATAATAGGTGTTCCTCAAGAGGTGAAGTGTCTGACAATAACTCTACTGCCAATTTTAAAGACAAGATCTGGCACTCAATAGGAAATATTGCTTCCATCCCGTAAACAAGTTGAAAAGGTCAGAAATCGGTGGTAGTCTTTACAAACATTTGGTAGGCCCATAACGCTAAGTAAAACATCAAATGCCAATTTTACTTGGCATGATTGATTGTTCAATGAAGAATAGTCTTGAGGGACTTATTCACATCTTCCATGTGACATCCCCCAAAAATAAAATATTTTTATTTTTGTGTGTTGGAATTTTTTTTTCCGTTTTTGGCAAATTCGAATCTAGATTTTTTTTTTCCATTTATGGCAATTCTGAATTTCGAATTTAATAATTGTATTTAATTATTGTGACTGTTGAGAAGAGATCTGTTTGGACTCAACTAACTATTTGACTATGACACTTGTATCACAACAGAAAATTTATATTAACTGTAGGAGGACAAATGGAACAACCATGTTAAAAAAATCAGTTGACCATGACTCCATGAGTGGGGAACATGTTTGAACTACCTTTGGGAGGATTATTACAAGTGGAAAATCATATATTTGGCCACTGTCAGCCCCTGAGAATCATGGATTAAGAAAGCTACGAAAATCCCCAAAGGAGGGAAAAAAACCTGGGCAAAAATTGATAAATAACATATGCGAGGAGGCAGGACACTGCCAAGTATGCTGGGGAAAATATGTTTGAGCTCTCTTGCTGTTATGAACATTGTGAATTGAGTGTGAGGCAAGAGGAGCCTGATGAAAATATAATTGCCTTGTTGTTATGAGCATTGTTGAGTAAGTGTGAGGCAAGAGGATAACTGTTGGAATTGAAGGACATTGTTGAGGACGAGTTTCCAAGTTCGCCCTCATGGATTCATGGTTAGGCTAGGGGGTGAATCGGGCAAGTGACCTTGGCTGCCCTATTCTATGGTTGGTAGGAACGTGGTTGTTCCCTTTGGCTTCCCGCGGATTGGATTCAGATATGTTGATCTACCCCTCTCTATTATGAATGGCTATGCTTTTATTTCGATGTCATATTAAATCCGAACTGGAAT
Organism: Picea engelmannii; assembly: GCA_009831015.1. Lineage (NCBI taxonomy): Eukaryota > Viridiplantae > Streptophyta > Pinopsida > Pinales > Pinaceae > Picea > Picea engelmannii. The sequence goes on along the minus strand of ML790924.1, from coordinate 191,306 downwards.
GATGTCCATTCTCTATCTAAATGATTTTTCTGATGCATTGTATTGATTAAATCGGAACTATAATGATTTTCACTTTTGTTTGTTGTGGGGAATATATGTGAAGGAAATCTGTAATTATATTTCTATAAGTAAGGAAAGGAGGAGATTGATGTCAATGAGGCAGATCCTCTCTGTAGATAAATTCCCAAGAAACCAAACTCAGATCCATGGGAACATCATTTATAATGACCAATCTCTGATGGAATGATATTCTTAATCATGTATTTACATAGATGCACATATCTAGTACTGTGACATTTAATGCATTGATTAAAAGAGGTTGTAAGTGAATATTATAGAATTTACCTTTTACAGAAAATTTTATCCTTTGTGCCCTTCTGTGCATGTAAAATTCCTAAGTCTTTAGGCTTTCTGAATTATGTGAGGTAAAGGTATATCGTATCCTTCTACACCTTCAGTCTCCCAGAAATGAAAGTAAGAGTTCTCCCAGAAAAATGAAATCAAGAGTACCCGAAAAGGATAAAATTCAGGGAGTGATGAAAATAGTGTGAAGAGTCACAGTAGAAGCAGAGTACTCTCTTCCTTTGCGTTTTGATTGAATTATTACCTTAATTTCTTTTCAATAGGAAAACTTACTCCAACTTTCTTTTCGCCTTTTGAAGGTTCATGTATATTGATGTATGGATTTTGAACTCATGAAGTTTTGAACCCCTAAACCCCGAAGCTTCCACTTTTCGCATTTCAGAAGTTGGTTACATAAGAAGTTTGGGGCACTTGAACTCATGAAGTTCCGAACCCCGAAACCCTGAAATGTGGGTCCCACCTTCTCTTTTTCACATTTTTTCAAAAGTTTGTTTATGTTGGATGTTTGGCATTTGAAACCCCAAAATCCTGAATCCCAAAATCTCGAAGTGTTGGTCCCACATCCTTCCACCTTTCAGAATTCGAGAGTTGTTGTGTGTTGTTGTTTGTCATTTGAAAACCCCGAAACCCCAAACCCCAAAATCTTGAAATGTTAGTTCCTTTCTTTTTCGCAATTCAGGAATTGTTGTATGTTGAGTGTTTGGTTATGGAAACCGTGAAACCCTGAACCCCGAAATCCCAAAATGCAGGTCTCACCTTTTCCTTTTTCTCATTTTTGAAAATTGTTTATGTCGATGTTTGGACACCAGAACTCGCGAAGTTCCGAACCCCGAAATCCGAAAGTGCAGGACCCACCTTTCCTTTTTTGCATTTCGGAGGTTTGTATATGTTGAAGTTTTGGGCACTTGAACTCACGAAGTTTCGAACCTCGAAACCCCAAAGCACTAGTCCAACCTTCCCTTTGTTCGCATTTCAGAGGTTTGTATCTGTTGATGTTTTCCTTCTGTACTCACGAGATCCCGAACTCCAAAATCCTGAAATGCTAGTCACTTTTTGTGATTTTTGGAATTGTTGTGTGTTGATGTTAGCTGTTATATTCGTGAAATCCTGAACTCCGAAATCCCAAAATGTTGTTCACTTTTCACGATTTCGTGAATTGTTGTGCGTTGATGTTGGCTATTGTACTCACAAAATACCAAACTCTGAAATCCTAACATGCTGGTCACTTTTCAAAATTTCGAGAGTTAATGTGCATTGATGTTGGCTATTGTACTTGCAAAATCTTGAACTCTGAAATCCCGATATCCTAGTCACTTTTCACGATTTCGGGAATTGTTGTGTGTTGATGTTAGCTGTTGTATTCGCGAAATCCCGAACTCCAAAATCCTAACATGCTGGTCACTTTTCGCAATTTCGGGAGTTGTTGTGTGTTGATTGGAGAATATTCCTTCCGATTAGAGGTATGGAAGCAACAGACCTGTTTACAAGTCGCTTGTATAGTTAAATCTGTGTTGGTGTTATAGACATCATCAAATAAGAAAATATTGGTAATTTTATAAGACTTTAAATAACATTGAAGGGAGGAGTATACACTTATGGTATCATCGAGTAGGAAGTTTTTAAGTTTCATAGTAAACACAATCAATGACAGTAAGGTCTCTAACAAACTTTCAGACTCAATCTTTATAACAAAAGACTTAATTGCTTGAATCTCGAAACTATGCAAGAATAATTGTACAAACAATTTTTTTTTTTTTGTGACAATTTTGGGGTACATTACATATGGTATCAGAGAAAAAGTTACAACAGTGGGCCTGAACAGGGCCACATTAATTGATTAATTATATATTTTGATTTATGAAAAAACTAATAAATCTTGTGGATTACAAACATAAAGATTTTTTGTTTTATGTTGAATAATGGCAGCTCAAGAAGGTGTACAAATCAGGGTGGAAGAGAATCCGAAACAAGGACCTCCTGGAGATCTAATACAAAACACTGATGGAAGCTCACCCATGGAGGTGTTGGAAATAATGAGGAACCTTATTGTTGAACTACAGGTTTTCAAGGCCGACAACGAAAAATTGAAGAAGGCACAACAGGAACAACAAGGGATAAATGAAGTCTTGCTGCATAGTATAGTAACCAAGAAAATCCCAAAGAATGATAACCATGAGGAGGAGGTCAGTAAAAGAGCCTCCAAGAATTCTGGTGTGAAAACAGAAAAAGGAGATAGTTCGTGTGAAGGGACACCTTCAGCTGAAGACAAAATCATACCAGACAAAAAACAAACAGACCACCTGGAAGGAGAATTTAAAAAGATTAAACCAGCTACTTTTGATGGAAAATCCAAGATAGGAGAAGAAGTCGAGGCATGGTTGTTGGACATCAAAAAATACTTCCAAATCTACAACTATTCCAGTAACATGAAGGTTAGATTGTCCATCTACAATCTGAAGGGGAAGGCCAGCATTTGGTAGCAGGACCTGAAATTGGCCAAGGGCCTAAAAGAGAAACAGTTGGAATGGTCCGACTTTAAGAAGTATTTCAAAAAACAATACCTTTCTGAAGGCTATTATTAAAGGAAGACGAAAGGAAGCGGTAAATCGGTAAACCTGGGAATGAAGAAGTTTGGGGACAACTCCCTCGATCCATTAAAATGTTGGGAGTTTGGAGAGCCTCATCTAAGGAGGAACTGTCCATGTCTAATTGCAACAAACATCAATGTTGTACACAATTTGCAGGAAGCCTCGATAGTAGGAGACATGGGCATAAGTCTACATCGGATAAATGTAGCCATAGATGGTCGACAAGCTGACCACCAGTCCTCGGTGGTAGAAATCGAAGGTAAAATCCATGACACTCGAATTTCTGTTTTAATTGACCCTGGAGCTATAGTAAGTTATATTACTCCCAATGTAGTAGAGTTGAATAAACTTAAGAAACAAAAGCACGAAAAACCTTGGCTGGTACAACTAGCAACAGGTGCTAACAGAAAAGTAGTTAACTTTATTTCTGATTTTGAGTTCAGCTTAGATGGTCAAAAGATAAGGACCAAACTGAACATCCTACCACTAGGATCTTATGATATGATTATTGGGATGGATTGGTTGGAACAACACAAAGTAGTACTAGACTGTTATACAAAGATACTTAGCTACAAAGATAATTTTGGCACTGTTAGAATAGTCCAAGGCATACCAAAACCTGTGTCAGTCAGACAATTTTCAGCGACGCAATTCAAGAAATGTATTAGAAAGGGATGTCAAGTTTACGCCATCCAAGTGACGAATCTATTAGAAAAAGAAAATAAACCAAGTTACAAGACTTTTTTGTCCTACGTGAATTCAGAGACATGTTTGTTGATGAGATACCAGAATTACCTCCTAGGAGAGAAATAGATTTCTCCATAGAATTACTACTCGGATCAGCCCCCATCTCAAAAGTTCCCTACCAAATGAGTCTACCAGAACTGACAAAATTAAAAATACAATTACAGGAATTGTTGGACAAAGAGTATATATATCAGACCAAGTGTCTCGCCATGGGGAGCACCAGTCCTATTTGTGAAAAAAAAGACGGTACTCTAATACTATGTATCGATTATAGACAATTGAACAAAGTAACCATTAAGAACAAATACCCCTTACCCCGGATAAATTATCTATTCGATCAAGTTGGTGGGGCCAAGATCTTCTCAAAATTGGATTTACAATCCGGTTATCATCAAGTTAGGATAAAGGACCAGGACATAAACAAAACATATTTTCGAACAAGATGCATACACTACGAGTTTGTAGTCATACCTTTCGGACTCACTAATGCACCGGCCACATTTATGTGCTTAATCAACAACATTTTCAGCCAATACTTAGACAAGTTTGTAGTAGTATTTATCGACAATATTATGGTCTATTCGAGAACGGAGGAGGAACATGATGAACACTTACGAATAGTTCTGCAAACACTAAGGAAACATAAACTATACGCAAAATTTGACAAATGTGATTTTTATCAAAAAGAAATACAATATTTAGGACATGTCATTTCCTCGGAAGGTATTTCCATAGACCCTTAATGGAATGGCCAGTGCCTAATGATGTGGAAGATATCTGGTCATTCATGGGAATCACCGGATGTTATTGCAGATTTATAGAAGGGTTCTCCAAGATAGCCTACCCTATCACGTCATTACAAAAGAAAGGGACCAAGTTTAACTGGTCGCAAAAGTGTCAAGATAGTTTTAACAAGTTAAAAGAATTATTGACATCAACACCCATTTTGAAGGTAGCAGACCCAGATAAAGACTTCACATTATGCGTTGATGCAAGTAAAGAGGGACTAGGTGGTGTTCTAACTCAGGAAGGGCAAGTGATTTTCTATGAGCCTTGGAAATTAAAAGAACACGAGCGAAATTATGTTACTCATGACTTAGAATTGGCAGCAGTAATACATGCCTTAAAAAATTGGCGACACTATATAATGGGTAGAAAATTCCTACTATTGACAGATAATAGTGGGGTGAAATATTTGTTTAACCAACTAGACCTTAATGCAAGACAAGCAAGGTGGCTATCCTTCTTGAGCGAATTCTACTTCGAGGTCAGACATATCAAGGGTTAGGAAAATAAAGTAGAAGATGCTTTAAGTTGTAGAATCCATGGGTTATTTGAGATAAATATCAATAGGATAGAAAGTGATCTGGAACAAAGAATAAGAATGATAGGTGTTAATGACAGAAATTACAATAAGATGATGGCAAAATCTCAAAATAGTATCTCAAATTCAGATAAACCAAATATAAGTATCGACAAGAAGGGACTATTAAGATTTAAAAACAAACTGTACATACCAGATTTAGTAGAGTTAAAATTAACTATTTTAGACGAAGTGCATAAGAAACCGTATTTTGGCCATCCAGGCTACCAGAAAACAATAACAACACTCAGAAAAATATTTTACTGGCCTAACATGAAGGGCGAAACAGCAGAGTACTTGTCTATATGCCAAGATTGTCAGCAAGTTAAGGCTCAACACCAGCATCCAGACGGCCTATTACAACCATTACCAGTACCAAAATGGAAATGGGAGACCATATCGCTGGACTTTATAATAGGTTTGCCTAAAACTCAGAAACAAAATGAATCTATCATGGTTGTAATCAATAAACTCAGTAAGTATGCACACTTTATTCCTGTAAAGTCTACTTTTAAAGCTATTAACATTGCTGAAATATTCATGAAGGAAATTTTTAGACTGCATGGTATTCCTAAAATGGTGATTTTAGATAAAGACGTAAAATTCACATCCGCTTTTTGGAAGGAATTGTTTGCAGGACTAAATACTAATTTAAATTTCAGTACGAGTTATCATCGACAAATGGATGGATAGACCGAAAGGACAATTCAAATCATAGAGGATATGCTCCACATGTATGTAAGAACAAAGCCGAACAAGTGGGAAGACTACCTACACTTGGTAGAATTTGCATATAACAATGGGTACCAAACTTCAAGTATGTTGAGCCCTTTCAAAATACTGTACGATAGAAAGTGTACAACTCCAATTAGCTGGGATAACCTAGCTGACAGACTCATGGTTGCACCAGAGATACTCCAAGAAATGGAGAACATGGTAAGGAAGATACAACAGAACTTGAAAGAAGCACAGGATAGACATAAGAGCTATGAAGATTAGAAAAGAAGACACTTGGAATTTCAAATGGGAGACCATATTTATTTGAATGTCAAAGCCCGAAAAAGCTAGCTGAAGTTGGGGAACTGTGCCCAGATGGCACCCAAAATTTTTGGGCCCTTCGAGATACTAGCTCGAATTGGACCCATAGAATATCAGCTTGCACTTCCAGCTAATCTAAGAATTCATAATGTATTTCATGTTTCTTTGTTGAAAAAGTATATTCATGACCCTACTCATATGATTGATTGGAACTTGGTGTAGGTGGAACCTGAAGGCGGTTTCCAGGTGGAACCCCTGCACATTCTGGACCAGAGAGAAATAACACTTTGGAACAAAGTCGTCGCTCAGGTAAAGGTGCAATGGAAGCACTTTAGTCCTGAGGAGGCCACTTGGGAATTGGAGGGAGATTTGCAAAAATATCATCCAATCCTATTCCAAGAAAGGAACGAACACTGAGGACAGTGTTTTACTGAAGGGGGAAAGGATGTGACATCCCCCAAAAATAAAATAATTTTATTTTTGTGTGCTGGAATTTTTTTTTCCGTTTTTGGCAAATTTGAATCTGGAAAATTTGTGCCATTTATGAAAATTCTAAATTTTGAATTTAATAATTGTATTTAATTATTGTGACTATTAGGAAAAGATATACTTGGACTCAACTAACTATTTGAATATGACACTTGTATCACAACATAATATTTATATTAATTGCAGGAGGACAAATGGAACAACCATGTTAAAAAAATCAGCTGACCATGACTCCATGAGTGGGGAACAAATTGGAACTGCCTCTGAGCATATTTTTACAAGTGGAAAATCAGATATTTGGCCACTAGAAGCCCCTGAGAATCAGGGATTAAGAAATCTTTTAAAATCCCCAAAGGAGAGAAAAATAGATGGGCAAAAATTGATAAATAACATATGCGAGGAGGCAGGACGCTGCCAAGTATGTTGGGGAAAAGATTTTGGAGTTCTCCTGCTGTTATGAATGATGCGAATTGAGTGCGAGGCAAGAGGAGCCTACTGAAAAAAGAATTTCCTTGTTGTTATGAGAACTGTTGACTAAGTGTGAGGCAAGAGGATAACTATTGGAATTGAAGGACATTGTTGAGGAGGAGTTTCCAAGTTCACCCTCATGGATTCATGGTTAGGCTAGGGGGTGAATCAGACAAGTGACCTTGGCTGTCCTGTTCTACGGTTGGGAGGAACGTGGTTGTTCCCTTTGTCTTCCCGCAGATTGGATTCAGATATGTTGATCTACCCCTCTCTATTATGAATGGCTATGTTTTTATTTCGATGTCATATTAAATCCAAACTGGAATGATGTTCATTCTCTGTCTGAATGTTTTTTCGGATGCATTGTATTGATTAAATCGAAACTGTAACGATTTCCACTTTTGTTTTTTGTGGGGAATATATGTGAAGGAAATATGTAATTATATTTATATAAGTAAGTAAGGAAAGGAGGATATTAACATCAATGAGGCAAATCCTCTCTCTAGATAAATTCCCAGGAAACCAAACTCAGATCCCTCGGAACATCATTTATAAAGACCAATCTCTAATGGAATGATATTCTTAATCATGTATTTACATAGATGCACAGATCTAGTACTTTTAACGTTTAATGCATTGATTAAAAGAGGCTCTAAGTGAATATTATAGAATTTACCGTTTACAGAAAATTTTATCCGTTGTGCTCTTCTGTGTGTGTAAAATTCCTAAGTCTTTAGGCTTTCAAAATTCTGTGAGGTAAAGGTATATCGTATCCTTCTACACCTCCAGTCTCCCAGAAACGAAAGTAAGAGTTCTCCCAGAAAAATGAAATCAAGAGTACCCAAAAAGGATAAAGATCAGGGAGTGATGAAAATAGTGTGAAGAGTTATAGCAGAAGGCAAGTACTCTCTTCCTTTGCATTTTGATTGAATTATTACCTTAATTTTTTTTCAACAGGAAAACTTAGTCCAACTTTATTTTCGCCTTTTGAAGGTTCATGTATATTGATGTATGGATTCTGAACTCGTGAAGTTCTTAACCTCAAAACCCCGAAGCTTCCACTTTTCGCATTTCAGAAGTTGGTTACATAATAGGTTTGGGGCACTTGAACTCTCGAAGTTCCGAACCCTGAAACCCCGAAATGCGGGTCCCACCTTCTCTTTTTCACATTTTTTCAGAAGTTTGTTTATGTTGGATGTTTGGCATTTGAAACCCCGAAATCCTAAATCCCAAAATCCCGAAGTGTTGGTCCCACATCCTTTCACCTTTCGGAATTCAGGAGTTGTTGTGTGTTGTTGTTTGGCATTTGAAAACCCCGAAATCCCGAAATGTTAGTTCCTTTCTTTTTGACAATTTTGGAATTGTTGTATGTTGATTGTTTGGTTAAGGAAACTGTGAAACCCTGACCCCTGAAATCCCGAAATGTGGCTCTCTCCTTTTCCTTTTTTTCATTTCAGAAAATTGTTTATGTCGATGTTTGGACACCAGAACTCACAAAGTTCCAAACCCCGAAATGCCAAAGTGCGGGACCCACCTTTCCTTTTTCGCATTTCAGAGGTTTGTATATGTTGAATTTTAGGGCACTTGAACTCATGAAGTTCCGAACCCTGAAACCCCGAAGCGCTAGTCCAACCATCCCTTTGTTCACATTTCGGAGGTTTGTATTTGTTGGTGTTTTCCTTTTGTACTTGTGAGATCTTGAACTCCGAAATCCCGAAATGCTGGTCACTTTTTGCGATTTCGGTAATTGTTGTGCGTTGATGTTGGTTGTTGTACTCGCGAAATCCCGAACTCTGAAATCCCGAAATGCTGTTCAATTTTCACGATTTTGGTAATTGTTGTGCGTTGATGTTGGTTGTTGTACTCGCGAAATCTAGAACTCCAAAATCCCGACATGATGGTCACTTTTCACGATTTCGGGAGTTTTTGTGCGTTGATGTTGGATGTTGTACTTGCAAAATCCTGAACTCCAAAATCCGGACATGTTGGTCACTTTTCGCGATTTTGGGAATTGTTGTGTGTTGATGTTAGCTGTTGTATTCGCGAAATCCCGAACTCCAAAATCCCAACATGCTGGTCACTGTTTGCGATTTTGGGAGTTGTTGTGTGTTGATTGGAGAATATTCCTCCGAATTAGAGGTATGGAAGTAACAAACCTATTTACAAGTCACTCATATAATTAAATCTGTGTTAGTGTTATAGAAATCATCAAATAAGAAAATATTGGTAATTTTATAAGACTTTAAATAACATTGAAGGGAGGAGTATACACTTATGGTATTATCGAGTAGGAAGTTTTTAAGTTGCATAGTAAAGACAATCAATGACAGTAAGGTCTCTAACAAACTTTCAGACTCAAGCTTTATAACAGAAGAATTAATTGCTTGAATCTTGAAACTATGCAAGAATAATTGTACAAACAATTTTTTTTTTTGTGATAGTTTTTGGGTGCATTACATTCCACCTGACCATTCGCTTGTGGGTAGTAGGGTGATGAATTTCCCTGCCTCAACCCAAGATTTGATGTTAACTCAGACATCATTTTGTTTTGGAAGTGACTTCCATGTTCAGTGACAATCTCCTTCGGGATGCCAAACCTTGCTACTATTTGGTTAAAAATGAAGAGAGTCATTGTTTCTCCATCGTTGTTAAATTTTGGCATAGTGTCGACCCACTTTGTGAATTAGTCTACTGCTACGATGATATAATGATGCCCTCTAGCTGAATCCAGGTGGCATGAAGTAAAATCAATCCCCCACTTGGTAAAGGGACCAACGATAATGGCGAGAAACATGGGAACAGTATGTGCCCTCATCTTCCGAGATAATATCTTACATGGGTGGAACTTCTTGACCGACTCAATGCAATATTTGATTGACATAGGCCAAAAGTAACTGGCTCGTAGAATCTTTTGGGTTGCTTCCAACCCAGAAAAATGACCACCACATGCTCCAGTGTGGCAGTTGTTAAGAATGAGTTTCGCCTCTTCGTGTATAATGCACCAGCGAATAATACAATCTACACATCAATGATACAAAGTGTCATCAAGTATGGGATAGTTTCCTGTCTGATGGCGAATTCGTCGATGCTCGTCGTGAGAAGAAGAAGAAGGGAACTTCAAAGTCTGGAGATAGACTAGTATATCTCCATACCAGGGGTCTGAAGATGTGATCATAAAAGTATCTCCTTTAATAGGATATTCTTCGGGCATAACATCACCTGATTCAACCAAAAGTTCCGAAATAATTTCTGCAAAGACCAACAAATTTTTTATTTTCTTGGAAACAAAATCCACGTCAAATTCCTGGAGGATTACAATCCAGCTACTGATTATTTCACCAATAATGTGTCATGTCAACACATATTGAAATGGATTCAAAATGGTGATGACAGTGGTCTTGCGAAGAAGAATATAATGACGGAACCGCTAGACAACATGCACTGCTGCCAACACCATCTTCTCAACATGGGAATAGTTGAGTTCCAGTCCAACTAGGCATTGACTCAAGTAATAAATCATGTGCTCTCTGATAAAATCATCCTCTTGAACCAATACCATAGCGATGGTCAACTCTGGAGCGACCAAGTAAAATAATAAATATTATTATAATTGGGGGGGCGGAGCAGAGGGGCATACATGAGGGCGTGTTTCAACGCTTCAAAAGAGCATTGAGCAGCTTTGTCCCAATAGAAAGGGACACCCTTTTTCAATAAACACATGAACCCTTTAGTGATCTCGGCATAGTTTGCGATAAAATGCCAAAGAAACTTCACTTTGCCCTGTAAACTTTGAAGTTGGGGGACTGTGCATGGGGGAGGAAACTGAACTATTGACTCAACCTTCATAAGATCGACCATGATCCCTATTTTCGAAAATATGAAACCTAAAAGATGACCCGACGTCACGTAGAAACTGCACTTATTAGGATTCAAACGAATCCGATAGTAGCGACATCATTCAAAGATTAGCCGAAGGTGTGTGGGATGATGAGATCTCTTGTGAGAGAGTGATGCTAGATCATCAAGATAAGCCTTAATTATATGTCTAAGATCATGGAAAGAAAAAGACATGGCCCACTAAAAATTGGCTCCAACGTTCTTCAGGCCAAAAGGCATCTTACAATAAGCAAATGTGCCCCACAGATAGATAAAAGTTGTTTTATGCTGGTCTTCAGGTTTGATCTGAATCTGGTTATATCCCAAAAAACCATCCATGGATGAAAAGACCTCATAGCCTGTGCATTCATCGATAATTTGATCAATGAATGGGGTGGGGAAATTATCCTTTGGATGGGCCTTTTTCAATTTAGGGAAGTCCATTCATATGCAAATCGTACCCAGTTTTTTGTTAACCAAAATGGGATTTGACACCCATTGCGTCAACTGTACAGTATTAGATGAAACTAACTTTGATCATTTTCTCTACTTCAACCTTAATAGTTGCTTCTTTTTGATGATTCACTAGACGAAGCTTTTGTCAGATAGGCTTGGCAATAGGATATGTCATTATCTCATGTTCGATGATTCTTGGATCAATGCCTGGAATTTCCTCGTAATACTAGGAAAAAACATCACAAATTTCCTTAAATAAGTCTATGTAGATTTGAATATCCTCGAGGGAGAAGTCCTCTCTGATGAAAACATTCTCCATTATGCTAGGGGTTCTGGATATATCTATAGGGATCATTTCAGTGATACTTTCCATATTACCCTCGGCGTAAACTGCGTGCATAGCCAGACGATTAACAGGAAAAGACTTGTCTCCAGTCATAGTCAACATGAATTCAACTGCCTCTATTCTTCTGAATTCCAGGAGCAAATACGATTTGTGATGGAGATCATCCCAGGGTATGTCCGGACGAGTCAATGCATCAAGAATCACCTCATATGAGGGCAAGACCAAGTCTAAAGAATCAGTATTGGCAAGGGAACCTTGAGCCCAAATAGGCTCGAGAACTGGATCTAAGTCCTCTCCTGGAATCAGATCGGGGTTGCCTAAATATTGTTGGACAATATTGTACACAAATTCTATCATGAACAATTGCATGGCCATGCCAGGATTCCCTATCCCTTCCATCGATGTTGATGGGGAAGTAAGAGTCCACAGATAATGAAAGTAAGTCATTCAGAATGATGACACTTGAAAAATAACAGCCCTAGGCTGGTTGGTGGAAATCGATATATAATTTACATCACCAAAAGGAGGCGGGTAATTGAAAGTACCCATCAAAGGTGGGCACAAACCAACCCCCACGTTGACGATGTCGGGCTAAGGGTTATCAATCATTAGGACCATGGATTCCCCCGATGAAGGGTTAGGCTAGGAGAAGGAAAACTTGTCAATGGTTATGATTCGACCCTCATGTGGAAACAACCAGACCCAAAACATTGTGGCAACCATTGCATGCATTTCATAATTCCAATTGTTTCCTAATAGAAGGTTGTAGTCGAGAGGCACATGGACCACTTCAACTTCGATGCACACGGTCTTCCCTCCTAACTGCATTGGGAAAGAAGGGATGATTCCATGTGGTCTGAATGAACGACCATCGAAAGTAGTAATCATAGTAGACGATGGAGAAAAAATGGGTTGGCCAATGGCCTTCCAACATGCCAATGACATCATATAATTCGAGGTGCCCTCATCAACCATCGTGTGGAAAATACTCAGGATAAAGGTTTTCATGGTGTAAGCCACTACTATTTGAAATGCAATGTGGTAAGGGAGACGGGGTTTAAAGTTTGTCATATCATGAACAATTGTTCCTGGATTACAAGTCTCTGTTGATCCCAAAGTGGATAACAGAGCCTTTCAATATGAAGGGAAGCTCTGGAATACCTCCAAAGTAGACATCGCGTAAGGGGTTTGTGACAAATCCTCCACCACAGAGTAGTTTTGAGTGGCCCTCGCGTTGGATTATGAGAAGATTTCTTAAATTCCCCTTCGGTTTACATGTCATTGTTTCTCCCATTGTCCTCTCAATCTAAAGAGGAACAGGTGGGTTTGTGGCTTCTTTACCATTTTTGACAATTTCTGACATTCTGTAATCATGTGCCCTGGTCTCTATATAAGAGTCACCTATCATCATATAAAAGTTTGTGATTGATGGATTACTAGAAGACATGGAGGGTCCCTGAATGGCCCCATCCATGCACTAAGAGGCTTGAGTCATATTTTTCCCATGTAGAAATGGGTTTGTTAACACAATAGGCTATTGCTATGCCAATAAATTCTTGGCCTCTGCAAGTCGAGGGTACAGGTGAGTTAGGTGGTCCTTCGTGTAAAGGTTACACACATACTTCAACTTTCTCTTCTTTTTGTTGCCCCCACCAACATTTTTGTTGTGTTTATTATCCCCCTTACCCTTCTTGTTTCACTTTTTTTTCTTCCCTTCAGGATGTTGGTTGGCCTTTGGGTTCATCAGCTGCACATTGTGTACATCTGACGTTTGGTTAGGGGGGACCTATGAACTAGAGGTTTGGATGGACATTGTCTGATGTACTGACAATTGTTGCAATTGATTTGATAGTTGATCAATGGACTTTCCTTGTGATGAACCAACTATACCGTCAACATGTGGTCCAAAATTTTGTCTGGCCTTCTCAAGGATGGACCGTGGCACACATGGAAAAATCTCATAGAGTAATCCAAACTGAGAGTTGTTGCACTCTCATTATCACCTCCTCCTCTAAACACACTCTCGAAGTTGCAACATCCTTGGATAACTGAGGTACCAAAGACTTCAGGAACCACTCTGGCAGGAAAGTCGGTGCGACCGGTACCTTAATCAAACTCTTTTGACACCTCCATTCTCGGATGTGATCTGAGGTATGATCGACCTTTGTATTCTCAAAGTTGGCCAAAAACTCGGTGTTGACATCGTATCTCACAGGTAGTTGGAAATAGTTTAGGAAAACCACCACCAAATTGCTAAAGTAAGAATATCTTGAGAGGTCGAACTCGATGTACCATTTCACAGCACCCCCGACAAGAGTGTGTTGAAACAGGTGCAAGTATACGACGTCATCTCACAGTGAGTTTGACCAGAACCATAGGTGGAAGTTTGTCACGTGATCACCCGGATATTCGCCAGGCTTGCCTTCGAATTTGGGAATATCTGAGGGAAACTTAGTTAGCATGGGGGGTCAACATGGATCATGAAAAATTACATCTTTAAGCAACCTCAACAAGTCTGGAAGATGTAACGTTGCCAAAAATGGTAGTTTGTGTTGGGTACTATGTATGGGAAAAAGGGAGCCTGGAATTTGACTGGTACTAGGTTGCCAGGAAAAGTTGGGTTGCTGGTGAGGGTTCTTGTAGACATCATGTCCATGACCAATGTATAGAAACTGTGTTTGTTGGGATATCATTGGTTCATTCCTGTAATTGGACAACAAGGGTTGGGTCGGGATTTCTCCCTGCATTGTGATCCAAATATTTTGGAAAGGGTTTCCCCTTGCCGATTCGACGAACATAGGTACTGAGCCTTTCCCTCGGTTCCATTGACCATGGAATGGGTTTCCCCCGGTCGGCATGCCTTGCGAGGGAACTGATCCCTACCAAGGATTCCAAAGTCCTTGTGAGGAGGAAACACATGTTCTTTCCTTGTGTGTAGGAATAGTACCCTGCACAGGATTCTGTTGTCCAAAAATAGGGCTTCCCCAGCCTAGAAAACAGCTGATGAAAATGCGTTATTACCAAATGTGTCAAACAAAGAGAATGACATGGAACCCACCAGTGTGATGTAAGAAGAACATCCTAAACTGCCTACTCCAAACAACTTGTAGTTCGTGTTTGACCCGATAGGTGGTTGGAAAGCACCACTAAGCGAGGGGGGCAGAGGAGGTATATGACACCCACCATAAGGGATAACATTATAGGAGGATAAGGTTCCCCCCATGGACCCTTTCAAGGGAGAATTTCAGCTCCCTTCCCCCAGATCCATGGTCTGTAGGGTGGAGTAGGTAAGGGAAAATTTTGTATCAGAGTTGGGCATCCCATATGAAAATGAAGGACTGTTGTACTCTTTGTGAACGTAGCAGTGGTCGTCATCGATGACAGAATCAAACCACTGCCTAAAGTAGAGGGGGTCAAGACCAATGTGGTCCAGACCAACAAAGGTGGGTTAGAAGGCAGAATACCCTATGTGGTGGTAGCCATTAAGGGAGTGTGAGGACTCTTGAAAAAACTAGCAACATTTTCTTCCATAGATTCTTGTAAGACTATCTGACTCTCTTAAGGTGCTACCCTCATAGGGAAACCTTGTACCAAGATTAGCGTTGAAAATTCAGTGATCGGAGGGTTAGCCATCCCAAGAGATTTTGCTCCAAGGTCAGAAACAATGATTTCATATGGATTCAAGTAATCTCCTCTCAGAGTTGGATCATGCACAATCTCCTACGACCCGATCACTTCAAATGACCCTTGTTGGTCAAGTCTTCATCGTAACGGTGGTAGTGGTGGCTCCAAAGTTACCAGTGGCAAGCCCTGAAGCCTTCATGACCGATGGAGATCTTGATATTCCACTTGGTGAAAATATCAATGACATGGTAAGGATTTAACTAACGTTTAAAACCAAACACATACTAGAAAATTTCCTACAATATAAACCAATCAAGCCACTATCTAGTTGGAAGAACAGTTATGCTAGCTGACACTAGAGAAAATTACCGGTGCAAGTGAAACTCAAACATAGAGGCACCCTCTGGGTATAATGTACAAAGTGTGACCCAACGTCTTCCCCAGATACCATGGTATACCCTCACAGTCACATGTGTAAGTATCTAGAATAAAGGAAACTAAGTTTCCAGCTCAGGAACAGTCACCAGGCGGGTACAATCGACAGTCGAGTGGACCGCAATGAGAGGATAAGAAGTCTGAAATATACCGAGTGTATCGAAATAAAGTGTTTCGAAAGACAACTAATAATCTCGAATGGATTCAAGGTCCATGAAGATTTGTAGCCAAATGAAAGCAATAGTATCCCACGACATATCCTCAATATGCGTTCCCCACTACCCCACTACATTTAGTCTAACTTTGTAGGGGTTATCTCCACTGCCTTTCCTCACGCGATCTTGTGTTTAGCCCCTGTGTTAGAGAGGGGTCCCAGATAACTTTTAGGTCAATAGACTTTTACACTCCCTAGCTCTAACTCCAATGTTTGTTTAAAATCCTTGAAGAGTTTCCTCTCCAACCTAATTCAAGGCTCGAACACTAAACTAGTTGATTGACCATACAAACATAAAAGTGTAGTTAATTTTAATTTTAGTGTTCATTTTAAATGGCTTGTTTTAATTCAAAGGATATGGCAGTGAAACTAGTGATGTTTGTTGAGAGATGAAAAGAGGAGAAATAAATGAAAATATGAAAGCAAAATTACTTCTAGAAAAATAAATATTTTCAACTAGCTCTGTGTAACCAACTTTTTCATAACTAAATTTTTCAAGATATTTAAAAACAAGAGATAAAATGAAATTTTGCCCAACCACGAGCTACATAAGTTCTAAGAAATCATTAAAGAACTTAAAAAATGAACTCCTTTTCCTTTCAAGTAAAATAACTAACCCTAACTACTTTACCAAACTAAGAAATGAAAAAAAAAAAATCTTTTTTATTTGAAAATGCTTCAAACAAGAAAAACTTGAAATAAATATTTTTTCTTTTCTTTAAAGAAAATGAAAGGGGGGAAATAAATACAAGACAAGACCGAAAATGACCTCTCTCCCACTGTGGATCGCAGGGAGTCACTAAAGTCACCAAACAGGCTGATCAACAAACTCCAAGACTCGCCTAAAACACTTTTAGAAGTAAACACAAGAAATCTTCAAAAAGACAAGCAAACTGACATCTAACCCAAGCTATGATTGTAAAAAATAGAGACACTGAACTCTGTCAAGAAACCATGAGAAGTAAAAACCTCAATCAGGAAAGAAGATGGTTGCCTCTTTTTCAAAAACAGTTTCTTGAACCAGGTACGCTATTGTTGTTTCAGCAACTTGCGTATGTATGCGGGTTGTTTACTAGACAAGGTGTGTATGTATGTGGGATGACCCACTGTAGGGCGCATACACCTCTGTAATTCCTCAAAAAAAATAAAAAATAGTCACACTGATAGGGCAGGGAGAACTGGTAAGACACCAACAGGTGACTAGAATCCCTTAAAAGACTTAGCAAACTCAACAGAAACTCAAAAGGTATAAAACCAATCAAACACTCAAAAAATCCCCTAAAATCTTAGAGGCTTCCCTAGTATGGTCTCTAGTTATGCTAGCGGGAAAACCCCCCTATGGCTACACCATGGTTTACAATGTAGGTAGATCAATAACCATTTAAAAGTATCCTACTTCTCTAACTACCCCAAACATACCCCAGACTCGTAGAAGAAAAGAAAAATGAGAAGGATTGGGTATCTGTACCTCTACTCTGCATCCAATGATGATCCTCTCGCTCTTGAAAGATTCACTGATTGCACACTTCCTAAAAAGGCCAACCTGCATTCAAAGACAAGAAAACATAAAGCTACAAGCATGCAATTCATGTTCAAGCTAGGGTTAGATGTTAGAATAAAAACATAAATCAAATGAAAACATTCCATACATCATGATTTGGGACAACAAAAGTACTTATTTTATTGATAAAATAATGATCACTTACAACCAAAGTCGACTACTGCTCCACGAACCTGGTCTGGGATCCTCTTCACCAAGATCCAAGTGCACCTTCGTATGGATTCTCCTCTCAACCTTCTTTTGGGGAAGTATAATGCGTTTATTATGGAGGAAGGAAGAAAAATTGGGGAATTCTGAGGAAATTCTCACAAAAGGGCTGCAAATGCTTGGGGCAAAGAGGGGATGTGAAACATGAAAAGTTTCATTGTTATTTTGTCTAGATGTGGAATGAGACCCCAAAAACTCCTTTTATATGACAAAATGATGGTTATTCGATTGAGTGATGGGATATAGGTAGTGGATTAGTTGGGAAACTACCCAATAGCCTGTAATCTCAACGAATTCCTTGGAACTTTTTATTTTTTGCAACTTTTGAAATTATACGTGGGTTGTAGTGGTGCAACATGCATATGTACGCCGACTATAGTGGTGCAACAAGCATATATACGTGGGAAGTATTGGTGCAGGGCGTGTACATCTTCAAAAAATGTGTTTCTTAGAAGATAAATTGAGTGATGTATTGGAAAAAAATGCAAGCATGAGGGGCCAAATGCCAGGTATGCATGTGTAGAGCAATTTAGGGTTATAACACCTTTCATTGTTGGTTCACTAGATATTTGCAAACAACTTGAAAAAAAATATGTTTGAGTTAGAATTGAATATTCCATGATCTTTATTTTTTCAATTTTGTAAGGTTGTTTATCACTTGTCATGTTCTTTATACCTTGTCATTATGTACAAGATGTTCATGGAAGAGAATAAAATTCGAAGCGCGTGCTTGAAAATATTTGAAAGAGTTGCATGTATTTGTTGATACTCTTCGTGTTAATTGTTAGGGGTCATCCATGAAAGATATTTGAATTATTATTTGTGCCCTAGAGTTATGGAAGATAATACTTAATATTCCTCCAAGTATAGTGGCATGTGAGAGAGTATTCTCACGTCAAAACATAACAAAGGATATATGAAGAAAAAAACTATCATTGGGTACATTAAATGCCTTCATGTGATTGCCACTAAGAGGGATTGATTCATCACTAATAGAATGGGACAGGTTACATTAAATTTAGAAAGATGCTAAGAAAAACATAATCTTAATTATTTAAGGATTTTGTTTCTCTGTTTATTTTTTTAATGGTGTTGTATTCCATATGATGTAGATTCAAAACAAAAATTAATAAAAAGACATATAATACATAATAATTAGATAATAGAAAAATTAAGTACAAAACTATGATAAGGGAACTTTAAATTTTTTTTATTGGGTGGATAGGAGTGTCCTTCCAATAATTTATACCTTGTTGGAAATACTTCCAAAACATAACCACTTCACATAAATGAAAAAATCTCTTTAAAATTATTATTTTTATTTTTATTTTCTGTAAGCTCAATAACAATTTTTAAAACATAAAAGATTATTGGAGTAAGTCATTAACACACCACTCCTACTTTTTTTGGTCTAGATGATTAAGTGATCTTTTCAATTGTTCAAGATGATTAAGTGTTCTAATTAATAAATTACATGCTACCTCTGTATTCACCAGAATGAAAATTTTTATTTTATTTTCTATAAGCTCCATGACAATTTTCCAAACATAAAAGATGCTTGGAGTAAGTCACTAATAAACCAAATTGCAAATTTTCTTGGTCTATATGATTAGGTGTTATTTTCAATTATCCAAGATGATCAAGTGTTCTAATTAATGAATTACATGCTACCTTTGAAATTTTTTTTTATATATAAGTAAGCCTGTATAAAAAACCTACCAAAATCAAAGATTACAAAATCATCCCTTTGTTGTAGGTTGTAAACACTGAGCTGCCTCAAGGGGAAACCAACTCAGCTAGCCGAATAGTTCCAAATTTTAATTCTTAAACTACCAGTCATAGAAAAATTTATGCAAGTCTTAAGAACAAAATATTACACCTTAACCGTTCTACTGACATATAAAAAAAGAAAAATTCAGGCCCCTAAGGGTGACCAACTTAACAGTAATTGACACAGACAGTAACTGATACAGATGGCATCCATGAGGAAAAACCATAGTTAAACACTTATCATAGTAAAGTAGACACTTGTACATATCACGTGGTCGGGCTGTAGTGTAGCCACACATCCATGAAGGAGGCATCGAGTGTCGAGTCCCCAAGAGGAGTTGGATCCTCCTTCAGTGGTGTCTCACCCATCTGCATTGTGTCCTCTAGCTAGATCGGTGGCGCGTTCTCCTCCTAGATTGGTGCGGTGATCTTCGAAGTCCCCAGTGGGGGAGCTGGTGCCAATACTAGTGTCTCATCCCCTACTACATGAGCTTCTCCTGCTAGGGGGTAGTGGGCACCCTGCATTGCTGAGAGAAATTGCAGGAATTGTGATTCTTTTCCATCCAGAATCTCTAGGAAAAATCGAAGATCATCCAAGTCCCAACGTAGGTCAAAGACTAAGACTTGCAGTAGTGTGAGGCCTGTTTGCAATTAAAATTTTGGCTCGGAGCAAGAGTGACGCCACTGATGTGAACCTTGGATTGGTTTAAGGCCATCATCCTTAGAATGAGCACCGAGTAGCAGGGCCTACGGTGACTAGGAGGGGGAGCAGGTTGACTAGTTGGTAGGAGCCACTGGTACTGACTACGAAGTGGAGGCCAAATTTCCCAAGGGGCCTGGGTTGAATCCCAGAGAGGTCCCTGAGAAATCAAGCCACTCTGAACTATAATAAAATGATGATGAAAGGGGCGAGAGGTTGTCAGGATTATGGCTCAACTACGCCAGGGAGGAGGACGAGGTAGGTGACGAGGAGGAGGAACTGTGGGAGGGTGCAAGCGGGGGAAGGAGGGCCAAATGCGGTCGATTGGGATACCATGCCAAGACTCATTTGGAATTCCCTCTCTTCCTTGGCATATTTGACATACAATGAGGGCAGAGACAACCAAGAGAGAACGATAGCAAGAAAAGGAGCTGTTGGGCGGGAGGCCAAGCTTTGGAGAAATAAACCATAAGAGAATGAGTCATCCTGAACAACTGGTGCAATTCATAATAACCGAGGAGCTAGTTCCTTCCATTAAACCAACACACGCGTAGAGTAAAATAATAACAATGGATCAGATCCATCGAGGGGATGACAAGGCAGAGAAGGGCGCACTAAGATTAATGGTGCCCTATCTCATGCAAGGTCGATTTAATAGCATTAAGGTAGCAGGAGGGTGAGGCACACATATGTCATGTGGTTGATGCCATAGTGGTTCTCTCCTAGCTTCTCCTATGGACACGTGGTTCCCACTATAACCCCATCTAGGGAGTTTTCGATGGCTAGAGATTTTGTCTCGCATCTATGAAAGTGTAAGGTAGTTAGAGAGGTAGTGGGGGGCCCCAGAGGGCCCATAGTGATAATAGTGGAGGTCATTCAATGTAAGGTGGACTAGGTCCACTATATTATTAAATAAGGACCACTATGGTAGTTAGATATAATAAATGTAAGAGGACTTCTTAGAA
>ML790924.1:136426-168058 GCA_009831015.1 Picea engelmannii | reverse complement strand
CATGAAGAGAAATATTGTATTGTGGAGCGGTAGCTCAATAGGAGGATGCCCCCTCGAAGAGGCAAGTGAATAGGAGAGGATCCCTTCCATAATAGGATCCATTGTATGGTGTTTCCCTACCTCAAGGGTTTGGTAATAATATTTTGTGGTTTCTTCTATATTGCTCTTTGGATCTATTGTGTATTCAATATTTGTGGTGATTATATTTGCAGATCTGGTTTAGGTACTTAACAGAAAGATACGGTGCATATGGTGGGTAGGGGCCTGGAACAGAAGATCCGGTCCCTCCCTTTCTATTCCAATGTTGGCCAGATCGTCCGCAATATGATTTGATTTACTCCTCACATGGGAGTGGATGAAATCCTGACTGGAATGGACAAGAGTTGCAATTTTCCTTAGACCGTGAGAAATTCGCCAGCAGGGCAGGATTTTCTCTGGATCCACACCATTCAGGACTTTCCTAAAGAGGTTGAGAATGACTTGAGAGTATCCTTCCACTATGAGTTTGTTGTAGTTGTGTTATATGGCTAATTGTAACCCTATTGTTAGTACCCAAAGTTTTGTTTCATTGTTTATGGTGTGGCCTAAATTTCCTGCGATGATGAGAAGGATGTTCCCCTGATGGTTTCGAAAAACCACACAAAATCCTACCGCTCGTGGGTTCCCTTTGGATGCTCCATCAAAGTTTACCTTGATGAATTCCATTGGAGGGGGGGACCATTGAGAAGGAATGTCCCCTCGAGGAGTATTACAAGGAGGAGGGGTGATGCAGGAGCATCGTAAGCAACCAACCAAGAAAGCATAAAGGTGGAAGACAGCTGGAAAAGCACCAGCGCACATTTTTGAAATGTTTTGAAAAGTTAATGAAGCACATATTAATGTGATAGCTAGGGAAAGCGTACTTACATTTATATCTTAGATGTTGTAAATAGATCTTGAGCACCGCTCTCATCTGTAGAATGTAAAGGCATTTATATGCAATTAATGAAATTAGGTAGACTTGAATTCATAGATTAGACAATTTAGAGAGTAGGAGGGAAAATTGATATAGACACCCTAACCCTTGTATTATTGTATCATTAGAGGAAGAACATTATCATCGTTGAGAGCTGAAGCAGAGCGCTGTAGAGAAGAACCCATGTACATGAACACTTGAGTTAATATATGAAGATTTCACTCAATTTTCATGGTGTTATGATGCTTACTGTTTACATTTGTTGAATGGTATATTTACAGTTATTTTATTCTCTTTGTTTATGCATTTGTTTCAATGCTGTGTTGAATGCATGATTTCATTTTAAACATATGAAGTCTGAGAGAGGAGAAGAATGAGTTTCAATTGTTTCTCATCCTGAGAGTTCCTGCAAGGAGTGCAGTGAAATGTCCGCAAGGTGTGCGTTGACAAAAGTCTAAATTTTATCTCAGAAATCTTAGGAGAGATATCGTTGTTCTCATTTACTGCAGAAGTGCAGGTGAAGAACAGAGTCGTGAAAGGTGTGTGTGGGCTAGTTGAAGCCTTAAAATTTATCAACTAAGGTGAAGGTGGAAGGACTGTTGTTGCAAAGAATGCACAGAGTCGAGGACTCAAATAACTAGAGGTTACTTGAAAGATTGTCGCAAGGAGTGCGAGCAGGATTCCTCTTGGATACTTAGGTTCATAAGTGAAAGATGAGGAGAGTTAGTACCTTTGAAGAGTTCAAAGGAAGACAGGGAGAGAAATTATCACGTAGAAGTTAAGTTCAGTGGAAGGACGCCGAATCAGTTTGGCCAGAGAAGTCATTGAGGAGTAAATCGGGCGGTCAGAATTCTCCGAGGAGAACTCATGAAGTCACGAGGATCACAGTATCCAGTGAAGCTACAAGGTGGTTAGAAGTTGGGTGAATCCATCACTTTGGTTTTAGGAATCAACGTGGACCATTTAATTTGGTCAGGTGAGCCATTAGATCATTTCGGAATTTCAGTATTTCGGAGTTTGGCATACTGGAAGTTATTTTGACAAAGGATCAGGACATAGTGCATTGAAAATCCCAAAGTAACGAGACGTGAAGTATCCTTGAAGGGCATTTCTACATTTTGGGGATCAACATTTCGGCATTTCCGTTGACAAGGAGTCAGGGTACTTTACACTGAAAAGACCGAAGCCATAAAACGTGAAGTATTTTTGAAGTGGAATTTTGGCATTTCGGCATTTCAGAGTTCGAAAACCTGAGAAGGTAGTGATTTGGAATCAAGAGTTTCAAACTCCCGGTTCGCGAAAAGCCGAAAGATCTAGAGTCATCGGATTGTGGAGGATCGTAGCTCACGTTGGGGGTGAGGTTTTGGGAATTCGGAGATAAAAAATTTGGGAGGTGAGGAACCTTTCTGTTGTGGGTCTCGCAAGTCACGAAATCCCTAAGAGAGAAAGGAAAAATTATTGGAAACATTGAAGGACAATAGCAGTGGGCCCAATCAGGTTTCGGGGTTTCAGGAGTCGAAAGGTAGAGTTGCATGGTCACACAACTCCCGAAATCGCGAAAGGGAAAAATCCGAAAGGTGGTTCCTAAGAATTAATCGGAGGATATAAGTGACGAAATTCAAGGGAGTGGTTAAGCGTCAGAGAAATTCCTGAAAGACCTTTGATCTCGCCAAAAAGGGGAAATTTTAGAAACTGAAAAATCATAAGGTAAGAGGAACGAGTGTTGGTCAATCACTCAAGTCCCGGAAAGCCGAAATAAGTGGAAACAAGAGGGATGTGTTCGACACACTTAAGGAATCAACCCTCGTTGAAGTTTAAGGTTTTGGAGATTGAAGAGGCAAGGGGCTCGACAACAGGATTCATGAAATCTGAAATCCCAAAAGGAAAAGAAAAGCCCTGATCATATTTTTTGGTCAGTTGTGCAATACACCTTGTGTGTATGGTATTCCCTGTGGGGAAACCAAAGGGTCAATTAGACTCAGGAGAAGGTTTGGAATGATCCTATGTGGATCTTGGCCTGAGGGTCGGGGTTCTGCATCAAGGGAGCAGACTTTGATTTTTGATGAGTTTCCAGTTATTCATGATGCTTTGTTCTTGGGTGGGGAAAGTGAAGTATACCTCAGAACACTATTGTAAGAGGATTGTTTCCATTATGTTGTGACATATATGGGTCCATATCTGATGCCAATTGCTCTGGGTATTCCTGAAGATCCATCGATTTGTTTCCTTATAGAGTTTCCAAAGGATAAAACCAGGGAGCAACTGCCATATGTGATTTAGGATCGATGACTGAAAATCCAAATCTCTCCATTCTTCGATGGTGTTTCTTATGCTATCCCTCTTATGATCTGAAGTGCGCATGATTTTCATGCAATGATCCCAAACTTTGGTGTTGAAGGGGCAGGTGGTAAGAAGGTGGTTCACGGTTTTTGGCTCTGCCAAGCATAGAGGGAAAATGGACGGTCCTATAAATCCCCTTTTAGTTATATTATTTGAGGTGATAATGATTTTTTGTGCCACCAACCAAAGGAAGATGTTGATTTTTGGCTAGTGTTTTAGAGACCCAATTTTTCACCAGAATTTCCTCAGGGGAGGGGGATTGAGATTGAACTTTATGGCTTAGGCCTCTTGGATGTTAAAAGTGTCCCTTGGTGAGCGTCCCCAGCACAGGATGTCCTGACCTTGCATGATGTTAATTTTTCATGCATTGATCATGTTGTGCCAGGGATGAAGTTCCACCTATGCTTCGACGTGTAGGTCTTATTTATTGGACTTCTAGCATCTCTAGCTGGAATTCGTGGGGTTGTCCCTCCATTAATCTACCACTTTTGTCAGTCCTTCTTGAGGAGCTAAGGTGTAGAAGGTAACGACCCATTCTTCTTGCACTAAAATAGGTAACTTCTTTCATGAATCGTTCTAGAAGAGGGCAGTATGACCATTCTAGATTTCCCAGAAAGCATGATTAACTACAAGGTGTTGATTTTGCCTGACAACTGTCCATATCAGGGAGGCTTATTTCTGTTGCATTGGGAGTATACTTTCTTCACCAAAGACTGTCCCAGAGGTCCTGAGGTCTCTTCAGCCATCTCCAGCAGATCTTGACGCTGAGTACTTTATTGAAAATTGAGGGGTCTCTGATTCCCAAATCCCTTTGTATCTTAGGTATGTAAATCTTTTCCCATCTTATCAAAGAAAATTTCTTCCCCTCTTTGAGTCCCTTCTAGAGAAAGTTTCTTTGCAAGGCTTTGATGGCGTTGAGGATGAAGTTAGGTGGCACAAGGGTTGAGAAGGTATAGACAAGAAGATCTTGTAGAACTGATTTTAGAAGGATGAGTCGACTTAGGAGGTTGAGAGCTCAATAGGTCCAAGAGGAAATTATTTTCGAAAAGGAAGGAGGAGGCTCTCCCACGAGCCATTTCTGAGGTCTCTATCCAGGAGGGGGATGTTGAGATACTTGGACAGAAGGGAGCTTCGAGTGAAACCTATTATTTCTGAGATGTGGAGATGAATCGACAAGGGGGTGTTAAAAAAGAAGTTCTGGTATTTTTCGTTGTTGATGTCCATCCTGGAAGCCTTAAAAAAGGTTTGGATGATGGATAAGAAGGTATGGGCCTCGTAAACTATGGGGGAGCCCATCATCAGAGTGTCATCCACAAATTGACTTTGAGAGATCATAGGGTTGATGCCATGCAGGGGTAGCCCTTTTATCGTCCAGTTTGCTATCGCAGCCTGAATAGAGCGACTAAGACCTTCTGCCAAGATAATGAAGAGGAATGGGGAAAGAGGATCCCTCTGCCTGAGTCCTTTCGTGGGGGAGAAAGGGAGAGAAGGAACTCCATTAAAAAGGATTAAGAAGAAAGCTGAGGAGATGAGGTTCAGGATCTAGTATACCCAGGAGGTGTCGAAACCAAAGGTGAGAAACATTGCATGAATATAGTCCCAACTTAACTTATCAAAAAATTTGGAGAGGCCCAGTTTTAAGAGCATACCTAGAGTATGGTTATTCTATAGAGAGTGGATAACCTCATGAGAGAGGATGACTTTGTCCAAAATATGTCTTCCCTCCACATACCCTAATTGTTCTGGCAAGATGATGAAGGGGAGTATAGGCTTGAGTCACATTGCTATCACCTTGGTTAGGAGCTTGTAGATGACGTTGCAGAGGGTGATTGGTCAAAACTGCTTGGGGTGTCTCACATGCTCTTATTTGGGAATGAAGGTAAGAAAAGTGGCATTGAGGGCCAGGAGGACTTGACCTGAAAGTCTAGAGTCTTCAATGATCTCCCAAACTTCCTCTCTGAGCATTGGCCAATAATGATGCAAGAAATTTGAAGTGAAGCCATCTAGCCCCTAGGACTTTCCCTTGGGGGTGTCCTGGAGTTCCTGATCAACTTCTTGTAGTGTGATGGGCCATGCCAAGGGAACATTTTGTTCCTATGATATTAGGGAGAGTATGTTCTACGTGATCTGGGTGATTGCTTGATTTTTGTCCTTCTGAGGCTCCATCAAGAGGTTTTGATAATAGGTGACTGGCTCTTCTTCCAGCTCCTCATGGGTTTATAGGGTTTTCCCATTTTCTAAGATAAGTTGAGTGATATGATTGGTGTGTCTTATTTGGATGGTGGATCTATGAAAGAAATTGGTGTTTCTATCACCCTCTTTGAGCCATTAGATGCAAGAATTTTTTCTCCATAAGGTCTCTTCTTGGGCCTTTATTTCCTCTAGCTTTTGACTTATTGCCTCTTCCTGCGACTTGAGGTCCTCGGATAAGCCCTTATCCCAGATTTCGATTTGAACGATACTCATTTGTTCAGTTAATTGTATTTGGGCCTCAAAGATGTTACCAAAAGTTTGTTTGTTCTAGGTTTTGAGTATATGTTTGAAGTTCTTGAGTTTCTGCTGAAAGCTGTACATCTTGGAACCATTTGACACAAACTCCTCCCTTCACCAAGTGTGAGTGTTCTACTAGAAGTCTGGGTGATTGAGCTATAACTACTCCAGTCTGAAGGGTTTTCACCTTGGAGTTGTCGGGATATCCAGCCAAAGTTGGATAGGCCAATGATATAATCCATGGAAGTCAAGGATGCTAGCTTCCAAAGTTGTACCCTCCAACATGAGAGAATCTGAGAGAAGGAAACGATCCAACCTACAGACTATATGGTGAGGGCCAATTCTACAATTTTTCCAGGTGAAGGTGTCATTAGAGGTGTCTATGTCAACAAGGACTAAGTTGTCGATTAGGCATTGAAAGTCCCCTAAATCTTCTTCAAGAAATGCATTCCTCCTCTCTTTTCATCCAGGTTACAAATCATGTTAAATCCCCTCCCATGAACCATCTGTTCCCCTTGGTTAAAGTGGCCTGATGCTCTAGGCTTCGTAGAAAGGCCTGTTTTTCCCTTGAGTTGGCTAGTCCATAGACATTGGTTAGATATATTGTCTTATTAGAGCCGATGAGTTGGTAGGTTGTCGAGATGGACCATTTGGCTGTGAAGACATTTTCCAAAGTGACCAAGCTTGGGTTCCAAAGGAGAGCCAATTGACCTGCTGTACACATGGTCATCGTATAGATACCTTTCCCTTGCTTCTAGAGGTTGGGGAGGATATTGTCCATCTCTTCCATGGTGCATTTTGTTTCTTGGAGCATCATTATGTCTAGTTTTTCTTCAATGATCATATCCCATAGTAACCTATGTTTACTATGACCGTTGAGTCCCCTTATATTTTAGGAGATGTATCGGTCCGTTCAAGAAATATTTATTTGCAATAGTGTATGACTTCAATGTATCTACTACAAACTCAATTATAAACTCCGTAGTAATGATGTCTAACCAGAAATCCACTGTGTGCATGAACTTATTATTAACTCTTTCCAATCGCACGATATTTTCAACAGTCCACACTGTTGTCCTAATCTGATTAGTCAGATCACTATCTTTCAACCGCAATATCCACTTCTGTAGTAAGTCAAGAAAGAAATAAAAATATGCTTCATGCAAATCAGTAAACAAATACCTTTGCAGGTACTAGCATGGTGTATACCTTGAACGCTTATTATATTTCTGCGTGAAGTCCAAGTTCTTTGTCTCCAACCATCTTTAAATATATTTCTTTGTATGATTCCATGGCCCAAATATCCCTTTCTACTACTGCATATTATTCACCAAATCCCTTCCTGTCTCTCCTTTTGAGTTCTAGCTGGAAACAAAACCATTTTTTGGATGTATGGGTTGACCCAGGTTCTACCTTAGTTCTCCAACAAAACCCTTATCACCATCGAATTTTTCTTTCTTTAGACTTTGAGAATTTCATCTTTCTTTATACTTTGAGATGCTACTGACAAATAATCCAACCAAGATATATTTCAAACAATTTGTTGCATGAAAAAAAGAACAATTGATTCAGGAGTATTATGTGTTCCTAAGGACTTCAGGGATCAAGGATGCCCCAGAGATACATATCTGAGAAAGAAAAACCAAGAAAAACTCCTAAAAAGCCAAAACTTGGGGGGCTGACGCTGGTTAGACACTGGAAACTAGAGTCATGATTCCCTTTTAGCCACTATAACCAGTGGCACACCACTTGTTGTATGATTCTAAACAACAAAACTCTTCAAACGTGCTCAAAACTCATGGGAAAAGTAATGGTTAGGGAATACTTCTATGTGGAAGAGCTCCTAGACCAATGAAGACCTATTCATTTCTAAAATATAAGAGAATAATACATATAGACTAGTTACCTCTCAAAATGTATTCAAGGAAAACATAATCATATTTAGCACAAAATGGAGAGGGTTTGTACTTAAGCTTATGTAATAGAAATTACAATTACTAGTTAAATTGTATAACAATTTTTTTTATGATCTTTACCAACATTTATTAGAATTGTTGAATGGTTTACATCACTGGAATGACATAAATTAGCTATAACTTATTTGAAATTTTATTATCGTATGTGCACTTTGATATGATGTAATATGATTATCTTTTCATTTCATATGTTTTAATATTAGATATATAACAAAGAAATTAATTATTGCATGAAATAAATAATAACTTTTCATTCTAAATGTTTTTTTTGCAGAACAAGGATCTTCTAGAAGATCTAGATCATCCTCATCAGATAGATCTAGATGACATTGGGTCTGATGCTGAGATGGCAGATGATGCTCATGATGACACATATACATATAACAATGAGGTTGATCCTGATGTAGATGATCATGATGATCATGATGATCATGATCACAATGGTGATGATGATGATGATGAAGAGGTTGTTGTTGGTAGCAACCAGTGACATTCATGATCATATAGATTACATCATGGATCATTTTTTGTATATTGTTATAATGCCTCTTTTCATGGTTACTATCATATGTATTATTTTCATGGCCTCCGGTACCATATTATTGAGTTCTATGATTTTGACATGTATAATTTTGACTTATATCATTTGGACATGACATATCATATTGAGTATTGGACATGTATCTTTTTCACATGTTATTGATCTACTGGCATATTTGACTCTCACTTTTTTTAGTTATATATGATGATGATATTATCAATATTGACTCGTCAATTTTTATATATTGAAAGTGGTTGATGATTTCTGGATGCATATTTATTAAGTATGATGGTTTTGATTTACTGCTCACGATGGTTTTTTTCAAACTCACTTAAATTATATATATTTGACTCCCTTGTTTTAATTATAGATGATGATCATGTTATAATAATTATGTTGTTATTTATATATAATGGATGTTGTAGATTCTATTTTGATGGATATTTAATAAGTATAATGTTGTTATTAATTTGTATGGATGCTTGTTTCCCTAAAAATCCTTTATAAATGTTATCCTATAAAATATTTTAAATGCATTTATATGACTTACTATATAATCATATAAGTTATTTAAGAGACATGATATATTTAACTAATTAAATTGAAATAAAAAATATTAAATTAACAATTGTAAGGAAAACACTAAGCATTTTTGGAAGTAACAATGGAAGCCAGAGTAGAAGAAAAACTATAAGAAAAAATGGAGGACAAACTAGAAGCAAAATGGGAAGCAAAGCTAGACGTAAAAATGGAAGCCAAACCAAAAGCCAAATTGAAAGTAAAATTGGAAACCATATTAGAAGAAAAATTGTATGTAAAAATGGAAGCCAAACATAAGCCAAATTGGAAGCAAAATTGGAAGGCATATCAGAAGAAAAACAAAAGGAAACAAATGACACTACCCCTGGTGCTATTCTTGGCTTCATTTACGACATTATTCATGTCCCTAAACTTGACATTATTCTTGGCGCTAAATCTGGCGCAATTATAAACAATCCAGATTGCATCAAGTTTGGCGCCAAACAAGGTGTCCAAGTGTTGAACTGAAATACACTAAATTCTGGTGTTATTTTAGGTGGTAATTGTTTGTTCTATTGTAGTGTATGTAATTGATTTCCAATTTTTTGTGACAAAATATGCAATGGTATTGTTTTAATATATGACCGGTTGATATGAACTATTTCTATAATCAATGACAAAAATTTATGCTATATCTATCTCTTAGTATTACTCCTATGCTGGATAGAGTATAATTAATTAAATTAGGAATTTCATTTTACATTAGAATAAACCAAACTGAGTTACGCAAAATTCTTTGTTGGATAGTCAATTGTCTTTTCCCCTTTTGTTATCTTAAATTTTAGTGTCAACCAAGCCCTTATACTAGTTGGAAACATTATTCCAAATGAGAGTGGGTCTAATTGGGACCTACCATCGAGCTTTCTCTGTAACCTGCTTGACAGGTCTTTTAGACCCATCGACAAGTTGGATGGAGGATGGAGCATAGGATAATATGTTTCACATTATCTTCACTGCAGTGTGACTGAATCGCCACAATGGTGCCTCCTTGGATAGCCTCAAAAAGTGATTAATCTAGTTCAAGTGGCAAAGAAATCATGATCATTGAGGACACCCTCCATTAATCAATGCATTATTAAGTTAGCAAAGTTTTCTAGACTTGTTTTTGGACTTCCAGGATGCAAGATGTATATTTCATCCCCCATGTCCCATGGATATTTTATGTTGGACACAACTCAAAGTTAGAATACAATCCACTATTAAACTATCCAAGAGATGCTTGTAGCTTGCATTTGCATGTCAAATTTCAATAAATCTCAACTTCCTATTTTGTCAAAGAAAACCCTACACGATCTGAGATGGCACATCTTTCTTATCTAAATTTTTAGAAGCCTCTAAATTTGGTTATTTATAAATTCTTCATCAATGGGTATTTTTTCATAGCCATGAATTGTGATTTGTAGAAATTTCATATTCATATGGTGATTTTGTTGATAAACAAAAGCAATCATGGAAAATTTTCATTGTTGGTTCACTAGAGAGTTACAAACAACTTGCAAAAGAATATGTTCAAGATCTTGTAGAGAGTTAGAATGGAAGATTCCATGATATTTCTTTTTAAAATTTTGTAAGGTTGTTTATCCCTTATCATGTTATTTATACATTGTCATTATGTACAATATGTTCATGGAAGAGAAGAAAATTCGAAGCGTTGGCTTGAAAATGTTTGAAACAATTGCATGTATTTGTTGATACTCTTCGTATGAAAATTTGTTAATACTCTTCTTGTTAATTTTGAGGGGTCATCCATGAAATTTTCTTGGATTATTGTTTGTGTCCTAGAGTTATGGCATACAATATTTAACATTCCACCAAGTATACTCGCATGTGAGAGAGTGTTCTCAAGACAAAACATAATAGAGGGCATACGAAGAAAAAACCTATCATTGACTACATTAAATTCCTTCATGTGATTGTCAGTAAGAGGGATTGATTCATCACTAATAGAATGGGATAGGCTGCATGAAATTTAGAAATATGTAAGAAAATGAGAATCTTAAATATTTAAGGATTTTATTTTTCTATTTATTTTTTTAATGATGTTGTATTTGTTATGATGTAGGACAAATGAAATATTTTACATAAACTTTTGTTGTTGGATGATGTTATGTTAAATGAAATTTCATAATTATTTTATGTTATGCATAGGCTACCTTTGTATTCAATACAAAATTTTCTCTAAGACATAATATTTAAATAATAGAAAAAATAAATATAAACTTTATGATAAGAGTAGTTTAAAAAAAAAACCAGTAATAAAAAATAAAACATTTACTTGGTAGATAGGAGTACCCTCCCAATCGTTTATACCTTGTTGGAAATACTTCCAAAACATAACCACTCTTTGTAGAAATGAAAACATCTCTTTAAAATCAGAATTTTTTATGAAGCTCAATAGCAATTTTTATAACTTAAAACATGCTTGGAGTAAGTTACTAACACACCACTCCAAATTTTCTTGGTCTATATGATTAGGTCATATTTTCAATCGTTCAATATGATTAAGTGTTCTAATTAATGAATTATATTCTTTCTTTGTATTCATCACAATGAAAATCTTTTATTTTATTTTGTGGAAGCTCCATGGCAATTTTATGAACATAAAAGATGCTTGGAGTAAGTCACTAACACACCAACCTGCAACTCTTCTTGGTCTAGATGATTAGGTTTTATTTTCAATTATTCAGGATGATCAAATGTTCTAATTAATGAACAACATGATACCTTTGTATTCACCACAATGATTTTTTTTATTTTATTTTCTCGAAGGTCGATGGCAATTTGCAAAACTTAAAAGATGTTTGGAGTAAGTCACTAACATACCTGCAAATTTTCTTAATCTTGATGATGAGATGATTTTTTCAATTGTTTAAGATGAGTAGATGTTATAATTAATGAATTTCATGCTACCTTTGTATTCACTCCAAAAATTTCATTTATATTCACAACTAAGCTTAACAAAAATACATATAATACATAATATTTAAATGATAGACAAAATTAAATATAAAATTTTCTAAAAACACAATTAAAAAAAAACCTATCAACCAAAAAAAATATTTAAATATAGTAAAAAATAATATTTAAATATAATATATAATATTTAAATGATAAAGAAAATTAAATATAAAATTTATAAACATAAATAATTAAAAAACAACCTCTCAACCAAAATTTAATTGGTAGATAGGATGGTAGGTTGGATTGCCAACATGACATGTTAGAAATACTTCCCAAACATAATAACTTTATACAAATAAAAACAACAGTTTCAAAACCTATTAGGTTTATTTTTATTTTATTTTGAAGTTGAATGACAATTTTAAAAACTTAAAAGATGTTTGGTGTAAGTTGATGACACAACAAACCGCAACTTTTCAAGATTATAAGGTGTTCTCATTAATGAATCACAGTGACATTTTGGACAAAAACAACATAAACTAAGTATTTGTGTAGATGAAATATTTTTGGTTTTTGTTTATGGTTATGTGGAATGTTTCTTTCAAGAAGTGTGAGGTGTCACAAGGTACTTCAGGAATCTTAAATTAACAGAAGAATATGTTGTGAATCATATCCATGGCCTTTGGAGAAGAAACTTCATGTATATTATGTTATATGAAACATAATTATAGATTAATAGAGAAAGATGTTGTCAATCATATCTATAACATATGGTCAATGCTTTAATTAAAAAAATAAAAATAAATTCGGATCTTCTCAAACGAGATAACAATGTTCTCATCTCTTTCAAACAACATGTTTTTGACATCATTAGATCTAGTCATATTTTTATTCATGTTTCAAAATATTTCTATTTGTCTTTTTAATAATCTATAATTGTTTTTATAACCCTCTTATGGATTTATCGGTACCATCATTTGACTTTCACTTATTTTAGTTATATATGATGATGATATTATCGATATTGACTCGTCAATTTTTATATATTGAAAGTGGTTAATGATTTTTGGATGCATATTTGTTAAGTATGATGGTTTTGATTTATTGCTCATGATGGATGTTTTCAAATTTGTTGAAGATAAGGGATCTAAAACTTAGGTCAGATTTAGGTTGAAGGCATGTATTCCTGTGTGTGTTAGGGTGAGTATTCTAAAGAAATTAGGAATAGGTATGTCTTCATTATTAATAAGCATTTGATTTGGATAACTCTCTTGTTAATATTGGTATGAGGTGTGTGTGGTTGTAGTCTTGATGAGATATTGATATCAGTAGAAACAACAGAAATATCAGAGAAGGAAGGAACAAAAATTTATGAACGATAGATGTAGTGATAGATTAGTCTACATTTATATTTCATGGCGGTTGGAAAAGGAAGGAAAGGGGGTTGTAGCCTCCTTCCGGTTGAAGGCGGGTAAATTAGGGAGTTGGATCTTCCTTCGGGTTGCATCCTATAAATAGGGGGTTGGAGCCTCCTTTGAGTTATAGCTAGAGAAATAGGAAGTTGATTCTTATAATGAATGTACTCTTTGATAAATAATAAAAGCATACTGTGGTATTTTACCGCATTGGGTTTCCATGTAAAATTATGGTGTACTGTGTTTATGCGATGTCTATTCACTGAATTATGGTGTTTATGATAAATTGAATGCTCATAATATTTATTGGAGGTCCGGTATTGTGATTAAATGTACTAATGATGTTCATATTGATTCACCCCCCTCTCAGTATTCCAACTCTTAGATGGTTTGATCTCCAAGTCGTACTCTTGTATTTGTGAAACCCATTTTCTGCTTGATCCATGACAATATTGTTGAGATAGGAAATATTTTACGATGGCATATGGGATGAAATATTTAATATTTCTTATACCCTACATAGGTTCTAAAATGATTGAGGGACTTGACAAGAGCATAGGCTTGATTTTCTATAATGGTGTAATTTAGCTCTGAGTCCCTAAGGTATTTTATCATGAAATAAATTGGTTGTTCATCTCCTTGATCATTATTTTGTAGAATATTTCCTACGATGGTGTCTTCTGAGGCGAAAGAAAAGATGATGGAATCCTTAGAAAAATATGGGTTGACTAGAATTGGAACGATAGTTATTGTCTCTTGGATATGTTGGAAATCCTTCTTTCCCTCGTCATTCCATTCAAAATGTGAATATTTTTTTAACAAGGTATTAATGGGTTTTGCAATTTCATCAAACTTTGGAATGAACCTCCTTATGAGGTTGATATTTTCCAAAGAAAGATTGTAATCATTTCCTGTCTTTAGGGTGAGGGATTTTATTGATGTCTTTAATTATTGA
Organism: Picea engelmannii; assembly: GCA_009831015.1. Taxonomy (NCBI): domain Eukaryota; kingdom Viridiplantae; phylum Streptophyta; class Pinopsida; order Pinales; family Pinaceae; genus Picea; species Picea engelmannii. The sequence goes on along the minus strand of ML790924.1, from coordinate 153,906 downwards.
AGGATCTATCGATATGTCATCCTTAGAGAAGATATTTCCTAATAAATTCCCTTTATCCACAACAAAAATTGATTTCTTTGGATTAAGGGAAATTCAATATTTTTTGCACCTTTGAAAAATTGTCCTTATGTGTTGAATATGTTGATCCTTTTTCTTGGAGATAGTGGTTAGTTCATCCTAGTAAATCTCTATGATATTCCTGATTAGATCCCTAAAATAATTATTTTTCTTGCGATGAAATTCTTTGTCTGTCACTTCCTTTACTTGATCTCTTGTTTTCTCTAGGTCATATTCTATCAAGGCCTGAAGGTTCACTTCCTTGAATGCTTTCCTCTTCTTTTGTTGGTGTATTTATCTCCCCTTATCCTATTATTTAATATTCTCTCTAGGGTGTGGTACTATTTTTTCTGTGTATCCACATGGGGTTATGGGTTCCACACTAATTTGGATCTGGAATGGAGGGCCTTCTTCTACATCAGATCAATGGCCTATGTTTTTTCTCTCATATGTGGTGTGCAAGATATCCTCAATCTTCCTCATGGTGCATAGATACTCTACCTCTTCCTCATCATTATCCAAGCCATCTCACTCTGTTACAACCCTCTTATTATTGTTCATCCTATACTGGTAGGTTCATCTGTTGCGCGTCACACCTAAATTCCTTATTATTTCCCTAGTATGTTCATTGTCCATCATGATGGAGTCCATTTCATACTTCTTCTGGGTACTCTCTAGAGCCTTCTCCATTTCTCATATCTTCATTAGGGCTTCCCCCAAATCCCCCATGCATGTAGAGTGATCTAGTTGTCTGATTCCCTAGTCATCACACCTTTATCTTGTAATAAGATCTTGATCGACAATATTTGATGTACCTCCCTCTCAGTCCCTTCAAGAAATAGTTCTCTGCAGTATTGTATGAGTTCGATGCATCTACTGAAAAATCAGTGATAAACCCCGTAGTAATGATGTCTAACCAGAAATCCACTATGTACGTGAATTTATTATTAACTTTTCCAACCGCATGATATTTTTAGTAGTCCACACTATTGGTCTAATCTGATTAGTCGGATGGGTATCTTTCAACCTCAATATCCACTTCTGTAATAACTCTGGAAAGAAATATAAATATTCTTCATGCAAATTAGTAAACGAATACCTCTGCAGGTACTAGCGTGGTGTATACCTTGAACCCTTATCATCTTTCTACGTGAACTCTAAGTGCTTTGTCTCCAACCATATTTAAATCTCTTGCTTTGTAGGATTCTATGGCCTGCATGTCACTTTCTACTACTGTATATTCTTCACCAAAACTCTTCTCGTCTCTCCTTCTAAGTTCTAGCTGGAAACAAAACCATTTTTTGGATGTATGGGCTGACCTAGGTTCTACCTTAGTTCTCCAACAAAACCCTTATCACCATCATATATTTATTTCTTTATATTTTGAGAATTTTATCTTTCTTTCTACTTTGAGATGCTACTAACAAATAATCCAACCAAGATCTATTTCAAACAATTATTTGCATGAAAAAAAAAACAATTGATTCAGGTGTATTATGTGTTTCGGAGGATTTAGGGGATCAAGGATGCCCGAGAGCTACATATCTGAGCAAGAAAAACCAATAAAAACTCCTAAAAAACCAAAATTTGAGGGGGTGACGCTGGTTAGACACTGGAAAATAGAGTCATGATGCCCTTTTAGCTAATGTAAGTAGTGGCATGCCACTTGTTGCATGAGTCTAAACAATATAACTCTTCAAAAGTGCCCAAAACTCATGGGAAAAGTAATGGTTAGGGCATACTTATGTGTGGAAGTGTTCCTAAACCTAATGAAGACTTATTCATTTATAAAATATAAGAGAATAGGACATATAAAATAGTCGACTCTAGAAATATATTCAAGGAAAACATAATCATCTATAGCATAAAATGGAGAGGGTTTGTATTTAAGCTTATGTAACAGAAATCAAAATTGATAGTTAAATTGTATAACAAATATTTTTATGATCTTTAATAACGTTTATTAGAATTGTTGAATGGTTTACATCATTGGAATGACATATTAGCTATATCTTATTTGAAATTTTATTATCGTATGTGCACTTTGATACGATGTAAGATGATTATCTTTTCATTTCATGTGTTGTAATATTAGATATATAACAAAGAAATTAATTATTGCATAAAATAAATAATAACTTTTCATTCTAAATGTTTTTTTTGCAGAACAAGGATCTTCTAGAAGATCCAGATCATCCTCATCAGATAGATCTAGATGATATTATGTCTGATGCTGAGATGGAAGATGATGCTCATGATGAGATAGATACATATGACAATGAGGCCGATCCTGATGTAGATGATCATAATGATCATCATGATGATCATGATCACAATGGTGATGATGATGACAAGATAGTTGTTGGGAGCAGCTAGTGACATTCATGATCATATAGATTGCATCATGGTTGATTTTTTATATATTGTTATAATTCATCTTTTCATGGTTACTATAATATGTATCATTTTTACGACCTCCAGTACCATATTATTGAGTTCTATGATTTTGACATGTATCATTTTGACTTGTATCATTTGGAAATGACGTATCATATTGATTATTGGACATGTATCATTTTCACATGTTATTGATCTACTGGCACATTTGACTTTCACTTGTTTTAGTTATATATGATGATGATATTATCAATATTGACTCATCAATTTTTATATATTGAAAGTGGTTGATTATTTTTGGATGCATATTTATTAAGTATGATTTGATTTATTGCTCATGATGGATGTTTTGAAACTCACTTAAATTATAGATATTTGACTCACTTGTTTTAATTATAGATGATGATCATGTTATAATAATTATCTTGTTATTTTATATATAATGGATGTTGTAGATTCTATTTTGATGGATATTTATTAAGTATAATGATGTTGTTAATTTGTATGAATGTTTGTTTCCCTAAAAATTCTTTATAAATGTTATCCTATAAAATATTTCAAATTCATTTATTTGACTTATTGTATAATCATATAAGTTATTTAAGAGACATGATATATTTAAATAATTAAATTGAAATAAAACATATTAAATTAATAATTGTAAGAAAAACAAGAATTATTTTTGGAAGAAAAAAAGGAAGCAACATTGGAAGCCAAATTGGAAGAAAAATTGGAAGGCACACTAGAAGCAAAACTGGAAGCAAAAATGGAAGACAAACTAGAAGCAAAACTAGATGTAAAACTAGAAGCCAAACCAGAAGCCAAACTGGAAGAGAAATTGGAAGCCATATTAGAAGCAAAACTGGACGTAAAACTGGAAGCCAAACCAGAAGCCAACCTGGAAACAAAATTGGAAGGCATATCAGAAGAAAAACTGCAAGAAACATATGGCGCTACTCATGGCATTATTCTTGGCTTCATTTCCGACACTATTCTTGTCTCTAAACCTGATGTTATTCCTGGTGCTAATTCCGACGCTAAATCCGACACAATTATAAACAATCTAGATTGCACCAAGTTTGGCACTAGACAAGGTGTCCAAGTGGTGAACTGAAATACACAAAATTCTGGTGTTATTTTAGGTGCTAATTGTTTTTTCTATTTTAGTGTATGGAATTTATTTCTATTTTTTTGTGATAAAATCTACGATGGGATTGTTTTAATATATGACTGGTTGATATAAACTATTTATATAATCAATGAAACAAATATATGCTATACATATCTCTTAGTATTACTCCTATGTTGGATAGGGTATAATTAATTAAATTAGGAATTTCATTTTCCATTATAATAAACCAAATTGAGTTACGCAAAATTCTTTGTTGGACAGTCAATTATCATTTTCCTTTTTGTTATCTTAAATTTTAGTGTCAACTAGGGCATTCTACTAGTTGGAAACATTATTCCAAATGAGAGTGGGTCTAATTGGGACCTACCATTGAGCATTCTCTGTAAAATGCTTGATAGGTCTTTTGGACCTATCGACAAGTTGGCTGGAGGATGGAGCATAGGATAAAAGGTTTCACATTATCTTCACTGTAGTGTGAGAGAATCACCACAATGGTGCCTCCTTGGATACCTTCAAAAAGTGATTACTCTAGTTCAAGTGGAAAATAAATCATGATCATTGAGGACACCCCCCATTAATCAATGCATCATTAAGTTAGGAAAGTTTTCTAGACTCGTTTGTGGACTTGCATGTTGTAAGATGTATATACAATGCCCCATGCCCCATGGATATTGGATATTGGACACAACTCAAAGTTAGAATACAATCCACTATTCAACTATCCAAGAGATGCATGTAGCTTGCATTTGCATGTCAAATTTTAATAAATCTCAACTTCCTATTTTGTTAAAGCAAAGCCTACACGATCTGAGATGGCACATCTTTCTTATCTAAATTTTTAGAAGCCTCTAAATTTGGTCATTTATAAATTCTTCATCAAGAGGTAGTTTTTCAAAGGCACGACATGTGATTTGTAGCAATTCCATATTCATATGGTGATTTTGTTGATAAACAAAAGAAATCATGGAAAACTTTCATTGTTGGTTCACTAGAGAGTTGCAAACAACTTGCAAAAGAATATGTTCTAGCTCTTGTAAAGAGTTAGAATGGAAGATTCCATGATCTTTATTTTTTCAATTTTGCAAGGTTGTTTATCCCTTATCATGTTATTTATACGTTGTCATTATGTACAATATGTTCATGGAAGATAAGAAAATTCAAAGCATTGGCTTGAAAATATTTGAAACAATTGCATGTATTTGTTGATACTCTTCATATGAAAATTTGTTAATACTCTTCGTGTTAATTCTGAGGGGTCATCCCTGAAATTTTCTTGGATGATTCTTTGTGTGCTAGATTTATTTCATACAATACTTAATATTCCACCAAGTATAATGGCATGTGAGAGAGTGTTCTCAAGACAAAACATAATGGAGGGAATATGAAGAAAAAAACTATCATTGACCGCATTAAATGCCTTCATGTGATTGTCATGAAGAGGGCTTGATTAATCACTAATAAAATGGGATAGGGTGCATGAAATTTAGAAAGAGGCTAAGAAAAGAAGAATCTTATGTTCGACAAAACAGGTATTCCAACAGAGGATGAACACCTTCAGTAAACACTCACATAAGCAGATCAAAGATCAACCCACCGATGTTTTCATGTGGTAAAACCCCTATGGGGAAACATCCACAGCCCCAACCAACGCGACCACTTGGAGAAGTTTATTAATGCAAAAGAAAAATATTACAGAGAGATTTTACAATAGATTTTCTCACAATCTATCATTGACAAATGACCCTCCATGCTCTTTAAATAGAGATCATGGACCAATCAGGTGTTAATCCATGGATCAATGGCCATTAAAATCGAGGAGAGTATGAACCGTCAGATCACTCTATTTTAGGAACATATCATGACTGTCAGATTTCCTAACTACAAATGCATACTAATTCATACTAAAGAAACACACGAAGAAGCACACTTTTACCTAACGACATATTAGACCAAGTAGATCTTAACTAACTCCTAAGTGTCTAAATATCCTAACATCCCCCCTTAAGAACAACTTGGGATAGGATTGAAGGATTAATAATGTTGACAAAATAGGAGCAGGAAGGAGGCACTAGAGCATATCGCCCCTTAATGAAAGCTTCTTGAACTCCTAACATATATCTAAGTTTCAAAAACTTTGCTTCTGTAAGCGACTTTGTGAAAATGTCTACAAATTGATCTTTTGTAGGGCAAAAGAGCACTTCAATAACTTGATCATCAATGAGATTTTTGATGAAGTGCATGTGTATCTCGATGTACTTTCTATGCTGACATTGAACTGTGTCTTTGGTGAACTTGATGGCACTCTGATTGTCACACCAAAGGCTGGTCAGATGTTGTTGCTTGAATCGAAACTCTGAAAGGATACGTCAAAGCCACAAATCTTCTTGACTTGCATTTACAGCTTCTCGGTACTTTTCTTCTGCTGAAGAAAGTGCAATAGCTTGTTGTTTCTTACAGGACCAAGTGATAGGTCCTGAACCAAGGCTGAAAAAATAACCTGCAGTAGACTTTCGATCATTAGGGTCACCGACCCAATCTGAATCAGTGAAACCAACCAATAAAGGAGTCCCCCTTGAACTGTAATGTATCTCGAACTAAATTGTACCACAGACATAGTGAAGTATCCTTTTAGTTGCTTTCCAATGGCTTTCATGGGGTGTTTCCATATACCAGGAAACAAAACCAACAACAAAGGAAAGATCAGAAAGGGTATGAGTCAATTATAAGAGGCTAACAACTGACTGACAGTACAGGGTGGCATCAACTTCAGGACAAGTATAGGTGGTAATAAGCTTGACTCCAAACTGGAAGGGAGAAGGGGTTGATTTACAATCATCCATGTGAAAGCGATGAAGAAGGTCATAAGCATACTTAGACTGGGAAAGAAAAATTCCTTCATTGGCTTGCAAAACTTGGAGGCCAAGGAAATAGTGCAAAAAAACTAAGTCTAGCATTTCAAATTTCTTCTTAACGCTGGTTTTCACATGGTTTAAAAGTTTTGAGTCACTACCAGTAAGGATAAGGTCATCATCATAAAGGACAAGGATTATGAGATGGCTTCCTACTTTCTTGTTATAAACATTAGGATCATAATGGAATCTAGAGAATCCATTGTCAATAAGAGAGATGACCATTTTGGCATACCAAGCTCAGGGAGCTTGCTTAAGACCATAAAGAGATTTCTTAACGCAAAAAACAAGGCTAGATTCATTCTGGACATAGCCAGGAGGTTGTTCCATGTAGATTTCTTATTTCAAATATCCATGCAAGAAGGAATATTTAACATTCATCTAATGGAACTCCCATTTATGTGAGGCAGAAAGGGAAAGAACAAGGATGATGGAATTCATTTTTGCTACAGGGGCAAAGGTTTCATTATAGTCAATTCCTTCAACTTGGGACAATCCTTTGGCAACTAACTGAGCCTTGTGTATTTCAACCCTTCCATTTGATGCATACTTAGTTCTGTAGACCCATTTACATTTGACAAGTTTTCTTCCTTTTGGAAGAGGTACAAAATCCCAAGTATCATTTTCCATTAAAGAACAATACTCTTCATTCATTTTTGTATCCCAATATAGATGACTTGAAGCTTCTGCAAATGTCTCTAGATCATGAGTCTCTAAAACTTGAGACAAAAGAGAAGAGGCTCACTAGAACTATGAACATGTTTGACGTTATTATGAAGGATCACCGAAAATATCACCAGTTTCTTCTCATGTTGAACGAACCCATCTAGGAAATGGTGGAACTGGTGCTTGTCCAGGTTTAAAGGACTCATATGGAGGAAGTTCAATAGGAGAAGGTGGATTTTCATTCTCACTGTCATCATCTGAAGAAGAAACCAAAATATGAATAGAAGAAGGCACAAACACGAAAGATGGATCGCAGGTCGAAGAAGGCACAACTGTCGAATTAGGCTCGCAGGCCAAGAGATTTTCATCAAATTTGACATCTCTTCTAAGAATAATTTCATTACAATGTGGTTGAAGAAGTCTATAATCTTTGACATATTCAAAATAACCAACAAATATACACTTCTCACTTTTAGGTTGCAATGCTTTCCTTTTCTCATCAGGAATGTGAGATCATGTTATACTGCCAAATACACAGAAGTGACTTACATATGGTTTAACTTTAGTCCAAGCTTCTTCTGGTGTTATATTTTTAAGAGCCTTTGTGGGAGTGCGATTGACAATGTAATTTGCATAGTTGATTGCTTCCGTCCAATACTTTAGACTTAATCCCTTAGATTGGATCATACAATTAGCCATTTATTTTAATGTGTAGTTCTTTCTCTCAACAATGCCATTTTGTTGTGGTGTATATGGAACAATGTGTTGCATTTGGATGCCCTGTGTAGTGCAGTAACTTGTAAAATTATTGTTCACATATTCACCTCCATTATCTGTTCTTAACTTTTGAATTTGATGTCCAGATTTCTTTTATACAAGGGCCTTGTAGGCCAGAAACTTGTCAAAAACTTCACTCTTAAGTTTTAAGAAGTAAACCCAAGTACATCTGGAAAAATCATCAATGAAATATAAGAAATACTTGCACCAAGAAAAAGAAGGAGAAGAAAATGGACCACACAAATCACTGTGAACAAGTTGTAAAGGGACCGAGGCATGCCAAGAGGCAAGTTTGTAAAAACTAGCTCGATGATGGTTGCTGATAACACAACCGACACAAACACCATCTCTACATGAAACAAGAGGAAGATGAGTCACCATCTGTTGATTACATAGTTGCTGCAATGAGCGATAGTTTAGATGACTAAACTGCTCATGCCAAAGTTTTCTCAAGTCATCACTATGAGCAAAAAAAACCGATGAAAAAGTTTATGACCCAAAGTTTTCAAACTTGTACAACGTAGTAATATCATCAACAATTCTAGTTGCAAGAACATGCTTAGGATCTTTTAGATCCTTGATTAAAACTTGGTGAGGTGAAAACTCTACGGTTTTATCTTCACCTGAATGAGTTATTTGATATATTGATAGAAGGTTACAAGAAATACTTGGAACACATAATACATCATTGAAATGACCATTATCTACTTGAACTATTCCATATCCTACAACACTAAGAGATCTATCATCACTAACAAATATTTTCTTGGTGTTACATTCATTTAGAGCAGAAAATATGGATCTATCCTTAGCCATATGATACGATGCTCCTGAATCAATAAGCCACTCATAATAAGAAGAAGCAGAATTTGTGTTGAAGGAGAAACTAGAAGCGAAAAGTGCATATCCATGAGAAGAAGAAGAAGAATTAGAATCAATACTGATGTTGTGATTCTTCATCGCTGCTTCTAAAGCTTCCATCTTCTTGAAACATTTGGAATCATCATGACCACATTTATCACAAAAGTTGCAATGTTTGTTAGTCTTTTTATTTTTATATTTTTCTCCTTTGTCACCATTAGGAGATGATGTTGTCTGAGTGGGTTTGGGACCCTTATATTGCTTGTTGTTGTAGCGAGGATGTTGCTTATTGGGATACTTGGTTTTATCTTTCTGTTGGGCAACTAAGGCTTTGTTAGAGGTACCTGCAGTGCTGATCACTCCAAGTTGTATAAGCTTATCTTCCTCTCTAATAAAAGCAACACAAAAGGACTCAAGAGTGGTTTTTCCATAAGCTTTCCCTAGAGCCTCTCTCATGGCGTAAAAGGTATATACAAACACAAAATATGCACTACCTATCTTAGAAAGAATAAGATAGATGCAACACTCTTTCTCTATTTTTATCTTACATTCTTTAGATACAATTATGAGTGTTTTAAACTTATATAGATAGTCTCTAAGGAAAGAAAAATCACTTGGACTCAAAGTCAGTATTTTATTTTCTAACTATTGTGCTCAAATAATATTGAGTTTACCAAATAGAGATTCAATATTGTCCCACACTTCTTCAGGGTCATCAATTTCTTGAAGGTGGTAACTTAAATCAGGTGAGATGGACATTATGATTATTCCTCATGCTTCGCCACTCCTATTATCCTATTTGGATTTATTATCATCATCAATGGGTTGTTTTTCCTTTCCCAAGGTAATCCAGTACATGACTTTACTTCTTAATAAATCTTCCATATGAGATTTCCATTGGAAGTAGTTGTTGCTGGTAAGAAAGACATTACTTGTAGAAGACATATTAAATATGTAGACAATGTGGTTTTAAAAACTGAAATTGATGATCTGGATGGAAATATCTCAAAAACTTGTGCGGTTTTAAAAACACGGCACTGAAAATGGACTTCCGATGTGAGAGTTATGCCCTTTTAAAAAAGGGCATAAACAGAAACCAACTGACCACATGAGAGTGTAAGTTTCTTTATGAAGTGACCCACTTTTATAAAGAGAAGTGGGGATCACTTTTACAATGAAGTTACTTTATAACAAAAAAGCTGCATGCAAAATAAATAACTCTAAAATAAAATATTAAAGCTACTTATAGTGATTCACTTTTATACTTGAAGTGAAATACACTTTACAATTTTAGCATGAACTTTTTCAAAAAAGTAAGGAAAGAGAGACTTCAACTCAAGACCTCTTACTTAATAAGGCAAGTTTTAACCAAAAGGTCTAGAAAAACATATTGTAAAGTTCAGAAGGAGGGGTTTTGTTGTTGTTGTTGAAGATGGCCTTGGAGAGCGTGCTCAAAAGAAACTCTTTTCACACAAGAAAAAAATTCGCTTCTCGATGACAACAAGGGTTAGATCTCGGTTAGCTTACCCAGAAGATGCACCATTTCCTATATGTTTCTGATTTGTCGATATCACATAGAGAATGGGGCAAAGAGAATACATAGATCTAAAAGAGTAGCAACCCAAAAATAATTAATACAAAAGAAAAATAAAACCAAAATACTACTCTGCAAAAATTTAAAAAATGTGTATTCAAGCTTTATACCTCCGGATCTAACTATAATGGTCATATCTTGGGAAAAATAAAACCTTTTCGAGTGAAATGAAAAGTGTTCCTGAATGAAACAAGTGCTCCAGACGTAATGGAATAGTCCTCTCAGCCCATAAATATAAGGAAATTATAGAAAATTGAGATGAGGAAACTCGGCTTCACGATCTCGATCTACAACAGGAGTGAGTATTCAAACAAGCTCTAATACTATGTTCGACAACACAGGTATTCCAATAGAGGATGAACACCTTCAGTAACCACTCACAAAACCATATCAATGATCAACACACCAATTTTTTCGCATGGTAAAACCCCTACAGGGAAACATCCATAGCCCCAGCCAGTGCGACCACTTGGAGTAGTTTATTAATGAAAAAGAAAAAGATTACAGAGAGATTTTACAATAGAGTTTTTCACAATCGATCATCAGAAAATGACCCTATGTGCTCTTTAAATAGACATCATGTACCAATCTGGTGTTAAGCCACAAATCAATGGTCGTTAAGATCGAGGAGAGTATGAACCGTCGGATCACTCTATGTCGGGAACATATCGTGACCATCGGATTTCCTAACTAAAAATGCATACTAATGCATACTAAATAAACACACTAGAAACACACTTTTACCTAACGACATATTAGACCAAGTAGATCTTAACTAACTGCTAAATGTCTAAATATCCTAAAATCTTAAATATTTAAGGATTTTATTTTTTTGTTTATTTTTTTCATGGTGTTGTATTCCTTATGATATAGGACAAATCAAATATTTTACATAAACATTTGTTGTTGGATGATGTTATGTTAAATTCAATTTCATAATAATTTTATGTTATGCATAGGCTACCTTTGTATTTAGGACTTTCTCTAAGACATAATATTTAAATAATAGCAAAATTAAATACAAACTTTATGATAAGAGTAGTTTAAAAAAAAAAAACAGTAATAAAAAATTTACTTGGTAGATAGGAGTACCCTTCGAATAATTTATACCTTGATGGAAATACTTCCAAAACATAACCACTCTTTGTAGAAATAAAAACATATATTTAAAATTATAATTTGTAACATCCTGCTCTTGCGCGCACTGAGCAAAATTATTCTTTGAGGACACTTGTGTGCAAGTGATCCGGGTTATTATACTATTGGTTTTTTTTATTATGATTATGAGATATTTTGGATTTGATAATATGTTATTTTATTGTATTTACATAGACATATGATATTGACTGGGTTCTCCTGAGTGTGAAGGACTCTAGACATTGAGATGCGGAGGCATCGATTAAAACCCTTGGACTTCGAATTGAGTTAGGGAGTGGATTGTTAGGGTTTGAATGTTGTTGATGTGACATATGTGCATATGATTAGATGTTATGATGATTGATTATTATTTTTGACATGATTCGTTGATGGATGTAGGATGACGATAGCTTGCCGACCAGACTCCCATTTGGAGTAGAGTGGTCATGCATGACAACCAGAGACATTGAGGGAGAGGTGTGGCAGCATCCCTGCCAGAGCCTACTAGCACTCTCGTTGTGGCTCAAACTGTAGGTTAAGAATTACCTATTTCGAGAAGACCCACAATGTCGTGAGGGAAGAATGTGATAGTCACTCACAATGATTCTAAAGGGTGTGAAATAAGGTAGGGGCCTTATTCCTTAGAGGCCTTTAGTCTCCCACAATATCACCCGGTGGAGTATTGACTCCAGGAGTTTGACATCTACCAAATTCAGCCAAGAGGTGAGTGGCACCCTTAGAGCACATCGTGCCTCTTGAATGGCACATCATGCAAATCAAATGGAGAGAGGCAAGTGGAACCCTTGGATCACGTAGTGCATCCTGAAGGGCACGTCACAATTTTAACTGGTAAGCGAATAAACCTAGTGCATAGAAAACTATGCCTCCTTAGAACCTAGTCGGCCTTAAAATGAATGATGTGATACGTAATTTTTAAAAACAATTTCTTCCCTTAAAAAAAAAATGTTACCCAACCTAGTGAAATTAAAGCCTAGGTCTAAGTAGAACTTGTGGATAAAGAAAAACTAAATAAACATGTAGGAAGAAGGGGGGTAAGAAATTCAAACTTAATTATTAAACTAAAATTATAATGGAGGATTAAATTTATTAAAAGGGTAAATCTTTGTTTTTATCTACACTTGCTAAATTGATTTTTAGTCAAAAAGGAAAAAGGGCGAAACTTAAAAGAAAAGGAAACTTAAAGGAAAAAAAGGGGAAACTTAAAAAAGGGGGAAACTTAAAGAAAAAGTTGAATGTCTAACTTAGTAAGGAATCTAGTGCTTAGAACTTTCTATTTATGAACTCAACTAGGAATTAAGTAAGGCATAAGTCATTTAAGAATTATAAGGGAATATTGGGACACTGAGGAGAATTTTTAGGAATGCTTTGGGTGGGTGAGGGAAATAGAAAAATTTAATTAATTAATAAATTGAATTTCTGGTGCAACCAGGGGATCGGGCGACATGTGTATGGGGTTTTTTTTTCCTTATTAAATAAATGAAAAGGAATCTAATGAGGGTTTGAGAAACTAATGACTAAGAAACTCTATAAAAAGGGTGGTGGATGTGACGAACCCATTCGGTACGACTCCTACGACGTACAATCGGAAAAAGCACCTTTAAATGTTTTGTGTGTGTGTGTCTGTAGGAAGGTAATAATGACATTATATTCAACATTACAACATGACAATGAAAACAATGCATGCAACTCATGCGACCACAACATAACGACCCAACATAAAAGCACATCAATCACCTGGAAGCAATGTATGGCATTCATCCGACGACAAATAAGAATGACTACCCGCCCGTCCTACCCTGCAATGGTTAGAACCTTCAGGAAACATAAGGAATGCTCAATCCCAGGTTCCCATCGATTTTGACCATTTAAGGTCTCAGGGTTGGCCACTTTTCTAAGGAACAAGGATATGTCTACATCCCACCCCAAAATAAACAAGTCCAAGCCGACTAAGCTAAATGACAACATCAAGATCATCCAGGACACCTCCTTCCACTAAAAATCAAAATTTTATAAATCTTTCAACAATATTAAAGTCGACCTTATAAAGTATTTTACATAATGTAGACATTGAAATATTTTATTTACGCCCATATTGAAAACTATGTTATTTTATATAAAGTAGCATATTATACACACTTACACTATGAATTGTTACAATAATGGAATCTAATGAAGAATGATCTAATGAAAGTATAAATTTGACTACTTACTTCCAATAAAATCCAAATCTTATAAATCTTTGAAGAATATTTTAAAGATAATCTTATAAAACATTTTACTTAATATGGACCTTGAATTTTTTTTTTTTTTTGGCCCCCATTGAAAACTATATTATTTAATACAAAATGATATCTTATATACATCTACACTCTAAAAACACTACAATAAAATAATCTAATAAAAGGATTTTCATTAAAAATACAACTGCTACTACTAACTTCTAATAAAAATCCAAATCTTACTTTCAAGGCGTTATGCTAAAATCGTTAACCAACAATTATCAAGCAATTGGAAACCGCTACTTTCCATTCCCAAAACTATTAACATGTTTCTCTATTCTGAACAACTCAACACTGTTAAAGGAAATTAACGAAAAATTCCACTTTCCATTCACATAACCCTTGACATAAGGCGTTATCCTCAACCAAGATTCAAACTATTATAATGCAATAAATCGCTAAAATCAAGACGCACAGGTGTATAGATTCTGTCCAAAATTAGCAAGACGCACAGGTGGGTACGATTGTTTAAATGTTTAAGGTTCAAAAATAAACTGCAGTGGAGAGTAATATGGTTTCCAGGGTATCATCAATAATTATCAAAGAGAAATCAACGTTGTCAAGTAAAGGAAAATCGCATGGGTAATAGACAACGTTTTTTTTTTGGAAAAATCAAGTCTTCAAAGGGTAATTTCGCCCAGGATAATAGATGTATTAGCACAATAATATTCTCAAATAAACTCGCAGCCCAACTCATCCTAACACGCTTCCATACCAAAATGAAAACGCAGGCAGGTGAAGGAGGCAAGGACTCACGCAAACCGGCCACACAATGAAAAAAAAGGGGGGAAATAATTCTGGAACGATTCTATATCGGAGGGTAAAAGAATAACTTGTCCTGTCTACAACCTCAACACTGTGCTGACGGACCAATCAACACCAAAAATTAATGATATGGATCGACTGACTAAAGGGAGAAATTTAAGATCGTTGTCGAGAATATAGACTCGCTATGACATCATTTAAAATCGTAAGCCAAATATTAAAACGCCCAAAAATAAAGGGAGTAGATGCAAGAGACGAAAATTAACAAGGGTAAAAGTAAACTCCCAAGGGTAAAACGCTATTCAGAAATCACTTAGGTAAACACAGGGTCAAACTTTGTCCGAAAAATAAAAACACAGGTATTAACCATGCTGTCTATGGATAATACTTTCGCTGTCAAAAATAACAAATGTTGTTGTCTATCCAAAACAATTTTTGTGTCTAAGATATGTTTCAATTTCTGTCAACACCACTCACCGCACACGCAACCAAGCACTGTAATCACTCTTAGCCAATAACAATGCAGCCCAAATGTATGCGACCATTGCAGTCACCCAAGAATTTAATCGTCGCTGAGGTGTAAGGGACATCGCTGGTAAGGATCTATAAAAAGGAGACTAATGACACATAAAAGAAAACGTTTTCCCAAAAATGGATAGTAAAACACTGAAATTGTCCAAGCATTGTCATCAAATAAAGGTAAAACACAGAGTAAATTTCTTTTGGGAGGGCTTAACGATAACCTTGGCGGATTTACTCCACACAAACAGGCGATAGGACCCTCATTCAGCCAAGGAAAATGAAAGGTATATGACTGATAGGTTCGTCCTTCGCTTCATCATACTTGCACAAAAAAGAAGGGCATTGAGATCCATAGGTCTTTTAATGCTAAGGTGACGACCGTAGATTAGGCTCCTAGTCGACTACTTAGGTAAGGATTGGTGAGCTAGGGACTAAGGCTAATAGCCACGAAGGTCACAATCACACACAACATGGTGGTCAAGACATGCGGAAAAACAAAGGCCATGGGAGACAACAACCATCGAGCTAGGCTAAGAAACATTTCAGTCATCAATTTAGAAAAACATTAGTTTACTTCTCCATTAAATAAGCAGATCCAAGCATAAGTCCTAATACATTATACCATACAAAATGAAGAGAGCATACCGTTGCCTGATCACCCACTCTGAATGACGTCTCATGCACTTCATGCAACTCTCGCTTGTCGACCGACGAGACTTCATCGATACCTCCCAGCCAATGCTAGGGGTACTCTTCTTCCCCCTTAGCCCCCTGAGCCATAGAGGGGCCACACACTCACTAACCAGATATTTCAACTAGCTCCCAACTAGCCTCGCAAGGCCGAACTACCACTCCTTACCGAGCTGGGTATCCCAACTCCCACAAGTTAAATCAATCAAGTAGATATTTTTTCAGTGTAACGTTACACAAACAGAAGATTCCCCAACCTCCATCACCTCCCTTCATTATATAGTGTTTTGTGGTTCCTTACTTTCCAAAAATTCTCTTTTAGTTAATTTTTTATAATTAAATTCCTAAAAATTCTGCCCCGTACAAGTGTCACCCATCCCCTTCCTTCCTCCATAAATTGACTTCTTTAATTAATTAATTATCTTTATTTTCCTCACCCACCTAGAGTTACTACTAGAATCACTCCTAGGTGTCCCCAAATTCTCTTACAGTTTTTAATAACTTTCATTTTTATTAAATTGCTAGTTCAATTTAAATTAGAAAGCTCTTAAATGGTAGATGCTTTACTAAGTTTGGCCTTCCTCTTTTTCCCTTAAGTTCCCCTTTTTCCCTTTTTATGTTTACCTCTTTTCCTAGTTTCCTTAAATTTTAGATTTTCCCTCTTTCCCCTTTTTAATTAGAACTCAAAAAGGAAGGTCTGGAATTTAACCCCTTTTCCCTTTTATCTTTTAACTATATAATTTAATTTATCAAAAATAATAAAGTAGTTAATTCCCCTTTTTAAATTTTATTTCATCAGAATTTTTTTTTTTTTTAATGAATAAATTAAATTTCTTCCTCCTTTTGTGTTACAAGATTTAAGAAAGATCATAATTACTATTTAAGTTATTTTTATTATTCTTATTATTATTATTATTTCATAAAAAGACAAAATTTTACCACTAGCGTAATTTAGACTTAGACCTTAAATTTTGTACTGGGCGACATTAATTAGGGGAAATTGTTTTAAGAATACTTAACACGTTATTTGTACTAAGGCCATCTAGGTTCATTCCTATATCATCAACAACCCGACTTGCCCTTCAGGACGCACTAGGTGCTCCAAGGGTGCCACTCGCCTCATATGTTCCCTTGCGCAACGTGCCCTTTAGGATGCACTTACGTGCTCCAAGGGTGCCACTCGCCTCTTGAATGACTTGATAGACATCAATAACCCCTGGAGTCAACACTCCGTCAAGTGAACTTGTGGGAGACTAAGGGATTCTAAGGAACAAGGCCCCCACCTTATTGCGTGCCCCTTAGAATCATCGTGAGCGATTGTCGCAGTCTGCCCTCACAGCTTCGTGGGTCCTTGTAACATCCCGCTCTGACGCACTTAACTAACTTATTCTTTGAGGACACTTGCTCGCAAGTGATCTGGATTTATATGATAAAACTTTTCTTTCATTATGATGCATTGGGTTATATGACAGGATGTTTTTACTACCTTGGTGTAGACAGGTGCTGCTGACTCAGTTTCTTTGAGTGTGAAGGGTGTCAGACCTGAAGGATGCAGAGGCATCGGTGGAACTCCCTTGGACTCCGGATTGAGTTAGGGAGTGGGGTATTTGAGTTGTTTCATTTATGATGATATTGTTTCATTTTGATGATGTACTATTGATTATATGATATGT